>RAHM01000680.1:0-13020 GCA_003713295.1 Parotia lawesii | reverse complement strand
GGGAAGGGAAGGGAAGGGAAGGGAAGGGAAGGGAAGGGAAGGGAAGGGAAGGGAAGGGAAGGGAAGGGAAGGGAAGGGAAGGGAAGGGAAGGGAACTCTAACTAGTGAATGTGATTCTGACTTCTCAACAACACTAATGCCCAGCCTCTTCAGTGTCAGGGTGCAGCTCTTGCAGATCCAGGAACAGGTGAAGACAGAGAGCTAGGTAGCCAAATGATCAATTATTCCAGTGTCAAGGGGGTTCTGAATACAGGAGATTTCTTGGTAAGCTCAGGATCAGGTATCCTGTTGTAAGAGAGAATCTTAGGAAGGAAGGTTTGCTGGGAGACAGGAATGTTTAGCTGGAAGAGTTRAGAGGTACCACTTGCTGCTGGATTTCTTTCTGTGGTTTTTGACCTTTTTTTCACCCTTCTGTTGGTCTGMATGGTCAGGACTTCATGATTAGAATTATTCTCTCACTCTGGTAACTCATGGGCAGGTCAAGCTCGCCTTTGGGAGGCAGCATAACTGATAATTTTGTGGTTCAGCACATGGCCAACGTTACTTGAGGAATCTTTTCCCCRTTTCATCTTTATGTGAAAGAAGAGGCAATTTGAAATATCAGAGAGGTGGTCTCCACAGATCCTATGCCAGTGCACAACTCAGCCAAAATCCTGAAAATCAAAAGCATTTTTTGGTTTTGTATCTCACCTGTTCAAGTGAGTGCACAATTTCAAGGGATGGTTTCAGCAATACTGTGGTTTTTCTCCCTCTCCTTCTCCTCCTTTATTTTTGAAAGGAAATGTTCACCCTGGTTCATCTGACTAGAGAACCTTCCTTTCATGGGCCCTTTTCTGCTGCCTGTGGTGACATCCTACATTTGTCTTTTCTTGCTTTCAAGCTCATGCAACAGTGATGGAGTCTGTGACACGGCGGGTGAGGAGGAGGAGGRAGAGACCTGCTGGCCACTGCTGTGGTGGAGTAGAGAAATGGGCAAATGATCGGGGAACTGGGTCATGGCAGAGGAAAAGCAATAATGTCATTAACTGTCTACGTTTCTCTCTTTTGCTGTTCCAGAGCGATTACTCAAGTGACACCGAGAGTGAAGACAACTTCCTGATGATGCCACCAAGGGATCATCTTGGCCTCACTGTGTTCTCCATGCTCTGCTGCTTCTGGCCACTGGGAATTGCTGCCTTTTACCTGTCCCATGAGGTAATGTTAGAACATCTCCTGCCAGACATTCTGGAGGATAGTGGAAGGTAGTTCAAAGGGAAGGTGTCTTCCCCGCCTGGATATGTCTCTGTGGTTGTGGTGGTTGCCCTTTGAGATACTTTGCTGAGGGAGGTGTCTACAAAATATTTTAGCTTTTAGGTGGCAGTGGTCACATTCCATGTCAGGTTATATGTCCAGCTAAGAATCCTCTGTGGGCATGGCTTTTGAATAAAAAACACCCTTGATAGCTCAAATGCTTGGTTTTCCCATTGGGAAAACTGATCTACTTGTCCCAAGCTGATAATTTTGAATATCCTTCCAGGAGTAGAAAAATAATTTCCATTCTGTGGATGTGAATTTGCTTTCCAGAAACCATTTCCTTTCCCATGGAAGAATTGCTCAGTCAGTTCTGCTTTTCAGATTTTAATATGCAAAYGTCTTTTTACCAAAGAAGCAACTGTGTTTTGGTTTGTTTCCTTCGTGAGACAGTCTTAACATTGCTTAACTTGCAATCACCTCGTGCCCATCATTTGTTTCGACAAGTATGTCCTCATAAGTGTCTGCAGTGTAATTACTGAGTTTCCCAGCATGGCAGATAATGTGAGGTGACAGAGAAGGAGTCACACTGGCAGCCTCATCAGTGACTGCAAGGAAACATTTGATTATATTTCTCTCTAGTSCCTATTGCAAACTACAGTCTCTGCTTCACAGCACCCTTCACATTCACCCTCTCAGCTGTCTTTCTAATCTGCCTGCACTAAACATCTACCAGCCCTGCTGATTTGTCAAACCAGAGCACACTCTTCAGATCTGAAGAATCCTACTCTTCAAGATCAAAAAAAAAAAAAAAAGAGGCAGAGAACTTCTATTTTTTACTTCAAATGAACAGTCTGTCTTTGCGCTGGGAAGCCTCTGAGACCATTAGTGTTTGTCCAGTGGAAAATAACAAGTTCTGGTTGTTTGAGTTTTGGTTGTTTGTGAGCTAGTTTTATCTAAGCGAAGAAAGCACAGCACAGTGCAATAAATATAAAAAACCCCAAGGTAATTAATACTAACAAGCAATATGGCTGAGAAGCTAAATGTGCTGAGAACCAGTATACAAAGGCCAAGGCATCCAGCTGTGAACTGCTCCCAGGGACCAGCATGAGTCTCTAGGAACCTCTGACTTCCATGGGAGAATACAGAAGGTGGAAAAGGCGTGAATACAGGGAAAAATTATGGTACTATGCTGAAGGACTTCGGCATTTGAAAATGAAAACTTGGGTGTTTTTCAGTTTAGCATAATGATGGAGAATAGCCGAATGTGGCTGCCTAAACCTAGAAGCTGCCAGCAGGAAAGTCAGGCAGGTGTTTTACTTTCAGTAAGTTCAGAGGCTGTAAATGAGCCTTTGTTACCTGACCCAATGGATGCATCCAGGCAAGCTGTGGCTAAATCCAGCCAGGGAGAAGTACTGTGTTTCTGAGGAATTTTAACTCCTGCATTGGAGACAGAAATATTGTCATCTCTCCCTACTAAAAAATATCATAATACTTCCAACCTCTGTAGGCTTCTCTCCTCCAGTCTTAGGTCTCTGACCACAACAGCTGAATAACCTGAGAACTGAATTTTCAAATCTCTTTGCAAATCTCAAAGCAACCAATTCAGTAACATGCACACACTGCATACAAAACTAATCCAGCTTGTTCCAGGCCAGCAGAGACACATCTCTCTCTGTCCTCTCCCTGAGTTCCCAGGGAGCTCCTTTCTCTCCCTACCTTCCCATTCAGCAGGTCCATCACAGCCCTGAGAAAACATGTGGTAAAAGTGGCTCTTCTGCAAATCCCCACATCCAACAAACCGGCATTTTCCAGGAGAAAAATGAAACCAACATTAAGGCCCAAACCTCCTGTGACTGAGAACTTGCTGAGGTAGCTGGTACAATCCACCAAAACCCTGCACCTTGCTAAGCTAATATTGACCGTGATATCAACTCATACTTCGACACATAAACCAAATGTGTGATTTCTATTTATACAGGTCATTTACCCTGAACTCCTGGATAACATCTGAGATCACTTGTTAATTCAAAAGGGTAGTCTATCATTCCTTCTTCTTTATCAAAAGTCAGAAGTATAGCTAAAGATCAACTCTTGGTATTCATGTTCAAACCTTTTTTTTGCAGTTGCTTGAGCTCTTGAAAATGTTGTGTTTTCCAAAGTCTCCTGAGCAGTTCTACCAAAAAGGCCGTCTGGGAGTAAATTGTAACACATAGGAAATGCAGAGATGGGGGATGGATTCTTTGGTGCAGTATACAGCGCTGGCGGTGAATTTTTTTTATTTAAATCTGGTCTGCTCTAGGTGTGGGATGCATTTGAAGATGAAGCCTTTGTTTGCAGAAGGTGTATCTGCAGTACAGCTCATTCCAAAGGCATAGGTGCTCTGTTTATTCCTGCGTCACCTGCCAGCACATTTATGATGCATTTGCCAGTGTCATGCTGCAAAACAATTACACAAGGCTGGGTGCTGTAAGACAGCAGAGGTGCTCTTTACCAGCAGAATGATTGAATTTTGGGGGGTTTGTGCCCCATGAAAGCAAAGCTTTTCCTGCAGATGATGATTCTGCTCTGTGTGGGACTTACTGTCTCCACCAAGGCTCTTGCCAAGGTGCTGCTGACCTGGGGCTTCTTGAAGAGCCTCTGTATCAAGGGGTGCAGCTGTGCAGGGTCTGCCTCTGTGGTGGAAATGAAGATGTACATCCACAAGTGAGCCAGCAGAGAGGAGCAGTGGATTCAGAAATGCACTTTGTGAAAGCCTAAAATGTTTTCTTCTCATTGGGATATCCAGTTTTCCAAGAAGGATGTCACCTGGTGATCTTATCCCAAGCAATRCTGAGACTTGTTGCTTTTTATCTTCCCTCAGGAAAACAGAGAGCCTTGAGGCCACCGCTGTGCTGTCTACTTATGGACTTATTTCCTTCTGGTTTTATTTGTGTTTTCCTTCCCTCAAGAGACTTGTCCCCACTTCCTGTAGCTTCCCAGTCCTGTGCTCCTCTCAGCTCCACTCTCAGGATGGGGCCCTGTGTCCCATCTTCTCTCACACTTGCTTCTTCAGAATGAGGCATGTGAGTTTTTAGGCTTGCCATTTTTTGGATTGTCTCATTATCCAACAGCTGAAGTGCTCAATCAAAGGAGTTTTTGTGCATTTTGCAAGGAAACCTTTGGAAAGAGAAAAGTAAATTATGCCTTTCACCAAAATCTCTCCTCCACAAACAATGTGTGATCAAAAAAAAAAACCTCATTATGTTTATTTTTTCATAAATCTCCACCCTCTGGAGTCTTGCGGGTTCCTCAGTTTTTATTTCCAAAGATATTTTTAGCATTGTAGATTGTAGGCAAGTGTGAAGCCTCATAAATCAAAGAAAGAACTTTAAAAATATATCTTTTTTGTCTTGTCAAATTTACCATTGAACTTGTCAGATGATTTMTCAGGGGCTGTCAGGCTTTCTGTTTGGGCTGGGGGGTGGTGGTAACAATCTTGAAAGGCCTTTTTGCATGAATCCTCTTTTTCTCCCTGCTTTTATTTTTAGGAAAGAGAGCAATACCATGTCACACATTTCCCTCCCTACTGTAAACAGAAATTCATTATGAGAGAGCTGAGCCTTTGATGGAATGAATGAGCTTCACTTTGTACCTGCTCCCTTACAGGCAGAAACGAGAGCGTGCACAACACCTCCACCCAACTCCCACGAACCCTCCCAGGACCTGTGTCACTGACCCAGACACACACCTGCAAAATCCCTCTGCACACTTCTCCACATGCTGGGGCTCTCACACAGCCTCCACACCCTCCCTCCTCCCTGGCAGCAGGTGAGACCTGCCAGGCAATGATGCCATGATGATTTTTGTCTTTTCTTCTATACCCCTCTTATACCTTTTTTACAACTTTTGTATTCTTAGTGTTTTAGCCTACATTCTTGGACTTGTTTGTTAAGCTAGGAGACCAAACATTTTAGAGGTTTCGTAGTTAGGGAGCAGTGTGCCCCAGACACCAAGGTCCTCTCCAGAACACATTTTGTAAACTAAGATAGAACCATCCAGGGGAAGGTTCCTTGGGGCTCATTAGAGCATCTAATAGGGGAATCTTTGATAGATATGCTAATTAGTAACACCTGTAATGTTATACCYGATCTATCAGGAGTGTGCATTGCAGTGTGCATTGAGGGGCATCCRACCTGGACGTGGTGCACCTAAGGATCCTTAAAATAAATACCAAGGTAAAATCCCTTTTCCCCTTCTAACCGTGTTTGACTCTTGATTTTAAGACCAGGAAAAGGCATCAGCAACAGAGTGCACTGCGAGCACAAGGGAGCAATCACTTCCCGTCTGCTGCACTGACTACCTGCTGTAATTACCTCCCTCGCAGGGGGAAGCAGGGATGCAAAGCTTTGTAATTATTTGCTCGCATTGTCTCACTGCGTAAAGGATTTTCTTCAGTTTTCACATGGAAACAAGGCGTACGTGACCGGGAAAAAAGAGTAGCTTGTCCTTCTTCAYGGTAACTTCTGAAATATTTGGTTACTTTTCATCCAGTTTTCAGAGACAGAGGCTTTGGAAAAAATCTGTATTTTGACATATTTCAGTAGTCACTGGGGAGAAGAAGGAAATAATATTTATGTTCCCACTGGAAGGTAGCAGACAATGTGAGTTCTAACTTTTATCAGAGTTTCAGTGCTCAGTATGTGTGTATGGATTTCACTGTCCATGCTTTTCTGGCATAAGGTTTTGACATCTGGTCCCATTCAAAGAAAAGGACAGAGAAATAGCAGTCAGATRTTATCTGCTGTTTATTCATTAGAAAAGTGGCTCATAGTCCCCATTTTGATCGGGAGCACRTGAGTACAGCAGTGTGATATGCCACACTTCACCAGACTGGCTGGTGATGCCATGCTCTTATCTGTCCACCCTGCTTTTTTTCCTCTCTGTCCTACTTTACTCCCTCAAAAAAAATGAATATGGTCTATTATAAAGAGCTTGACACACGGCCAGGAGTGTGTGTTTGTACAGGAGATGCTGCAACCTCTTATATCAAAGATGAAAAGGCAGRAGAAAAACAAAAAATATGGTGTTTTTCTTTACTTGGCAGTGACATGCCARGATCTATACTTGCAGGATATGCTGGTCAGCACTGCTGAAGCAATGCTAGCAAAGCAGACAGGAAGCTTTTGCATTTTCAAGAGATTTTTCAACGCTGCATTATTTCTTGGTCGAAATAATGCTTGGACAAAAGAACTGTCTAAAGATGATGAGCTTTAATGGAAATAAAAGGCCTTTGTTTTGCTGTCTTGGACCAGATACCAAGTCACACAATTCTTTTGCTTAAGCGGGGTGCTTTGAGTCACACAGACTGGGTGTACACCAGGGCACTGGTGTATTCTGGGGCCCAGTCTCTGCTGATTGTCACACAAAGGTTTGAGCTCTCTGTGCTGGTCACTCAGAAAGCAAATCCCTGAGCTCTTCATCCAGCTCTGTGCATCTGAGTACAGGCACATCCAGATGCCCTTCTGCCCTTCTGAAGTGTTGTAGTTTTTCTGCTGCAAAAGGTGATGCGTAGAACAATTAAACCCGTTTGTGCTAGGAATGAGTGAAAATAGGTTAAAATGAGTTCCTCCTCACAAGGAGCTGCAAAGGTCTTCTGTGGCAGAAATCATCCTAGGAGAACTCTGTGCCACTGTCTTGCTGAGATGGCACAGGGCTGATGGTGTGGCCGCTGTCCTGAAAGGAGAGCACTAGTCCTGGGAGGTCACCAGGCCGTGGACTTCTTGCAGAAGGTCACTGCTGGCTGCCAGGCCACACTGCTCCCCTTACTCCCATCAGGCCGGTGACAGATTTGCCAGGCAGAGGAGAATAAAATAGCAAGGCTTTTGTTCCCAGCCATGACACAGAGAGAAGCTGCCTGCTGAAGTAGCCAGGTACATGTCACTCTGTGAGAGCACTGGCTTTCCTGTGCTTGGAAAAGCAGCTCAGAAAGAGATGACCCTGGCTCCTGATTAGGGGCATTTGGGTGACATCCTTTGCCTCTGCAAAAAGCTTATGGCGTGGTTTAAAACATTCAAGAAGTTTGCAACTTCTGCTGCTTTGAGAGGAGAGAGGAGAGCTTCGTCCTGGCTTGGGTAAAAGAGGATCTCATGGCCCTCTTCCCCCAGGCAATTCCGCAGACAAAGATAGCTGCTCTGAAGTGGGGCTGATGAATTACCAGCATCTCCAATTCTCATCTTTCCAAGTGGGAGCTGGCTGCCAGCCAGTGCTTTGCGTGTGCATAGACGTAGCTCCTGCCAACTTCTCCCTTTGGGTAGATGTCTCCGGAGAAGTGTTTGTCTGCACCAGAAAATGGCCATTTAGAGTGTGTTGTGTACCAGCAGAGACTGTGCATCCTGGCTGAGGTCATGGGCCAGGGAACTTTATAAGTGTCTTGTATAATTTCCTCTTCATTCCTCTTTGTCCTTTTGCTCTTGTAGTTTTATTTCCAAGTCATGAAGTACAGCTACAAAAAGGAATTAAATTAATGAATGACCTGATTGCTTTAGCCCTTAAGCTAATTTTAAATAATTGAAAAAGTAGCTGGCAAATAACATTCCCTGGAGAGTTTAATTCATTATGCAGGTGTTTAATTACAAGGAAGTTTTGAGATAGGAGAGAGACCAACTTGAAGTGTTAGAGAAGATGAGGTACCTTTTTTTTATTTTCAAGAGCATCCTGCACAACAGCAAATATTGTACATGAATTTTTCTTTGCCAGTTATTTATGCCTCACACATTTTGCTGAGCCAGACACAGCCCCAGAGACATGTCAATATAGTCATACTGCAAGGGTATAAAATAGCCTGATGCCAGAAGGGCACCCTCTTCATCCTGCTGTTACTTTTTGTTACTTTGCTATTGACTCGTTATGTCACAGCTTTATGAGAATGTGAGGGTTGTTTCAGCCCACAGCTGCCACTAAACTGGAAGTGTCTGTAGCGTTCACAAATTCACTCAGASGCCTGTCTGGTGGAGATATCTGAAGAGTAGGGCAATAAATCTTCCACAGAGTTGATCGGGGTTCAGTCTCCCTGACATTTAGGCAATTCTGACTAAGTTTAAAGAACTTTTTAGTTCTTTAAACAGTGGGGKTTTAGTGTTTTACTTTTTTTTAATTTTAGAGAGCAGGGATGCTGTTAGTAGGATTATGGAAATAGACTTGTTGGCAGGAATATGGAGGGGCTTTTGTTAGTAATCCTCACTTATCTCAGCTAAATACTTCACATTTTTGCATCTGCAAAGGTAGATTTTCCAGGAAGAATTATATTTCAGGAGAGGAAACAGAAGGAGCATGTTCACAGTCTGAGGACAGAAACAGGGCACATTATTTTGCACCTCCCAATGTTCGCCCTGCTGAAAGAAGCATGAGAAAAAAAAAGAAGAGACCTCTTTGCATGTCTGGGAATGGAACAYGGTCCCTTCCTTCTGGCCATCCCAATGTCTGCTTCCATTGTCAGAAAGACCAGAAGGTTTTGGATGCTCTGTGATATGCTGAAGGTTTTCACATGCGAGGTGGTGAACTATTTCCTTTGAAGTCTGCTGTGGCAAGGAGAACAGTGTTCATCCAGAGTAGTTCATTGGGTGCTGTTTATAGAATAGACCTTTCCTTCATCTCATGGTGTGGCAGCACCCTTTAAAAAACAGGATTAGTGAAAGGAGGCCTGAAAGGAGGCCCTCTCACTTGGAGTTCAGTGTATGCAGCAGTAAATGGATGAGAATGTTTTCGAGGCTTRAGGTTAACATTTTATCAGTGTGCAACATACTCAGAGTTTTTATATTCTTATCAAAGATTAGCATCATGTACCAGAGACTCAGGGCTGTATTCTAATCTTGAACGTACAGCTTGCTATCTCTTAGCATCTCTTTTGGTGAGGGCTTCTGAATTACTACTTTGTTTAAATGCAAGCAAAGGAAATTTATCAATTCTGATTTCAATCTACACATCTCTTTCAAACAGGCTGCAGAGTAACACTCTGAAGATTTGAATCTAGTGAGCTAGGCACCCAAAGATGCCTCCCAGACAATGGTAGTTCTTTATTGAATTGACTGACTTCCCAGCAGTAGGAAAGAGATCAAGTTTTTATATATTTATTTTGGGACAAACTACAAGAACCAGCTAAAAGGAAATGGGCTAGGATCTACCTTCATCTGTGCAGTTTGCATCTAAAACATTCAAATGTGCCTATCAAGACATCTTCGTCATGGTGGTAATAAAACTGTTACTCTTGGTAATAAAACCAGTCTACAATTTTATCTTGGGGTGAAAAAAATATCAATTTTTTCATGTTGTGAAAATCTTCCCGCCATGGCCGTTTGGTATTAAATACACTCGTTATGGGTTGCGATGAGCAAGGAGTTACCAATGCCATTTCCACATGTTGCATTATTGCCATTTCTTGCATTATTTCTAAGTATTGTGGAAGGGTCAGGGTTGCTCCTGTGAATGCCAGTCCACACATGTCTGCAGGAGGACTCAGCTTCCTCCAAGAGGATGGACAAGACCAGGGGCAGAAGAAGAGGTCTTACAGCATCCTCTGGGAAAGATGGGCTTGACAGTCCCTGCTTGACTCCATTCCTTATCCTGCCATCATCATGAAATCCAGGAGAAAGGATGCAATTCTAGCCAGCTGTTACTCGGAATTTCCATTCCCAGTGGTGGCCAGTGGATGTTTCTGTCTGTCCCAGCATTATGAGGTGTATCACCATGAGGGATCTTTACTTGCAACTACTGTCTCTAGCAAGAGGCATAGAAATGTAGTGGTGGGAGCAAGAAGGGCAATTTTTCTTTCCGGTTCTGTTCAGAGAGCCTTGTCTGGCTTGGATTTTGGACTTTCTGTGGCTCATTCATCTGATGGGGAATCTGTAGAAGGAACGTGGAGAATTCATTCTCCACAGATCCGAACCAAACAGCTTCTCCCAGCACTTCCCTTTGCTCTGACAGGGATGTGCTGCAGAAGCTGGTGGTGGTCCTTGGGCTGATAATGGCAGAGAGCACGCTCCAAATCCTCACAGGTGTGCTAACCCAGGAAATGGGATTTGGTCCAGAGTCACACGGGACTTTGCACTAATTTAAACAGTAACTGTCCCAGCCTGAGATTTCTGAATTTAATTCAAGACACCACACTCAGTCATTGTTCTGAAAGTGTCCTCATTCCTTGACCTTGTCGCACAGATGGCATTGTTCTGAGCAGGTTTCTACAGGCTGTAATTAATTAAGCAATTAATTAGGAGCCCTGGTTTACACAGATGCTATTGTAAAGCAAGAACAACTGTGACCTCATGGGACCTTGTCACAGTGTTGGTCCCAAGACTGTTCAGATTATCTGTGCTAGGGATTCAGCGTGTTAACCCAGTCTCAGTTTGACTGACGTGAGCATCACCTGGGCCTTTCCTGACGTGTCCTCAGGATGTCACACATATTTGAAGGGTTCATTTGTTAAGTGTAGCATAGACCACGCTGTCCTGTGACATTCAGTGGCTCGCTCTATATCGTTGAGAACATAAATTTCTTGTTTCTCAGCACATTCAGTGTCCACCACAGTCAAAATCCATATTTAAATCCCAAGGGCCTTGGCTCTTATTCTTACCCTATGCGACTTTGTTCTGTCGAAACTTGAGCAATTTTTCCTCAATCAACCTTGTTTCAAAGCTTCAGATATTGTGATTCTAATTGTGTCAAGTAAGATCATTCCTCCTAGCAATTTGCAACCTGAGGATCAATGGCAAAATATAGAAATACCACCATTTGTAAACTCTGGCAACGTGACTTTCTATTTATTCTTTTCACCACATGCACAGCAGAATCATGGAGTCTGTTTTAGGAGAAAAGAGAAGAGAAAAATCAAAAGTGGAAAAAGGAGAGACCTGCTGGGAGGGGGCTTGAACCTTGTCCGTGTAACYCTCCCAAATCATAGGGAGTCCTTTAATCAGCTCAAGGCGCCTTTGGTGAATCCTGTAAAACTGTGTCACTGTGAGTTACGACGTGTGAAGGAAAATCCTGACTTCTAGCCTTAAAAAGAAACAAGCCAGAGACAGCAGTGCTCTGAAAGGCATAGACAGCTATGCCAAGGGAATCTCAACAGGACTTTTCAGCCAACCCAGATGGAAGGGACGCTCAGTTAAGCAGCCAGAACAAGAATTGCTGCTAAAGACTGCAGTTAAGTATTTTAGTTTGTATTTGGATGTAGCTATAGTGGAGACATTGCTGATTTGTTTTTGATGGTGAAAGTTCTCTAAGTTGCTGAAAGACCACATTGTTCTGCTTTGCATATGCAAGAGAAAGCCTCTCACTTTTCTCTAGTGAATTGATTTAAGAGAGAGGGGACACGTATTTTGTAGAAAGCAAATTAAAGGGTTTTTTGTTAATGATAAATGGCTGAGCTTAATTTAATTTACTACTAATTCCAAGGAAAGGAAAGAGAACCATGATGTCATGTCTTTTTAGCTCCATTCAAATGTTTCATCACCTCTTTTTCAGTCTGAAATGACTCGTGAAATCATAGACACTGCACGTGGCAAAGACTTTTAAGTTTATCTTGTCCATCTGTCTGTCACCACCATGTTCGTATTCAGAATGGTAAACAAGAAAGCTACTTTGGAGACAGACACTCCTATAGAGTGGGGAATACTAAAAAATTCTTTACTCATTTTCGTACATCACCCTGGTCTGAAAGCAGAGCTCATGAAGTCAATGTGATTGAATTCAATGCCGCGTAGCACCGAGTAAGGCTTACATCACTTCTTACAACTGCTCTTTTGTGTTGTTTGCTGATTTCCTTTTACATTTAGTGGGTTACTTTTCAGAGCTAATGGCTTTCATGAGTCATTGTGAACAATAAAGCCCTAGAGCATCCCTGATGGGTGACATCTCTGACTGGGGACATCAGGATGAAGGGTAAAAAATACAGCTGCTGGAAAGAAAGGTGATCTGCTGGAAATCCAGAGGATGAAAGGCAGGCCTTAGAACAAAAGCTGGTGGAAGAGAAAGGGTCTGTTATCACRCCCTTTTACAGAACCTGGCGTACTCCAACCGTGATACCGCTAAGAAAAGGCTGAGGGACACACATCAGTGRCTTCTCAGGAGCTGCAGTCACATACAAGCCAGCCATCCTCTCTGCCTCTCTTTGCACATTCATTACTGCTGTTGTGATGTCTCTGCTGTCACTGCTGACTGAAAACCCTTYGTGCTCTGGCTGTCCTGAGAGCACTTCTGTCAGAGCTGGCAGTGTGGCTTTGCATGAGCAAACACCAGCACCCATGCTGCTGGACAGCTACTTTTTCAACTTGTTTTATGGCACAMGTGTTCTCTAACATCGTGAGAACCCACTGGAAATCATTATCCACAGGGCAACATGTGAAAACCCAATCCATCTCCGGTGACACGTGTGTGCTCAGCTCCCAGGAACACTTTCACTGTGGCCTCAGCAGCTTGTGGGCATGGGCTAATCCTTTTCCTGGAGCAGAAGGGACTGGGACAGCTGCTTCCCCTCCGCATGGATTCCTGACTTCCCTGATCAGCTGTCTGTGACAGGGATCTCTGGGAGAGCTCGCTGCCTCTGAGCCTCTGCAAGGAAGGATCATTAGCATGCAGCCTGTCTACTTGTGGAAAATGATATCTCTATACCTACCAGCAAAGGATAACCATATCAACACCYAGGTGGACTCTGTTTATATGGCTCTTGTAGTAATATGCATTTAAACCTTAATGGTATGCACTAGCCAAACTCTCACTCAAGACCAGGATCCACACCAGGATCCAATTATTAATTGA
>RAHM01000679.1:0-77955 GCA_003713295.1 Parotia lawesii | reverse complement strand
TTGGTGTGCAGGGTGCGGTTGGTGCCGTCCTGCAGGCGCTGCACACACTGCACCGTCCGYGCCTGCACCCCCAGCTTCCCACAGGAGCGGCTGCAGGCACCCCACTCCTCAGCCACCCACCTGCCAGGGCGRGAAGATGGACATGGAGAAGGTGTTTGAGGTGATGCTCACGCTGAGAAGCGGCCAGAAATGCTCCCAACGCGACCCCGAACCCCTCCCGAGAGGGATGGGAGCACCTCGGGCCAAATAGAGAGGACCTACATGGGCTGGGAGCATTCCTGGAGGTTACAGCGCCTCCGGATTGGCTTCGGCTTCTTGCTGTTGTCACAGAAGTTTCTATGCACCATCCGGTTGTCGCTTTTCCGACGGCAGCCGTACTTGGTGTACTGGATGCCTGAGGGGGCAGAGCATGGGCAGTGAGGTGATGGCTGTGGGAGTCCCCCCCAGATCCCTCTCCTGCGTCCCGGCTGGGATACGCACTCTGGAATGTCACCACTCAGGTGAGATCCAATGTTTGCTGAGGATGTTCATGTGGCTGCTGGACCCCCCTGGCGTCCCCCAGGCTGGTGTGGGGTGCACACAGCTTGTGGAAAATGTCCCAGCCCATGGCAGGGGTTTGGACCAGGTGACCCTTAAAGGTTCCTTCCAACCCAAACCACTTTGATTCCCAGAGCACAAGGTGTTCCCCACGGTCTGAGGGTCAGATCCCAATGGCCATATGGAACAAGGCTTTTATCAGCAAACCCCACGCCTACTTCCATGCAAACTTCAGTAGTGGTCATCTTCAAAAATCACTATTTCTTGGCTCAAATCCAGTTAAAAACAGCCAACGAATTCAAAAATCATAGCAGGTCCATGGATAGACAGACAAAGGTACGCACACACAATCACATAAGCCTGTTTCCATAAGAAAACCAGCTAAAATCCTCACTTAAACTGCTTTGCAATAATTTCTCCTTGCCAGAGATGCCCCAAGGGGCTCACACACCCTCTACCATATCCAAGCATCCCCCTAAGCATGCCCTGTAGGCTGTTAGGAAGAGAAAGTTACCTCCTCCACACGCCTTGGAGCACTGGGACCAGCTCTTGAGGGCCCACTCGTAGGAATCCATCTCCTCAAGCAGGACATTGTTATTTCCAATCACGGGCAGCAGGTCTTCGTGGATGATGTACCGGTACATGAGGCTGCTCCTCGCCTCCTCCTCCTGAGGGATGACCTGCAGGCACAGAGGGAACAGTCAGAGAGGGGGAAGAATGATGCTATGGGAGAGGCACCACATGGCAAGGTGGTCTACACCCAAAACTGGGGATGAACACAGGGATGGATGAGAGCACAGACCTGCCATTCCCTGCGTGTCCAGGGAGCCCAAACCCTAACTCCCCAAATACCAGCATAACTAAAATGGGATCTGGAGTCATAAGCAATCGCTGCAGAGCAAAACGCAGCTGGACTCAAAGGCAAGTGCCCAAGCAACACGTCCTTGTGCCATTCCCTCACCCAGTTTGCTACGCCTTGCTTTTGGCTGGCTCATTCCCTGGATTTCATTACATGCCCCACACCCTTCCATCACCTGCCACCTCACACCTCAGACCACCTCCCCTGTCTGTGGCAGTCATCCCCAAGCCCCACAGAGCATGTGCCAGCCAGGCTTACCAAGACACTGATGGCCTCGTGCAGGGGACCGCTGGTTTTCAGGCTCTCCTTGCCTTGTTCCACAGTGTATTCCCACTCCAAGCCCATCTCAATGAACACTTGGTTTTTGGCTTCTTTGCCCTTGGCATTCAGGATGAAGCTCCCCGTGGCTTGATTCTTAACAGCTGGAGGAGAAAGGAGATATTTTCAATATCATTCCCTCTGGTCACTCACTTTGGAGTACTGGAATGACCTAAACAAGACCCTTTTTGGTGGGAATTATCAGAAAAGGGTTTGAGAAAGGGGGAAGGGAAAGGTGGACTACGGCGTGCTCACCGATGCTGTGGGATGCTGGCTCCATCTCTTCTATCTGAAGGTGCCTCGCTCCAGCTGGGATCTCAAACATCTTCAAAGCACCTGAAAGGGAGGGACGAAGGATGGAGGGAAGAGAAAGACCAGGTTTCTCCAAATGGACACGTGAATTCAGCTCGTGAATCCACTGCCAAACCCACCCAGCCCTCTCACCTGGCTGCTTGGGGGTCTTGGCCAACGTGCCCTTCACCGTCCGGCAGTGGGAATTGTCCCCGCCGCAGACCCCACACTTGTCATCCTGCTTCAGAGAGCCAACCTCCTTGTCACAGCCGACGTGCTGGCACCCAGGGGAGGAGAGGGCAAGCCTGGGGTTACATGCCTTCAGCCCAGCCCAGGGTTACAGCCCTGAGGCCCAGCCCATTGCTCTGCCATCCCCTTTGCTGCACATGGGCTCGGTCCCCAGGGGCAAAGCACCTGTCCCCAAGGGGCTGAGCTCTCTCCTGGGCACGGAAAGGACAGGGACAGTCCCACAACAGCTCCTCACCACGCACTCGCCCCGTACGCAGATGCTGTAGGGGTCTCGGTAGCTGCAGCGGGTCCCGTCGTGAACAACCTGGTTCATGAACACCACGTCTCCCGTGCCCTCGGACTGGCAGATCAGCTCACACTTCTGAGCATCTGCAGCAAAGGAAAAGGGAAAGGGGAAAAAAAGAGAGGTGGGGGAGCAAAAGGGGTTGTGGAAATACATTAGGGTGCGTGAAGACAGAAATACATCTCAGCTTGTACCCCTGAGCACAGCCACAATTCCAAAGCCCAGGATACTCATGTGGCTTATCTCCCAAGTCCATTTCCTGCTCAAGAGCATGCACTTTTGCCCAGTATATGCTCAGGAAATTAAGGGAAGGACAGGACAAACTAAATGAGGCTGTAAAGCAAGTAGGCAGCTCTGCTCTGGAGCCAGGCTGGGAGAACTGGGGGTGTTCAGCCTGGAGAACAGAAGGCTCCAGGGAGACCTTAGAGCCCCTTCCAGTGCCTGAAGGGGCTCCAAGAGAGCTGGAGAAGGACTTTGGACAAGAAGAAAGGCCCAGAGTGACAGGACAAGGGGGAATGGCTTCCCACTGACAGAGAGCAGGGTTAGATGGGGTATTGGGAAGAAATTCTTTCCTCAGAGGATGGTGAGGCACTGGCACAGGTTGCCCAGAGAAGCTGTGCCTGCCCCATGCCTGGAAGTGTTCTTCCAACTGTGAGTAACCTGGTCTAGTGGAAGGTGTCCCTGCCATAGCTGCGGGGCTGGAATGAGATCGTCATTAAGGTCCCTTCCAACCCAAACCATTCTATGATTCTGTGACTTTAAAAAGCTGGCTGCTTGATGTTGGCTTATTGCACAACAGTTTCCAGCTCAGGAGCTTCCCACCACCCAGCATCTGTGCAGCTGGCACAGTCTCCATCCCAGGGTGATGGCCACCAGGGCAGACTCCTCTGGAGGAACCGGGCTACCGCCCCTTTGCTAGGACCTGCCGCCACTCACCGTCGTGATGCTCGTAGGGAAGCCAGGAATGTTTGGTGTTCTGGTGGGTGTAGTAGGAGTTGCGCTTGGAGCACTGCTGGGCACGGAAATCCTGGTAGGGCCCCGGGCACTCCTCGGCATTGCACACCTGGTACTCGTAGGTGGCTCCCGGGCACTGGCGCCCTCCATATGCTGGGCTGGAAAATAAATCCAGTGGGTTGTACAAGTGTTGGAGAGGGGATGGTGTTCAGCCCCAACACAGCTCAGTGCCCGAACGCACAGCACAGCTCCCACAGGAGCAGATGTCCCCATCTCTGCCAACAAGAGGAAGAGCCAGGAGCCTCTGGCTAGCAGCCACTTCCAGTTGGGAAAAGGGAGGGAGGCAAAATCCAAACGTACGGCGGGTTGTTGCAGCTCCGGCTGCGGGATCGCACGCCTCCCCCACAGGTCCTGGAGCATGAGCCAAACTTGGACCAGGAGCTCCAGCTGCCATCCTGGCTGTAAGGCTGCTCTGATGTCTTCCAGATGCAGTGGCCCTTGAAGCACCACTGGAAGGGAGGAGAAGGAATGAGTTCCACACCTCTTCCAAAGCGCTCAGCACCAGTGGAGAGCCCTCCTGCACCCACAGCACTACAGAAATGGTAAAGCACGGGAGGAAGGTGCTCTTCATCGTGCCCTCGGACACATCCCTCCCACAGGAAGCAGGACCAGCGCCTACCTTGCCAGGAGAGCACTCTGTCCCATCCAAGGGTGGCCCCTTCTTGGTCTTGCAGAAGTAGGGGTTGTCCGGGTGGCTGCACCACAGCTGCTTGCAGGGGTCGAAGGTGCGGAACTGGGGAGCACAGAGGAGCTGGGCTGGGACAGCAGTGGCGAGTGCCAGCAGGCTGGTGGCAGCCAGGCTGGCTGGGGGTCCCGGGGAGGGGGGATGGCGTGGCCATACAGCCCGTACTCACCGCCGTGCACGTCTTGTAGCCCACGCCGAAGTCGAAGCGGCACTGCTCATCCATGGAATAATTAATTCCCGGCAGCTCAGGTAACGTGGGCCACTGGTGCTCAAAGGGGTCATCCAGGAGGCAGTCGTAGGAGCTGCAGAGTCAGACATAGAGGATTTCCCTCCAGCACCCCATCCCTCAGCTCCAGGCCACTCTCCAAATTCAGCTACTGAGAAATTTGAATTATCATGGAATCCCAGAATGGTGTGGGTTGGAATGGTCCTTCAAGGCCATAGAGTTCCACCCCCCTGCCATGGGCAGGGACACATTCCACTATCCCAGGTTGCTCCAAGCCCCATCCAACCTGGCCTTGGACACTTGTAGGGATCCAGGGGCAGCCACAGCTTCTCTGGGCAATCTGCGCAAGGGCCTCGCCTCCCTCACAGGGAAAAAAATTTTCCTAATATCCCATCTAACCCTACTCTCTGTCATTGGGAAGCCATTCCCCCTTGTCCAAAGTCCCTACAGCTCTCTTGGAGCCCCTTTAGGCACTGGAAGAGGCTCCAAGGTCTCCCTGGAGCCTTCTATTCTCCAGGCCGAACACCCCCAGCTCTTCCAGCCTGTCTCCAGAGGCACTCCAGCCCTGGGAGCATCTTTGAGTACAAAATGCCAYCAGCCACAGTCTGAAGGGAGAACACCCCCTCCCAGTTGGAAGGGGCATACTGGATGTAGCGGTTGAGCTCCTGTTTGCTGCAGCGGGACCAGTGGTAGCGGTGGAAGGCGGCCTGGACCAGCGGCGCCATGATGCTCCCCATGCTGGTCTCATCGGCACAGCGGTTGCCCTGGCCATCGTGCTCCATGCCCAACCTGACGGGAAAGTCCCAAGAGATTTACACCTGCAGCAGCAGAAAGCCCCCTTTGCAAAGAGAGGGGCACCACCACAGCCAGCTCTGCCCCCATCACTTACACGTGTCCGGTCTCGTGGGCGACGACAAAGGCCGAGGAGAAGCCGTCCTCGTGGTTGAGGGTGCAGCTGCGGAGAGGGTGGCACATCCCCGTCACCGGAGCGTAGCCTGGGGCAAAGAGAGAAGGGAAGGACAGAGAAGAAGAGGAGAGAGAAAACCTTTGAGAGAGGAGGGGAAAAAATGAAAAATTAAGAAAAAAAACCCCCACAAGTACATAACCTAGCTTCACTGCAACAGTGGAGAAAACAGAGGGGAAGGTGCTGAAAAGGAGGGGCTGCCCAGGTCACTTGGGTGGCAGCCCGAGGACTTGCTCACCAGTGTGACCACCCTGGCGCCAAAAGCCAGCAGAGGTTGCTCTGGGGCTTGCTGGCACCTCTGTGCCCTCGTGCCAACGCACCTGGGCAGGCAGGAGAGCAGAAACAGCCCCCACGATACCCTATCAGTGTGGGTGGCCACCGCCTCCCAGCCCGGGAATGGCATCCCCCGCATTCTTCTTCATTTAAAACAAATAAAGAAGGAAAAAGAGAGAGAAGGAAAGGCACGAGGCTCTCCTGAGAGCCCCGCCTAAACCCCAGCCCTGCTCCCCACGGGGCACACGCACACATGCACCCGCCCTGGCCCCAGGACCCCAGCCCTCGATCAAGTGCAGTGCAGTGGGGCAGCTGTGGGTGGGGAAATCTTCCCCCGCCCAGGCAGCAACACATCACCTCCATTTTGGTCACTTTTCCTTTCTTTCTCACCTTATTTCTGCCCAATTCGATAAACTTGTTGGCACACTCCAGAATTTACTCCCCAAATTTTTTAAAGTATGTTGGTTTTTTTTAAGGCTGACCCTTTTTGGCAGCAAGGGAGTTAGTGAAGGAAGGACTTTACAGGTCAGAGGGGCAAAAGCAGGGCAGGACCATGCTGGATAACCATGCCCTGGGGATTGGGATGCTGGAAGAGGAGAGCTCAGTGAGCCAAGAGTGGGCAGCAGCAGGAGAGGGGTGCTGATGAGCTGAGGGAGATGCACATCCCTACACCCACCCTGGCCAAACCACAGGGTCCACAGAGCCCCCCACCCTCATGGGATACTTGATCCACACCAAGTCACACCCATAATAATGGGGTTTAACCATACAATAATAAATCAAGCCCTGGATAAATAATTTGAAAATACTTTTTTTCCTCCCATGAAACTTTCCACAAGAAAGAGTAAAGATGTGGGAAGCTTTCTCCACAAGGGGAGAGCAAATGTATTTTGTCTAGGATGAAAACTGGATAAATTCCCAGCCAAAGAAGCTGTGGGAAATGGGACAAAGGAATATGAAAAGGTGGATGCTCACAAAGGCAGTTTTTTGCAATGAAGACTCCAGTAAGAATTGGAAGGAGTTTAAAAGGCTCTCCACAGGACAATGATGGTGAGAAGTAACTGCCTGGAAAATATTTAATTCTGATCACAAGCATCCTTCAGCCCAGGCCAGAAAACCCCCTGTGCCACCCACTGTGGAGGGACATGGAAACTCTTTGGCTGTTGACAAGACTTCCACAGCAGCAATTAATAATTTACAACACATTTGTCCACTGCTTTTCTCTTCAAAGGGCAAGGATTATGTGGTGCCACACTCTGGTCCTTCATTCCACGCATCCCCGAGCTCAACAGGGGTGTCGGGGATCCGCAAGGACTTTGTTTTGAGGAAAAGAGGCAAGAGCAAGCAGAGTGTTACTATTCCAGCAGCCCAACCAGCGGGAAGTTCCCAGTGGATGAGGAGCTCCTTGTGCCATGCAGCACAGCCAGGCAAGGACACGGCAGCCACGGGGACTTCTGCAGAAAGGAAACGTCCATCCCAGAGATGCGTGACAAGCAGAGAGCCAGATCCAGAGGGAAAAGAGGAAGGAGCTGGAATGAGCATCCCTAGAGCAGGGCTACTCCATCGATCTCACGACTCCTTCCCACCAAGGGGCAGCCCAGGGAGTCTCCCCCTTCTGCCAAAAAAGGTCCTCTCACAAATGCCTTTGGACACAGTCACTTTGCCAGGAAGAGTCTAGAAAAACGAAACAAAACCTGGTATTTCGTCCGTGTGACTCTGGACAAGGAGACCAGGACAGGTCACCAGCTTGGCACAACCCAAGGTCTGCTATTTAGTGGCCACAGCACATTCAGGAGGGTTTCCAGCTCCATATCTCCTGAGGTTCATCTCCTGCTGAGGAAGATCCTTTGCAGGGAGGTAATCCAAGTTAGGACAGGTTTCCTTCTCCACCTTTCCTTCCCCTCCTGTGCACACCAGGAGGACCTGTGCTACAGATCAGGGTGACRTTACCACCCCATTCATGGCGTCAAATGGAGCCTCCTGATGGAAATCCAGATCTGGCCACCAGTGTGGAAAGGAGAAGGCAGCAATTTGGAAGCAGCAGGCTCAGAACTGGAAGAAGTCACCTCTCGTGATAACACCAAAGCACTTGTTTTCCTAATGGAGCCATGGAACACCAGAAGCTTTTCCTGAAAATTTTATCAGCAAGGCCTCCAACTTCTCAGACCACACCAGCACAACCTCTGCACCAAGACGGTGAGAGATCCCTGCAGTAAAACTTCCTCTTTGGCCCAGGATTTATTGAATGCTCCCACATCCAACAAATAAATCCATATAAAAACAGGTTTTAAAGGTCCTCCAGAGGACAGAATAAATTGATTGTCCCCATGGGGCTTCCTGTGGTATTTCATCTTTTTTTAATCTTATTTTTATATTTTTAAGGCATTTTGGGCCAAGGGCAGGACTGGTAAATGAAATCAAAGAGCAGGAGAATAAATAAATAAATAAAGATATTTTATCCATCCAGGTTGATGCTCTGGATTAATTCTCTGTCTCTTTCTTCTTCATCATGTGAAGAAAAAAATACCAATTTTTATAACCTTKTTCTGGACCTCACTGGCCAAGAAACAGACTGTGCTTGCAAGAAATCCTCTCCCCTCACTGGCTTTTTCCCCCAGCAAACTGCACATACCTGATCGAGACAAATACAGTACCTTGCATACCTGCAGGCCCAAAATCTTGCCTGGTGAGGAAGACGGCGTGGTCGTGGTACTCGGCGTGCTCCGGGTCGGAGCGCTGCTGCGAGTGCGCCCAGCGGCACACCTGCTCCAAGCTCCGGGATGGATTCCCCCGCTCGATCAGGCTGACTGACTGCGGAAGGAATGGAAAACTCACCGCTGGGAAGAAAAGGAAGAGATGCCGCCCTTCCCCTGGAAGCCAAAGAGGTTTTATGCCAAGTTGGAGACAAGAAGCTGCAGGAGGACTTGCTTGGGAAGCATCAGATCTAAACAGTGGTGAGCTGAGATCTGTCCTGGATTCAAACACCTGCTTGTTATTTCCTATATTGTCCCCTGAACCTGAGAAGTGACGTAACTGGACAAAGCAGCTGCCTCCAGAGCCGGCTTTCGGGATGATAAATCATCCCTAACAGAGCCCGGCAGTTCCCATCCCGCCGTATCACCACAGCTCCAAATCCCTTCCCCCGCATAGATCATCCTCCAGCGCAGAGCACAAACGTCACTGGGAGGAAGCCAGACAGATTGTTGGCTTTCTCAGGTGGAGATGGTGTTCCTGGTCCCATAGAAGCCTCCAAAAATGGGTCAGTCTCCCTCCTTATCCCTGCTCCTCAGAACCATCCCTGGATCTCCAGGATGTGTTGTGTTTCTGCCAGCCACGCATATTTCTATAATAAGGAAGTTTTTTTCCAAGACCTAACCAGTCTTATTAGTGGATCACACACACACAGAGATCACYGTGTTGAGTCGTTAACACCCTTGCTAGAACACTTCCTGTGGGACAGTGGCTTGCCCCAAAAAAGTACAGAAAATCACATTGTTTTAAAGAAAAATCCGGCTGCTGTGCTCAAACAAGCCTTAAAAAACAAGCGCAGCCTGAGAAACCACATGAAAACTTCTCAGGAAACCTTCCCACGCTTTTCCTGGCCATACCCAAGACACATGAGAGCTACAGGACAGCCAGGGAGCCGAGGCAAGGAGATCCTGACCTTGGCTTCTCCTCACTGATATCCAGCTCCTCTCAGTGGGGGAAGGCACCTTTATCCCATCATTTACAGAGCTCTGAGGAAGCCTCTGTGGCTTTTCCCACGTCCTAGAGCAAGCAGATAACAGCAGATCACAGCCACCCATCACCTCCCTGAGAGCCTCATAGGCCAGGGGGCTATCCAGGCCCTCAGCTCCCAAAAACCAGGCTAAGGAGGGTTCAGATTCACCCCTGCTCAGCATAGCTGTCATTTGGGCTCTGACAATCGCCACGTTTTCCCAAGCCAGGGCTTACCTAAGTGCYAAATAAATATTAGAGCATCTCCTGCTCGCCACATCCGAGCGCTGGATTTACCTGACGATATCCCACCATGATCATCCTGACCAGTACAATGTTGATGTGGACGCCCAGGGACTCGTCGTGATAAATTTCATCCACCTGAAGAAGGGAGGGAAATCCAACAGGAAAGAAGTTAAGGCCACCTCAGCTCTCAAGCCCCTCCTGTCCTGCACGCTCCCACGTTCCGCACCTTTGCTGCTTTCCAAGACCAGGTGCAAAGATCTCATCCCCCTCCTCCCACCTGCAGCGGGGGGGGTTTCCATTTTCCCATGTGTAAAAAGCACAAAGTCAAAAAGCCAATCTGAAGTAAGTCAAAATTTCCCCAGGAATGGCTCAGATGGTCAATGACGTCACCCATTTCCATCAAGGGCTGCGTTTCCTCCACCACATTTCTCAATGAGCCGTTGCCCCTTTGGAATATGAATCCCTCAGAGGGRTGGAAATGCTTTGGACTCCAGCATCCAAAGGAAAAACGGCTTTTCGATAGAATCCTTTGCCTCTCCCCAAAGCCAGGGCTTTCCTCAGTCACATCAGTGAGTCAAAACTTGACCTACGGCTTCAGGAATCCCAGGAGAAGGCAACACAATGGAGAGAACTGGGAGGGCTCATGAGTCAATGAGATTTGTACCGCTGTCGGCTATTAAAAATGACCTTGCAAAGGAAATAAACCTTTTCCTTCTGCGTTTCCAGGATGAATAAACAAATTCTACTCCTAAATGCTACCAAGAGAAAAGGACATCCAGATGGGAAAGGTCTCCGAGTGCCGAGCACGGTGACAGCCAGCTGTGGGGAGAGGCACGGAGTGGGCAACCACAAAGACACGTGAGATCCTGCACCTTTTGCAAAGCATGTGGGAAAACACAGCCTCGGGAAGAAAAAAACCCTGGTTTTTGAGAATGGGACTTTATTTTTCCCAAAAAGCCTCCCAGGTGAACAGTTCCACAAATGGGGGTTCACTGCAGAAGTTGAGGAGACCAAATTAAGACCATTTTTAATATTGACTAGAATTCATGCTCTAATTAAAACATACTTTTTCAGCTTTGTCCAAGGGGGGAATAATTTGCCTCAGCTCTATCATAGCTTTCCAGACTAGAGGAAGGTTATAAAGCCAGATTTATGGATCTTTTCTATTTTTTCCTCCATTCCTTTAGGGTTTTTTAATCTTTTATCAAGGGCTGGGTGACAACTATCCTTCTACTGCTGCCCAAATCCAAGTTAGACATTCCCCAGCGTGTTGTACAAGCCCCTCAACTTCCAGTCTGGGATTCCATTTGAAATACCCACTCAGGCCAGTTTTAAACCCAAAAACCCAGCGTTAACCTTCTCCCCATGACAACCAATACTCCCATGGGGTGCCTGTGAGCCATGCAGAGAGCTAATGCAGATCCCGAGCCTTGAATGCAGCAAAATCGACTATAAAAAATTAAAATYAATCAATATACTGCCAGTCTATCCCCCTTAACGCATCCCTTTGCAAGCAGAAGCTGCGAGAGCCGTGGGGTATTTTATTCATCAGTGTGGAAAGAGAATGCTGGTCAACCCACCCACAGCTCATTCCCTGCTTCCCGTGGCTGGGATGCTCCTTCACCCTCCCCCTTTTGTAAGAATAATGAGAATATGATGGATTTTTTCCGATCCCAACCCTATGTTTTTGGGGATGTGCACAGAAGGGTGGAAGGTCACGCAGCGTTGCAGCTGCAAACATTACTCAGGCCTACAGACCCACTGAAGTATGAAGCATCCAGCCCAGCAAGGAGCTGCAACTCCCCACGGACATCAGGCTCAGCCCTGGGTTTTAGGATGTAGGAGGCTTTGGCATCCCAGAGAAATCCCACGTGATAAGTTTGATCCCTTACAAAAATATTGGTAATATGACAGGGTGGGAAAGTGGGGAGAGAGGGAGAAATTAAAACTGTGCTTGAAGAGATGCAGAGCTAGACCTGGGGGATGGTTTAGGGAACAAGGCAGAAAACACAACCATTTCCTTCACTTTCCCAAATCTTTATGCATTTTCCTTCACCCCAGCACTTGTCAGGAGCTGGAGCTTCAAACTGACAGAGAGCAGGATTAGATGGGATATTGGGAAGGAACTGAGGGAAGTGAGGGTGGTGAGACCCGGGCACAGAGAAGCTGTGGTTGCCCTATCATTGGAAGCGTCCAAGGCCAGGTTGGAAGGGGCTTGGAGCAACCTGGGATGGTGGAAGGCGTCCCTGCCCATGGCAGGGCATTGGAATGGGATGAGCTTTCATGTCCTTTCCAACCCCTTCCATGATTTTAGGATTCTATGGTCATCCACCAGTGCTCTGCTGCTTGCTGCCTGCTCCTGAGGACCTCTCAATCCATTGGGATGAGCCACTTTCCTGCCTTAGGGACCCCTCTAGCAGCCACGACCTGACCTTGCTGTGACTGGGAGCATCAAGCAGAGCAGCACAGACCTCTGCCTTCCCAGCTGCACAGGATATTTTGGCAGGATGCTCAGCAGATCCTGCTGTATTATTCCAAGATGGGATTTAATTCCATAAATTTTCCTTATAAAGCAGTACTAAATCCCACTCTCCTCCCGCTCACAGGGACCAGGTACCCCCTCTCTCCAGCCTCTGAAGCAAAGAGTTAACCTAAACCCTAGCCCCTGTTTATTGCAGGGTTTAGGCAGGGATCTGCACCTAACTGATACCAGCTCAGCAGCGACCTTTAGGGTTAATTCAGAAAGCAGATGTGGAACCAGACTGCCCAAGGCTACGGACTTCCCTTCACAGCCAGATATAAATAATTGATTGAGGGGGGAAAAAAATCGTATCAAAAGGGCTTGGCGCTGGCTGCTGCAAGGGCTGCGGCCCTGCAGGCCCCAAGTTTTGGGGCAGGGGGGCAAACATCAGGAGGGCCAGCTTTCCCCAAGTGCTCCAGTGCTTGTGGAGGAAGTGGGGATGGAGCTGGAGGGGCCGAGCATCACCTTGGAAATGGAAATTCACCTGGAGAGCAGTTTTCAGGCTTGGCACAACTCCCCCTGCCCTCTGCAGRGGCCATTAAGCAAATCAGTGTCTTCAGAGAAACCCCTTCCCCCAAAAATACCTGTTCAGCAAAGGGCTCCAGTAAAGGGGCCCACATCCCTGAAGCCATGGGATAAAGATAATCTTATCCCTCTCATCCATGCTCAGCCTGTTTCACACCCTCACCTGGCAGGAAATGCTCTCCTCTTTCCTGTAAAATGGAGTTTTTCCACCTATGAACAGCCCCAGCCATTAAGGCTCGCGGTGAGTTAAGGGCAAACCAGCAGGAACCCCATAGGACTCCCCCCAGCCCTGCAACGCCGAGGAGACAGTGGCAATGCTTTACAGTGAAAGAAACATTAAAACCTGGGAGCAGGGAAGGCTGCCTCCCTAAATCCCTCCAAACCCCTGGCCAGCCCTGAGTCTGCAGCCCCAGACGTGAGATCCCGACAGCAAAACCGCACTGGCAACGAGGTCTAGACCTCGCCGTTCTTCAGGGAAGGAAAACAAAGGGAGAGACACGAGAAGAATTTGCCAAACCAGCAGAATAGCTGACATTTCAAAATGCCGGGATCGCTTACTCGGAACAGCCAAGTCATCTTTAAACTCCTTTCTTTTATTCCCTCGCTCAGTTTTCATGCTGGTGGATTCACCCTGAGCCTCTTTGCTGGGGCTGGGGGGTTAGGAAGGGAGGGAAAAGTCCCCCTTACCATATTTTTGGGCTTGCATCCCCTGTAGGGATGCATACTGTCACCTCTGTGAGGGCTGACCCACATTATCTGTGGGGTGGAACAGAGGTAGGGGAGATTTGTTCAGGAGGGCAAGACTAGATTTTATCAGAGCTCTCTACAAAACAAGGCATGTTGTCCCAAAAAAATAGCAACAAACACGTAAGCCTATACAGAGGGTAGGGAAAAGTGCATGGACACATGAGAGACATCAGAGGTATTTTTGTTATTATCAGGTAGCAACGGAGTGGCTCATAAACCCCTCACCTAAAAAAAAAAAGCATACACCGGTTAAAATTAAAGCTGAAGGTTTAATTTTTGTTCCCAAACCTTCTCTTCTGTGGGGTCTCAGTAGCACTCTTTGTTGCTCTGCCCTTGGGAACAATAATTTCAGCTGGAGCCAGGCAAGTCCCAGCCTGGAGAGGGCTCTGACTCATGGGGTTTCCCTAGTAACCCAAAACAATGGGAAAACACCAAGTACCTTTGCATCCTTAACCAAATCATGGGCAATATCCGACAAAACCCCAGGAAACCAGTTAAGACCAGGGCCAGGTTTAACACAGCCATAGCTTGGCTTCTCCCCTGCAAGTAGAGCCATCCCCAGACTTGAAAGGACCAGGGATGAGCAGTGGGAAGTCTGGAGGAGAAAACCAAGAAGCCCAACTCCCTGAACGCAAGAGGCTGAAAAGCAGAGCAAAGCGCTAACTATTTCCTCTCCTCTTCCTTTTCCGGGGTGCTGGATCCCCTCCTGGTTCCCAGCCCTTGCTCTCAGCAGTCACCGTGACTGGGGGATCCTAATTTTCCTCCCATAACATCACAATCCCTGCCACAGGCAGCAAGCAAGAGAGGGGAATGGCTTTCCACAGCCACCACATCACCGAACAGTCACGCCAAGAGCCCAAGAGACCAGTTTTGGTCAGGTGGACACAGCAACGCTCAGCTCGGAGCAGAGATATGCTCAGTGACTGATGGCAAAGGCGGAGTTGTGCCTTTCCCACTCACTCCAACCTGACCCCAGATTCCTGTGCAGCATCCCAGCCAAGACGGGAAGGGCAGGCTAGGAATGCAGGCTGGGAGCTAGCAGGGAAGGCCGCCTGCCTGCAGGGAAGCTCTTAGGTGCACAAAAGGAGCAGTCATCCTCATGTCAGCTTCCCGGGATGGACACAGCGCCCTTCACTGAAAAGCATTCACTTTTCTGGCAATGAAATAAGGGTTGTGGGGTTTGCTTCTTTAAAAAAAAAAAAAATCTCCGTGACAAATCATTTATCACCAAGCTTCAGCTGACACAGAGTTCCTAATAAAGGGGTTTGTGTCTTGGGAAAAGCCCCGGGACCCTACCTACAGCAGCGCTGGGAAGGGATACGTGTCCCACTGCCCCCTCAGCACTCAATGGAGGCCTCAGAAAAAGCCAGGAAAGTTTATCGTCAACTTCCAAGCTCGCTGCCCCCTTTCCTTGGGATATATCTCGATAGGAGAGCTCCTAGACAGGAAAACTTTCTCAGTTGTGTCCCTGACATACTCCAGCCCAGCTCGTTAAGTCCTTTCCCCGTCAGAGGGCTGGCCAAGCCTCTTCTCCTTCTTCCCTTTGCCTCCAACTAATGGGATTAATGTTCAGCTGTGTGGTCCCAGCAGGCTCCTCCCCGCCAGCCCCCCGGCATCCTCCTCTCTCCCTCCCTCTGCCACCCAGGCCAGAAAGCAGGACTCTCTTTTTTCTGCTGAATCGGGTGTTTTAAGGCAATCTGAGCCGGTAAGGAAACGAGGCGGCGCCAAGGGAAGAGGAGGCGGACGGAGGTCACGACAAAGCTGGCAAGAAAACGCACTAAAAACCAGAAAGAAAGAAGGGGAAGGGGGTGGAGGGAGAATATACAGAAGGAAATAATACTTGCGGGGAAGTATTTGTTCCCTGCATTATCCTGGGGTTTTCCCCCCTCCTCATTAAAGTCTCCAGCGCCGCCTTTAATTGAATAGGCGGCGGGTCCTCCCTTATCCCAGCGCAGCATCCCGCGCATTCACTCCCTGAAAAGTCCTGCCCGCGGGGTAGGAACCATGAAATGCGCCTGAAAACCGACCTTTTGATTAGAGCTGACAATCCCCGGGCGCTCAAACTGTCCATCCCACACCCCCCCCCATCTCCGCCCCCCCCCGGGATCGGAAAGGAAAAATGACATCATCTCCGACCCCCGTAACGTGGGAAGAGCCCGAGGGCAGAGCAGGGAACCCTGTGGCTTCCCCCGGCAGGAGGATTTCATAAGCCAAGAGGAGAAACTTTCAGAGAGTGAATTTAAGTGATGCCGGGAGCATCCGACCACGAGCATCGGGATAACGTTCCAGAGAATAAAAGATCGTGATGAAGGCGTTTGCTTCTTCAACATTTTCCCTGTTTGGGACCAGCCACTTTACTCATCCTTCACCCCATCATCCTCTAATCCCACAAATCCTTCCCCCACTTCGTAGCCGGCCGTATGGCAGAAATAATTCCCAAATCAACAACCAACCACCCAAAAGCATCTTTATAACTTGGTTATTCCAGAGCTGGTTGAGCCCTTCAAACATTTTCCATCACTCTGTAAAAGAGCACTTAAAGGAAACTAAATAAATAGAGGCGAGGATAAAGCATGGAAAACAAAACAAAACCAGGAGAGAGAAAGAGATCCTTGAGCACGGACCATATTTGCAGACCTTCAGGTGCTGGGGGAGCAAACTTCCCTCAAGATGACTGGATGAATAAATATTGATCCTTCCATGTCTCTCAGGACTTGGGGAATATGGATGTTTTTATCTTAAAAAGGAATGAAAAAGGGTATAGGGAACCAACACAGGCTGCCCCATGTCTCCGAGTGAGGGGAGGTGGAGGAACTGTAAAGCTGCTCTAAACTCCTTTTCAAACATGTCCTGAATGGTTATCCAGGTACATAGGTTTCCAAAAAGCTTCTGAAAAGCTATAAAAATATTTCCTCCACCAACAAATAATATTCAGAATAAATCACGAACATCATCATTGCAAAACAAATTACAAATATCGTCCTTTCTAACTAAGTAAGCAACAACCATTCTCTTTTCTAGCATTTCCTGAGACTTCAGTGATGAGGAGGAAATGGTCTCAGCCAGGAGAAACTTTTGGACTCAGGTGACAGACAGTGACAGCACCAACACGCCAGACCCTGCCATTGGCAAGGGGAAGGTGATGGAGATGAACATCAAAGGGCTCTGCTTTCCATCCCTCCAATTCCCGCAGCTATTAAATGCCAGAGCCAGCTGTGTGAAGGCACAGCCCTTCCTTCCCCCTCCCAAACCCATTTCTTTTCCCAGGATAACAGAYTTGCAGCATCAGAAGAGCACTAAACCCAGGGAAGGGTGGGATCCACATCCCCCACAGCCGAGCCTTACTATGTTCATGAGGGTGAGGACGTAGTTCTGGACGTGCTCCTTCCCATGGAAGCGCACGACTGAGTCATCCACGGCCAGCAGGACCTCGATGTTGTAGTCGTCCTGCCTGGCGTGGCGCCGCTTGCGCTCCGCGTCTCCCAACCGCTCCGTCATCTGCTCCAGGGAATTTGGGAGCTCACCCACCTGCACGCCAGGCACTGGGCAGGAAAAGAAAGAGCCTTTGAGGTGACCTGACACCACAGTGACACTCCACAAAAGCAGAAATTCAGTAGGGAAAATAGGTAAGAGATTTAACTCTAATAGGATATTGAGCTCCGGCTGGTTGCTGGTCCAGCTCGCTCTGTGGTGGGGAAATGGATCTGAATTGTGAAGACCAGCACTAAAAGACATGTTAATGGTTGGACTTGAGAACCTTAAAGGTTTTTTTCCAACTTAAACAATTCTATGATCTGCTAAAAAGTCAAATCCATGCCAYATTTCATAGAATCATCACAGAATCACAGAGTGGTTTGGGCTGGAGGGGACCTTAAAGCTCATCGTGTTCCACCCGGTGCTGTGGGCAGGGATACCTTCTACTATCCCCGGTTGCTCCAAGCCCCATCCAACCTGGCCTTGGACACTTCCAGGGATGGAGCAGCCACAGCTTCTCTGGGCAACAACTTCCAGTGCCTCACCACTCTCCTTTCACAACACAGAGGTGATCAAAACAAATCTGCAGCACCTCCAGCCCAGCATTTCCTTTCCTTCTTCTCGACTTTAGGCAGTTAAATCCAGCCTAAAGCCACAGGGTGAGATGTACAAGGGCTCATGGAAGGAGAAATCCTCTCCCTACATGAAATATTCATTACCAATTGCTGGGAAAGACTGGATTCCAGCAGCACCTACCTTCAGGATGGAGGTCGTGGCGCGGCTCGGCGCCATCCTGCCGGATGGCCGAGCGCCGATAGACCACATGGGCCCTCCCGTGCTCCTCCGTGTCCTGCTGGCCCCTCTCCAGGGGTTCGATGAAAAACTCGTTGCTGTCTGTCCGAATCAGGCCAGCCTGGACTCCACAAAGAAATAAGGAAAAGGGGGGAAAAAAGGTGGGGTTTTATATAAGCGTAGGGGGACATACACACTCAATAGTTAGAGACTGATGCAGAGCACACACAAAGGGGAAAGGCATCCCAAATCATCTTGATCCTACTCCATGACACCGGGATGGTTCTATTACCATGTTCATCCATGACAGCCCTTAATTTCTCCTGTAGGTGGGGGGGAAAAAAAAAAAAAAAGGAAGGAAAAGCCAACCAACAAAAAAACCACCTGGCTGCAATTCAAGTTGTGTCTTTATATGGCTACGAAACGCCGTTCTGTTTCATCCATGAGTTGTGCCGGACCCTGAACTCAGGCATACAAGGCTGAAGGGGCTCCCAAGACACTCCTAAGCCTCCCTGAACTTGCCCCATTCCATTCCCATGGTGCCAGTTAGGATATCTGCTGTTTCACTGACACTATGAGCTGCAAGAAGAAGAAGGAAAGAGAAACCATTCTCTCTGCCCCATGAAGTGCTTGGGAATTAACACAGGGGAATCCTGTTGGAGCAGAAGCTGGAAAGCATTACAGCTCCACCTCCCAAACACAGGGAAGATGAATGACAGGGCAAACATCGCTGGAAATGTTGTCCTGGCTACCGACCTGCTCCTAATTAACATCAAGCTCCCATCAAATCCCCCTTACATCAGGCTGAGCGCTCACACCCTGCAGTGCCGGCCGGCTCAGACCTCAGGCAAGGAAAAGGATCACTGGGATTTGGCTTCCATCCCATGGGCAGCCCCCCCAGCTCGGCATTTTTCCCAGCTCCCTCCACAGCGCACGCGTGCGTTCCTTCCTCCGGCGCTGCCTGCTGTTGAAGAGCTGCCTGGAAAGCGCCGGCAGAACATACGGATCTGTTCTTGGAGCAAAGCCTTCGGCAGCATGTACCTACTGGAGTCCTCATAAGGGTGTTGGGGGTGTTGGGATGGTTTTCATGAAATAAAATAAAATAAAAGTAAAATATATGCAGAGATGTATTTTGGACAGAGGCTGGGGCTCTTCCAAACCTGCCCGGCTCTTTGGGTCCCCTTCGTGGTCACGTCCCATTGGATTCATCAGGCAATTGCCAACCTGGTTCTGTTGGATTCCATCAAATTTCCTGCCCCACTTGGGTTTTATTAACTGCTTAACCCTGCTGCAAAGCAGGGTTTTGGCTGGTTTTGTTTTACCTCCTTTCTGAGGAATCCAAGTCCTTGCCTGACACACGTATCCCAGGTCCTTCCCATAGGACACACCCAGGTCAAACCAGGGCAGCCAGGGATTGTCCCCCCACCCTCAGCCAAGGAGACGGAGAGCACAGCCAGGTTTAACCAGGAGCCTGGGGCACCAGGCGGGGTGGTGGCGATGAGGCAGAGAACAAGCCAGGGAGTCAAACCACAAGCCAGGTTTAGTGATGGCTGGGCAAGGCCATGATGATGGGGCAGGGCACAGAACCATGGAAACCTTTAGGTTGGAAAAGCCCTTCAAGATCATAGAGTCCAACCATTGACCCAGCACTGCCAAGGCCACCACTAAACCACGTCTCCAAGTGCCACATTTATACATCTTTTCAATCCCTCCAGGGATGGGGAACACAAGCCTGTGCCAGGGCTTGACAACCCTTTCTGTGAAGAAATTTTCCTGATTTCCATTTCCAAGCCATTGCTCTTTATTATACAATAAGAGATGGAGCAGAAGCAGCCCCTGCCACAGGAGGAGCTCTGCTGGGACACCACTACCCCCTCTCAGCCCTGCCACGGGGCGTTTCAGCCGGGACCAGGCACCCCAAAGCCGGTTTATGGGTTTAGGGCGAAAGCCGGGACTTGCTGAGTCAGGCGGCCGGAGGAAAGCCGTGCCGCCGCGCTGGGGCAAGGCTGGATTAAAGTGTGAAAGAGCCTGGTCCCAAGCCACAGCCCACTTGGGTTTGAGCTGCTCTACAGCTCGTGACTAATTATATCTGGCTCAAGGAATAAAGCAGCCCAGACTTTCTCCCAAAGGTGGGATGCAACACGCCGCCGACTCCAGGGGTGACCGACGGCAAAGGGGATAACACAGGGATTTGTGTGCCCATCTGATCAGAGCAGCCCAAGAAATGAAACAGAAGCTGCAGCAGTCACCCCGGCGTTCACAAAAATAAATTAAAAAAGCAAAACAACCCAGAAAACACCATCGCAAGAGGCACGCACCAACCTGCTCGCTCTTAAAGAGGAGCAGCTTGGGTTGTGTTTCAGCATTTTGGGAGGGTTGTAACAGTAGAGAGGCAGAAGGAAAGGTCAGATGCCACCCAAAAAGTCCCACTCAGCTTTTCTTGGGCTTTTTCCAAGACTTCAATGCCATCCTCATGGATCAATTAGTCATGTGCTTCCCACCCTTGATTTTAATGTGGTTGAATAATACCAAATCGAATTAAAGCGATTGGTGGGACTATCATCGCTGCTCTTTCCAACATGAGATGCTGTCTGCAGCTCTCAATGAAGGTAATCCCAAACTAGAAAATGGCCCTTCAAAGACAATTCCACTGGAAAGAGGGACAACGTACACCAAACTCACTCCTGCCAGCTCACAGAGGGTGAAGGCTCTCCTCCAGCTCTCCTGTGTCTCCCCCGGCTAAGGGAGAGATGAACTCCAGCCTCACTGAGGGGGACCCCCCAGGACCCGGATAAGAAACTCCTCTTCCACTGCTGGGTAAAAAGCTCCAACTCCCACAGGAATTCGGGAAATTCTGGCACTTCAACAGAGCTGAGATGTGGAAAAATTAATAAAGCTGCTGCACTCAGGCAGGGAAGCTAACAGGAGGGGGAATACAGCTGCGTGCATAGTATGTATTTTTCCTACAAGATTCACACTTAATTTGGACAAAAAGTCCTAGAAAACCAGGCAGTGTGAACACAGACACCATGGATAACAGCGTTCCCCTTCCATCCAGAGGGCATCGGGCATGGTCCAGAGCGGCTCCATCACTATTTTGGTGCCTCTCTGCAGCACAGGCTTTGCAGCCCATCAAACACAACACTTTGCCTTCCTTGCCTCCTTTTCCCTGCTCTTTGTGCCCAGGGAAGAGGTTTTTGGGGTGGCTACAGACCAGGCCTTGCCAGGTGACCCAAGCCAGGCCTCAAATGTAGCTCCTGGTGGAGCGAGGACATGGACACACGCTCAGCGCTAATTAATTAATTAATTGGGTTTTCAGCCCAAACAGGGCCTGGTTTACATCTCACTGCCAAAACTTGGGATTATCACCTGGGAGAAAAGCCCTCATACTCATGTAACACTCAAACCAGCTGAAGCCAGTGGRATCTATGTGACCAAAGGGACATCTCACACCCTTTTTCTCCCCAAAATTAACCCTACAGCTCAGGAACTGCAAGGAAAATCCTGGAAGACCAAGTCACGCTTTTTTCAGTGGGGCATCATTTTGGAAGGCTGTTTCTCCCTCTGTTTCCTATTAATTACTGTTCCTGAGGGTTTTTGTGCTCTGCTTATCTGCTGCCACCCATCTGAAGCAAGCCAGGGCCACGGGGATGGAAAACGCTGGCTCTACAGTTTGCAGGACTACGGCAAATCACCCCAGGGAAAAGTCGGGCACACAAATATGGTGTCTGTGGATGATAATCCTTCACCCATCCCTGCAACCAGCAAAACAGGAAGGAAGCAAGGTCGACCACACGCTGCTAAAGCCGGCGGGGAAAAATCTGGGATGCCTCCACTGCAGCGAGACGTGTCCGCCGGCGGAGATTTCTGCCTAATGCTACTTTACCAGTCAGGAATTTGGTGGCTTAGGCCAGCTTTGAAATTATGCTATGGGCGACAGCATCTTCCCGCCCTGGTACGAGACACCCTTGCAAAAAAATGAAAGGCCGGATTCTCACGCGTGGATGCCCGCAGCGAATGACAGCCATGGAAGGTGCCATGAGTCTGGCATCTGGGAAAAGGATCGGCTCACTTACACGGCTAAATACAGATTTCGGAAAGACTTTGTGTGGATTCTCTTTTTCAAGAGCTGGGTTGGTCTTTTTTTTTTTTTTCTTTCTTCCACCCCCCACCCCCTCCTTGTTATTTATAATCTCGGTCTCCGTTTATACACAGTCTAATCTCTTTATGTACACAGCCCTCATCCGCAGCATCCCGGAGCGCTTCCTCTGACCAGGAACCGGCGGCCAAGAGCGGCCCCGCGCCTCCCACTCGCGCTATACCAGGATGCAAAAGCCACAGCCCCCTTCCAAAGCTCGTGGACAACTTCCAGCAAAAGTCCACAGGAATTCCAGGGTCCTTGCTTATGGAAGAGTTTCCTCCAGCCCATTAGCAACCTTCCTGACCAAGTACATCCCTCCCAGATGCTCTGCTGCTTCTCCGATAGGTCATAAACATCATCCTCCCATCCATCCACACCTAGAACCAGGTTTCGGTTACATTTCTTGCTCCATTTCCTAAATCAAGCTCTTTTCACTGCTTTTTGGGAACCCTCTTGATCTCCCCACTCCTCCAAAGCGGGTGGGTCCTGAGCAGAGAGAAGCTGTCAGACTCACTTAAGCCAGAGCGCCATACAGCCAGAAAACCCATGGAAAAGAGAAACCAACTGTGACGCTGGATGTATCACAAAATCCACTCTACTGGGGAAGGAAGCGGAGCACCTGCTTGTGCCCTCAGCCTCATGTCCTTCACCAAATTCCCTCACCAGGGAAATTCCTGGCTGAAGCCAGGATATTGATTTGTTGGCCACCAAGCAATAAAGTTATTGCAGGAAACAGAAAAAAACCCAACAAATCCTTATCATGGGGGAAAAGCCACTTCTTCCTTTACATGGGCTTAAAAGGGTGGGCTTGGGGTACCATGGGTGGCAGGATATGGCTGCATAAATCCACATGGAAAAGGATCCTGTGGTACAAGCTACATCCTAACCCAGCTGGAACAAGGGCAAAAAGAATGACAACTGACAAGGTGTGCAAGGGGCCGGGATGGGAAAACTTGGGGCTAAAGCCTAGAAAAGCCTGGAAAGTTAAATTAAAGCCTGCTTGGGATTGACGTTAACAAGAGTGGGCTCTGGGGAAGAAAATTCCCCAAAACTGTGCCACGGCAGGACACAGATCAGCTGCTGATCGCTTCCAGCATCCCTTTGCTCGTGATGCCAAAGGGAATGAGATCCACCACAGAACCTGCACGCTTCAAATCCAGGTCTCTGTTCCAAACTCAGCACTATTTGCTGGGTCCATAGGAAATGTCGTTAAAGCTTCCAAGCCTGCCCACATTCATCATCCCCAGCGCGATCCGTGTCCCAGAGAAATGTCTGCAAGTTCACAGCCTCAGCCCATTCCCGAAAGGATGCTACAAAAGGTGTGGATTACATGCTAAAAAAATTTAATTCCTATATGTAGGCGAAATATGTATTTCTAGCTGTGCTGCTCTATCATTTCTGCTTGTACAGTAACACCAGGCACTGTATAAAAAGAAAGGAATGCCAAATTGTTTGTGCTGGTGGCCAAAATTGGCTTAAGGAACTCCCAGAATAAAGCAACTAAAAAAGAAATACATAAAAAAAAATTTTTTAAAGGCACAAAAGAAGACATTTCTTCCAACCCAGCAGTAACTTTAAGTGGTACCAGGAGAAAACAGCAAATGCTGGCACCTAAACAAGATTTAAATGGCTCAAAGGAAATCTGAAGGGCGACAGGCCAAGGGTATTAAAAAATAAGCACTTCCCCAAGCATATCAAAGGTAGGAAACCCACAGGCAGAGCAGATGCCAGGGATAAGGAGGTAACAGAGCCATTTAAAGGAATTAAAGCACTGTGGCAGCAAGTTACTGATGCTGAACTGTGCTCAGAAAGCCAAGAGCCTCTGAGCCCTTGAGTGATTAGAAAAAAACCCCCGACGTCCTCCTGCAAAAAGATGCTTGGTGGGAGCCAGACTGCAACTGACAGTCAGCTTTTCAGGATTTCAGGAGGTGCTCAAGCTCACACAGCATCATTTAAGGGGTGGGAAACGCAGAGGAAAAGTTCCTGGAGCAGTCTCAAGGTAAAACACGGGCGGGCAAGGATGGAGCAGCATCACCGTGAGCGTGCGTCCCCATCCCGGAGGCTGGGCACAGCCCGTGGATGTAACAGCATCCGGGCAGGAGGCAGTTCGGGCACAGGACTGGCAATTTTTCCAGGGCTTTTAAATAAATATTGGTGCACAGACCACCCTGATGGAGTAGGTAGAACACCCTGTGCCACATGGGGCGAGGGGACCTGCTGCAGTCGAGGGCTAAAGGGCAACATATGGCACAGACACCTAAAGCATCACCAAAAAGTCAGGTTTCAGGATACCACGATTCACCTCTTAAGAGGAAACCACAACAAAACACAGGCACCACACACAAACCACCCCGCCAGCCTCCAGCTTACCAGTCCGTCGCAGTTGCTGATGGCCACGGCAGCTCCAGGCATSCCGGAGATGTCACCGGTGAATAGGCACCGCTGCTGGAGGGGTTCCCGGAAAAGCACCTCGAAATCCTCCTGCCACTCTGCCACGGCTCCCGGTGGCACCAGCCGGCGGTTGGGCCTCAGCCGGAGGTGCAGCTCCTTCCCAAAAACCGTGACGTTGAAGTAGAGCAAGCGGCGCTGGGGGGGCTCATCCGGGGGGCTGCGGGGGACGCGGCGGCGGGACGGGAACGGGTCCGGGTCCGGGTCCGGGGGACAGGCGGGTTGGCCGAGCCCCGCCGCCGCGTCGCCGGACACCACGTGCGACAGGAAGCGACCCCGGCAGTCGGTGCTGAACGGGACGATCACACCATACTCGCTGAGTTTGCCGGACAGGAGGAGCTCTGCGGAGACAGCACCGAGGGAAAGGGCCGTGGGCACGGAGCATCCCGCTCGGGCGCCGGGATCGCGGTGGCCAACCCGACCGGGGGAGCCTTTGGCGAGCACCGCCGGAGCTCGATAAACCCCACAGCTGTTTTTCCGTCCCGACCCAGCTCCGCTTTGTAGTTTTAAGCGGGTGCGCCCAACGTAGCAGAAGGAACTCGGGCTGACGTCCCCTCGCACGCCAAGCATGCCAACTATTTCTCGCTCAGCCTCCATCTCCCCCAATTCCCATTGAAACTTAACCCCCCCACCAGCGGATTGCCTCTCCCTTCTCCCCATCCTCCGGGGTGCAGCCACCTGTCAGCCCCCCCCCGCCCCGGGCCCCCCGTCCGCGGGGCAGCGGCCGTACCTGGGGCGCTGCCGGCGGCCAGGCAGCCGTGCAGGGGGACGAGGCAGGAGAGCACCAGCCGCAGATAATCCATTTGGGGCCGCCGGCGGGATGCGGCGGGATGCGGGGCCGGCGGGATGCGGGATGCGGGGCGGGCGGCGCCCGGCGACCGCCTCCCCCCGCCGCCGCCGGGGCCGCCGGCTCTCCCGCCGCCGCTGCTGCCGCTTCTGCCGCCTCCCGGGCGGCGTGGGGCGGGCCGGGGGCCGGGTCTGGGCCAGGGGGTGGGAGGTCGGGCTGGTTTTAATTAAATTTCTTTGAATTTTTCAAAAATTTTTTAACATACTTTTTCTTATTAAACACGCGGGGGAAAAAAAAAAGTTCTCGCGTTGCCTGTGGATCGTTCTTTTCTTGGAGATTTAAAAAAAAAAAAAAAAAAGCCTTTTCGGGCAGCCCTCCCTCCTTCCTTTCCTCCCTCCCACCATCCCGCCTCTCCATCCCTCCCCGCCCCGCGGCCGCCCGGCTCCACCGCTGCCCGAACAAAGGCGAGACGCTCCCGGAGGCGGGGAGCCCCCCCAGCTCTGCCCCTCTCCCCAAATCCCACCTCCCGGCCCCTCGCTGGAGCGGGACCCCGCTCGGAGATGCTCCACAGGGAGAGCCAAATTGTCTCCCAACTCAGAGCGCTGCCGCCGCGTGAGCTGGAGGTAAATATCCTGTTTGGAAACATCTGGGATGTTTTCCAGGTGTGGAAACATCCCTAACAGAGAAATTGAAGATGCCTCATCCCTGGAAGTGTCCAAGGCCAGGCTGGAGGGGGTTTGGAGCAACCTGGGATAGTGGAAGGTGTCCGTGCCCATGGCAGGAGGTTGAAAAAAAAAAAAAGAGTTTAAAGGTCCCTTCCAACCCAAGCCATTCCATGATTCCATTTAATTTTTCCTTCTTCCTTCTCCTTCTGTTTTTAGGGGGAAACAAATGGAAGGAGGCTGGCCTTGTTTCTGGATGCCATCTTGCTGGCTCTCCAAGGAAAACCCACACACCCACACCCCTTGGGTTTTCCAAAGGGCAGCACCAAAGCTCCGGAGGCGGGACTGCACAGTTCAAAACGTGCTGTGCTTCCTCAGGCTCCTCCTCCTCACCACCCTGACAAGGGGCAAATAAATCAAGTACTCCCCTAAAAAAACTCAACAGAATTAAACAAATCCAGCACCGTGGTAGAAGGGCTTCCCACATCATAGAATCGTGGAATGCTTTGGGTTGGAAGGCACTTTCAAGATCATCTCATTCCACCCCCTGCCATGGGCAGGGACACTTTCCACTATCTCAGGTGGCTCCAAGCTCTGTCCGACCTGGCCCTGGACACTTCCAGGGATGGGGCATCCATCACCACAGAGGAACCTACCTCCTGGCACCGCTTCCATTTGCTGTGTCCGGCTATTTTTTTCTTCTGGATAGGACTCCAAGGCCAGCTCCAGGGAGGGGGCCGTGCTGCAACACCAGTAACACCGGTTGTGCTGGTTGTGCTTGGATTGTACTCCCCTGGAGCCCAGCGGCTGTTCAGGTCACACTGAGCGACCCAAAACCTTTCCCAAGAGGTAATTCCTGCCTTGAGGAACTTGTCATCCAAGCTGCCACAGAGGCCAGAGCACGATGGAAAAGGCAAGGAGGGAAAACAACGTGCCAGCCCGCAAGCTTCCCACCAGGAATTAGGATTCTGGTTTTAGATTTCCTTGGGAGGACCTCAGTTGGAGCTTTGTCCCCAACCCATCAGCACAGYAATGCCTGGAATGGTAGGAAAGGATCACCATTTGGGAAAAGCCGCCTTTGGAACGCCCTGCTTACCTCCACTGCTGGTGTATGAGGATGGTGGGGCTGCTGGGTGCTGGAAGGAGGATCCAGATGTGGGGATGGAGAACCCCTTGGAGATGGTCCTGCTGCAGCCATTTCTGGTGAAGCGACACTCTGCGGTCCTGTTTTCCAGAAGGAATGCTGCCAGAGCACCACTCCAGAGGAGGGTGGAGAGCCTTGCCTTCCAGCTGGGTGATTGGGTTGGGTTTTGGGGCGAAGAGGAGAAGCTGAGGCCTTGGTGATCAAAATCCAATCCAAAATGCCCTGCAGGTAAAGCCACAGGATGCCTCCAAAAGGAGGAATACACTTATTTCAAGTGGAGAATTTCAAGCTGGAAGAAAAACATATTTTAATTCCCAGTTTAAGTCTTTTCATGCTTCTGTTGCTTCGTGCAATCTATAATTAAAGAAGAGAAATGATCTGCAAGAGATTCTTTGCAGAAGACATAGAAAAAGAATTTGTGCTCCGAGCATTTYGGGCAATTTTGGAAGATACGCACCTGCTGGAGCATCAAAGCCGGAACAAGCCCTTATTTTGACTGAATAGATTTATGATGAAACATTTAATAAAGGGCATACTTTACTTATGAAGGACAGCTCTGCAAAACATCGTTTAATTACTGTTTTTCAGACGCAAAAACTATTTCTTCATCCACAAAATCTGTGAACTCACCCAGTCCCTCTAGGCCTTTATGCCTCCCCTGATGTTACCAAATCTCTGACTTTGGCAGCATAACTTTGGCTGAATGACAATGGCAAGGAGCTGACACACAACTTGCCCCATTTATTACCTTCTGAACATAATAATTAAATAGATTTGAGTACCTCTGACATGCTGGATGTGGTGAAAAGACAACTTCCAAGGGGATCTCTCGGGCTCCCAGATGACGAGATGTTCATTTTTCACCCACACAGTGGCACCGGCCCTATCTGTTGGTCTTACCTGCCTGAAATATTAAATGATTAGTGTGGATTTTTGTGTTATCTCCATCAATACACCATCATTTAAGTCAGAAAAATGTGTTCATTCCAGCCTTTTTCTTCTCAGTTCTTGTCACAGAGGATGGAGAGTGAAGCAGCGAGGCAACTTCCCCTTGTCCTTTCCCTCCTGTCCTTCCCCTTTGCTTTGGCCCTTCTATTCTCCTCTTTGTCTCCTGCCTTTGCCTTTCCCAGCCTTTAACTCTGTCCCACCCTTCTCCATGACTTTAGGCTTAACYTTTTCCTTTCCGTTTTGGAATCCAAAAGGCACCTTTTCCTGTTTTTCCCCTCCTCAGGTGCTGTTTTATCTCGTGCCCCCATTTCCTCCATGGGTAATGCACCCTGGAATTCTTCATGATTCAAGGCTTCCCTTCTCAGCCTTGAGATTTACCAGTGACATGGGTCTGGGGACTTTCCCATTTATTAGGTGACCTCTAGGCCTGGGGAAGAGCAGTTTTGCTTTCCAGCTTCCAGAGAAGAAAGTTGACAACAGCTGCTGCTTTTAAAACGCCAAATCAGGCTCCTTTTCCTGCAGGAGGCTCCAGCCAGTATTCCCAAAGCCTGATTTTCATTTGGCAGTGCCAATTTCTGGCCGTCCTGGAGCGAGGCAGTGTCCAAGCCCTGCCCATCCCACCGGGTACCACTTGGAGCCAGAGCCCAGATGATGTGTTCCAAATCCCCACACAGGATGGTTGCCCTCCACCAGCAGTAGCTGCAGCTATTGGCCCCTAAATACAATTAATCTTGATTTTGAGGGCTGGAAAAACCTTCACAAAAGGCTGGAAGTATTTCTTACAAGAAAAAAAAAAAAAAAAACCAAACCCACTTAATTGGGTGTATTTTTGTGCCTTTATGGGCACTGGTTGTTTTGCTCAGCCGTGCAAACCTCCTGGAGGGGAGGGCATCAGGGCTAATAAAATCATAGCAATCTCCACCAATTACCTAAACTGGCTTTTCTGCCCATAATATCATGAGTTTGGGAGCCAGGAGCTCAGGATCTACCAGAGTGAGAAGCCAGGGCTGTATTTCCAGCCCTATCTCACCGCATTTCTTCTTCCTAGAGATTTAAACCTTCTGTTTGTTAGTCCAAAAGGCTCTGAAACAGCCGCCCCTGCACTCAGGTTGCGCAACCACCTCCTGACCACGGGCTGACTTCTGGCAAGAAGTGGTCAAATTTGTAAAAAAAATTTAAAGGGGGGGGGGAAGTGTTTTCCAGCTGTTTGGGTTAGTCTGAGGTTTCAAAAGCAGCTGGAAGAAGGAAGGAGAAGCACTGGGGGGGGATGGATTAGCATCCTAGGTGCAGGTAAGATGGGCAGGGGGCACAGCCAGGGATTTTACCTGACACTTATCCCCATCCAGGTGCAACGTACCCATGCCCAGAGCAGGGCAAAGCTTGGTTAGGGAAGCATCCCAAACCCACCGTGCGGGGACCCGGAGCCTCAGCAGGCTCCAATCCCACCCTTCTCTCCAAAGGGAGGGATGGGAGCAGAAGCACGGCGGGCTGTGGGTGAGCGAGCATGACCTCATTCCTCAGACACGCGGAGCTGCCCCGGGATTAGACCAGGAAACAGCCGCTGCCGAAGCACCGGGGCAGGAGGGGAGAGAAAACCCCCCTGAGCATCTTCCCCTCCTTCTCTACAGCAGCCCCTGGCCGAAAAACACCCCTTTTCCAGGATTTCAGCTCTTTCCGGGGGGATTTTTAGGAGCCCTGCTGGAAGACCACCAAGGAGAGTCACAAAGATGTGCTCGTCCCGGAGAGGAACCGGAGAAGCGCAAGCCCGGCTCTTGGAGGCAGGGAGGGAGCTGACAGACACATCATCTGGTCTCCGGCTGCCCCGAGGCACGATCATTCCTGGCAGATCTCTCCCTAATCCCTACTTTAAGACCTCCAAAGATGGAGGGAGCCTCCACGAGCCCCCAGGAGTTTTTGGTTTTTCGTTTGTTTGGAGTTTCTTTTGTTTGTTTGTTGTTTTTTTGTTGGGTTTTTTTGCCATGTCTTGCTTTTCTGATCCTGGAAAGTTTTTCCTCCTGGTTAATCTCTGTATTTCTTGCAGCTGCTTACACCAAGGAGGCTTTGTGTCGTTTACTTGGATTTTCCTGGCTTTCCTACAGCCCTTTCCCTATGCACAGATATCTGCTGTGCCCTCTGATCTCCTCTGACCTCCCCCTTACTTGGGCTGGTGCTTTCCAAGCTTGTAGTACACCCGGAATAAAATCCAATTAGCTGCCCTAATCCTCCAAAAGGGTCCCGGGATACAACTTAAAGGCTTCTGGGCTTTTCATCCAGATTTGCACAAGCAGAGCCATGCCTTGCACACCCCTCAGGTCCCCTGGACACTTCTTGCACAAACTCAGAGCTGCAAGTTTGGCCCGGGGAAAATACTAACCCAGATATATGCTGCCACGAAACTCTTCCTGCCAGCATCCCAAAGATTCTGGATGCTATCACAAATCCAAGTGACAATGGCRAAGTTCTTCCACGAGGCCCCAGACACACTGGAATTAGCACAATATTTTAAAGGGGGGCCTTTACTGGAGCTGGAAAATGAAGGGCTTTGTATGGATGTAGCACACAGTGCTGTGGATTTCTGCGAGGACCCAAGCTCCCAGTGCCTTTTTCCAGGACCCAAAAGAGAGAGCTGGGGGTGCAAAGTGGCTGATCCAGCCAGGGTGGGAAACCACCTCTTCCTACCCTCTCCCTCTCACCAGCTGCTCTGCGTCCCAGATGTCCAAAGGCTGCCATCCTCTCTGCTTCCTCAGTGAGCCCAGCATCCCACAAGCTGAGACATGAGGCCATTCCCCTGCAGCCAAACCCCTGGAAGAAACTGGCCAGTAAAGATGACATCGAGTTACCGCAGGAGGTTGGGAATAACGCAAGGATGACAGCAAGAAACCTCTGGAGAGCAAACAAACTCCTGCATAGGCACATCATGGTGGGAACGGAGCTCAAATCTTACCAAGGCTCATCTCCTGATGGCACCTAGGCAGTGTTTTTTGGGATCAGAGCCTTGTGTTCAGCCCAATCCAAACAGAAGCATCTTTCCCTCATCCCACCAAACTGCATCGCGCTGCCCCTCTGAGCATGGTTTCTCCTCAGCTACAGCTGCATCTGCAAATTCCTGCAAGATGTTTGCCTTGGCAACCTCTCTGGGAGGTTTTCTAGGGCCTGGGAGTCCCCCCTCATTCCCTTGCCCACCCAGGGATGAGCAGACAAGCACAGGAACCCAAACTATAAAGCTGGAAAAGGGATAAATGAGCCAGAAAGTGGAAGCCGACACCGGTCCCGGCTGAGCCGCAAGTTAAGGGATGGTGAAACAAGGTCAGCGAGATTTATACCGACAGCCTTGGACGGCTTCCAGCCCCTACTGTCAGCGGCAGAGGCTTGGAAAAGAGGAGGGAAAAAGTTGCTCTCCTTCTAGGAACTGCGCCGCAGAGAGCTCCGCCGGCGTGGCTGGGTCCCGACGATGGGAAAGCAGAAAATAACCCCAAAAATCCTTGTTTTTCCAAGTGCAGTGCAAGATGCAGCACAGCTGCAGCAGATGTTGAACTCCAGGTCGGCAGCACCTCAGTGGGACTGAGGCAGTCGCCAGGGTGAGGGGCTCCTGCTGCCGTGGATGGAAACCCATGGAACCCTCCTTCCCAAAAACACAGAGCCTTAAAACACCCTGATGGCTGTGGCATCCAAGAGAAACGTGTGCAGCCTATCCATGGGATGCAGGGGGGTGTTAAACCTCTCCATGCCAGAGCTAAGACCAAACCTAGGACCAAAATCCCACCAGCATCACTTCAGCTCTGGGGCTTGGCAGGTCTGGCTGGTGGGAGACATCCATCCCTGCTACTTTGGCTTTCCCAGCCCTTCCCTTTCTCTTTTCCCTGCTGATACACAACACAAACTAGGTTAACCTTGCCCAGCAGCTCCCCCAGATGAGCCTTTCCCTCTCCACACATTGACCACCTTATTAATTTTTTATCATCCTCCTGCTAAAATTACACTTACTGCCATGTAAACCCCAAATCCTTTTTTTTTTTTTTTTTTAACCTCTTAAATCGAACTCCTGAGCATTTCCCAGTCCCCAGGGCCTTGCTCATCCCCTCAGCCTACGGATATTTCTCCGGCATGACCCCCACCAGCCGGCGAGTGCTTTCGAGTGAATCTCATTGAGCCCCATCTCCTCTTTTAGCTCGAGCTGGGGAAAATCAATTTTTCATTTGCTTGGGGCCAGAAGCACCCTGAGGTGGTGGAGGGCTGGAAAACAGCTGCTTTTTTCCCTTTGCCCTGCAATATTCATGGAAGAAAAGTGAGAAATAGAGGGAGAAAGTCATTCCAAGTCTGGGGTCCGCGGTTCATACAAATTTTGCTGCAAGAAAAGAGCCAAGCCCGATGCTTTGCATGATGTCCATAGTTTTTGGAGCTTTGGAAAACCTCCCCTTGCTGCCACCCTCTACACAGGTTAGCATTTCCATTGCTCTTCTGGGTTTAGCCAAAAATCCCCCTGCTCTGCACCATCCCCTTTCAGCCCATGGTTTATTCCTGCCTCTGCTCCCCACAACAACGGGGGGCTTGGCCGTGCCCAGGGGTCCAGTGGAGCTGGGAGGGTGAAAACGGGGGGAAATGAGAGTTTCTGGTGCTTGGAGGTCTGGTATTGTGCCTATATGGCTTTTACTTTTAGTTTTTCAAGCCCTGGCTCTGCAAAAGCATCTTAATTACTATTCTTCAGCTGTAAAATGAAACCCAGATGTGCTCCCCGTGCAGAGGTTTTGTCAGGGGGTTCTGCCGGAGGGGGACATCCCAGCAAGGGAAACATGGAAATTATTATTATTATTAATACCATTTTAAGAGCTCTCGTGTCCAGAGCTATTCGTGGTGGCCCCAAGCCAGAACACGCCTCTTCCCTGCTGCTGTAAATAGAAATTCTATCACCCCCAGCCCCAAACACCCTTAATTTTCACCAAAATTAAAGGGAAACACTCCTGAGCTGGGCCTTGAAAAGCTGATGGCTGTGGGACTTGGGTACAGTTGGCAGAGGTGCCACAGCTGGGCAGAAAAAGAGGGGAAAAGGGCATTTTTAGGGAAAAACACAGCCCTGAAGCCCCTGATAGCTGCAGTGATTTGTCTGGGGCTGTGGCAGGTTTCCCCTTGCAGCCCCACATGCCAGTGGAATATTGGCTCCTCGGCACATTTTCCCTTTTGGATGGATAAAAAACATAAAGACACGTGAAGTTCAGCTTCCAAGGATTTCTACTGGCCCGTAAGGGGAGGAGGAGGAATAAAATCCCTGGCTGAGGTCAGAGCAGCCCTGTTCCTTTTACCTCTGTGAATCCCAAAGAAGGGTCCCTTTGCCAGGGCCCCTGTCTGATGCAAAGATGCAGGAAGGGAGAAGCTGGCCAAGACCAGCTGTATTTTTGCACTTTTTAGAGAAAAAAAAAAAATTATAATCTCGAAAGAAAGGGGATCTCCCAGGCCAATTTATTCAGGGAGAGTTTTACAGAGAGATGGTGGGGTTGGGATAAAGTTTCTTGCCACCTTGTCGCCCCCCACACAGCAGATTTATACAATTATTTATTATCTATATTATTATTGTCCCAGAAAAAAAGGTTCCTGGCAGAAAGCTTTGCTTTCTCTGGAAGGAGGTAGCCGATCCAAGAGTACACGTGGTGCAAAGCTCCCCCGAAACATTCCTCACACCAAACAAGCTCCATCCAAAGGCAACAGCCGAGTAGTGAGGAAGCACCTCTCTACCCACCTCCTCACAGGGGGAACAGACTTGGGGATTCCTCCACTTCCAAGGCAGATTTTGACCTTGAACTCCCCACGGACTGAGTCACGGGGGTTTTATTCTGTTCCAAAAAGCTTTTCCTCTATTTTTTTTAAGAAGTATTTTATATTAAAATATGCTTTAATAGGGATTTAAAAGACAGGTTTTGTCCCTGTAYGAATAGAGAATACCATTCAGCCAATGGTTACAGGTTAGTCATGCCTCAATTTATAAATTTTTTTAATTACACCCTCAATCATGACCTTTGCTATGAGACAAGAAGACAAGTGCAGCACATCTGCTGCAGAGAAAAACCTGGAAAGGACATATCAGCATACCCCAAACCCTCAGGGATAGGGAAGGCAAATAGAAGCATTAATAACCCGTTAATTAATTATCCATGTAAAATATAATCTCATTAGGCAGTAGCACAGCAACAAACAGCCCCATTGCCACGTTACCCCCACACTGTAGCCAGAAAAGAAGGGGGAAAAAAAGTCATTAAACCACTCTTTTATAAAAGACAATGGAGCCAGGCTCCCAAACCTGCCAAAAAATCCTCTTTGACGATGATCCAGAGTATTTTGGTGTGGAGGAAGGAGCTTCCCTCCTTTGCTCCGTGCTCAAGGCTTCCTCAGCAGCGAGGGGGGAAAACGCAAGTGGAAACTGGGGGAGGGAGGGGGGGTACAGGTGCCCCTGGTTTGGGTTTGAGCTCCCAGGGAGGGGCTTAGGGCAGGTCCCACCTGAGGACAATTTGTCATCAATCCCCTTGAGGCTGCGGGGTGGGAGGAGCCAATGGGATGTAGCATCCTGGTTTTTTTCTGGGAAAATGGTGTGGTGCAGCCTGGAGCACGTGGGCAAGGCTCCTATGGCGATATGTATACACGTACAAATAAAATCTCTCTCCTTTTCTCTGTCACAAGTAAAAGACCCACTTGCACCGTTTGTTAAGGCAGCTGTGGGCCCCCTCTCAGCGTTCTTCAGCTCCACGTTTCACCTCTTCTAAGCCCCACCATCACCAATGCCATGAATAACTTTTTCCATAGGTGGAATAAGGGGTGGATTGGGGCTTTTTTAAGGGGTGTTAAGAGTTTCTGTGACCCACCCCAGCCTGTGTGTACAACCAAGGGTGCAGTGGGAGTGTTGGCACTTCCCTATGGCTGCAACACGGAGCCTGGCTCTTTCCCATTTTCCTATGAGCCTGCAGGTTTGGGAAAAAGGGTTTGTAGAAAAAACAAAGCCCTAAAAATAGGTGATGGCACCCAGAGCTGTAGGGATGCCCTGTGTCCTCCTGGAAGTGAGATGCAGATCTGCAATCAACACCAACAGAGCAGAAAACCAGCCATAGATCCATGTTTCCTGCCCTGAAATAAATCCCTCAGGACTGCTGGTTGGGATTTAAATATTTTAATTCTCTACCCCAAAAATAACCTCAGATCCCCTCGGCTGTATTCCCACACTCCAAGCCCTGAACAAGGTGAGGAGAGTGGAGAATTAGGAGTTAACTGAGGGTCAGAAACCTGCAGAAAACCAGCTTTCATGAAAAGCAATAAAATTGATCAACGAGCTCTTGTTTTTTTTAATGTAAAAACATGCTTGGAGTTTCTTTTTTTGTAGATATTTTAGTCCACACACCCTCTTGCTGGTGCTTCCCTGGGAAGAACTGCTGTTCCTCCAGGGAATGTACCCCAGTGAGGCTGGAGGTCAGCTCATTAACCCCATTCAATTAACAGCTGCTTTTTACCCCCCTGCCATGGGACACCTTCCGCTAGACCAGATTGCTCCTGGTTGTTATTATACAGAATTTACAGTATTTAATATATTTAATATTTCTAGAATTTACATTGTATAGAATAATTCTAGAATGTGCATTCGATATGGTTATATCACTCTGTATAATATATAAATCTATATATTATATATACACAGTATATATAATAAAATGCATGCTATAGACATAATATATAGCATTTAAAATACATAATATACACTCAATAATGAGTCTATATTTTACCTATATAATTAATATATGACACATAACCCCTTGTCAGCTTTGTCTCGGGCTGAATCCTTTCAGAATTGCCAGTCTTTTTCCCTCGGAGCAGAAAATCCAGGCCATTCAGAGCCAGGTTTTAACTTCTCATCTAAGAGAGGGATCTGGGTTTCTGCCTCCCCAGCCTGGGGAAAAGAAGGAATAAACACAGCACGGTTGATTTTTCACATTCAAACACATTCCCATCTCCCAGGATTTTTTTTTTTCCCAGGCAATTGCTTTAGTCCTGCTTTGGAAATCGCTTGTTAGGATGGTGGGAAAGCGGAAAGGAGCCTTTCAGCCCCTCAAACCAGGTGATGCAAAGCTCCAGCCTTCATTACCAAGATTAAAGAGGCTGGGATTTCCTAAGCAATTAAAAACTCAGCCTAATTAAGACAGGGCTAATAGGCAGGACTTGCAAGGGTTGGTGCTGGGGCAGGAGAAGGGGATGGATTTGCAGTAAAAGAGTCTGCAGGTAATTGTTTTGGTAAGGCAGAATAAATGGAGATGTGAGGATAGAGAGGATGTTCTCTGTTAAAAACTAAAATAAGAGTGGTAAAAAGAGACAAAAAATAGCATCAACAGCTTCTTGAAATCACTCAATCAACTGTCTGACTGCATCAGCAGCAAGTTATCCAAACACTGCAACACTCAGCGAGGGGCAAAACATTCAGGCAGGTATTTCTGAAAGAAAGAAAGAAAAAAGGACACCCCAAATATGTGTGGCTAAGCCAAAAAAAAAAAAGAGGGACCCCTTGGGAACTGGGTCTGTCACAGCCAAGGCTGAAGAAAAAGCAGGGCTTTGCTATTTTAAAACACTGTTTTTCTTTCCAGCCTCCACCTTTGAATTTCTGCCACCTCCCGCCACTGGCAGCGGATGAAAGCGGCTGCTGGGACAGACGGAGTGTGTGCTCCTGCTTTTGTGCTTCCCATCCTATTCTCTCCTCCCTCCATCCAGACAGGAGCCCAGTGACTTCCCCCTGGCCCCCGCAAGCTCCTCTCACCCCACTGTGAGGCCAGGGGGGCACTGGAACCCCTGATTTATAAAATCTCCTTTGGATTAACTACGTTTTTCACTCTGTCCTTTCTCCTTTTCTTAAAAAACAAAAGAAACCCACTGGCATTAATTTTGCTTTTAAGCCTTTGCTGAGCAGCTCAGCCCCCCCTCAGCACCACCTTGGCACTCAACTTGKTTGGGGCAGGGGGAAACTGGGACTCCAAAACTGGGTACCACAGCTGCCACTCCCCCAGCTGCATCCACGACTAAAAAGGGTTGGGAAGAACCAACAAATACACCCAAGCCTTAAAAATACCCACGTTTGAAGTGACTGGGGTTTCTGTGAGTCCTGATTCTGGCTGCAAGTGTTTATGGCTCCATATATACATGGAGCCATAAATACATAACCGGATATAAATATATTTATATATACTTATTTATGTGCATATAGACATGTGTATTTGTGTGTTTATGCACATAAATACACCTCTGTGTGTATAAATATGTAAATCTGTGTAAATGCTGCACCGGCTCAGGGAGGAAGTGAGGAAGGTCTCGATTTTTAATTTACAATATTTTTATTGCATCCAAAAGAACCCCAGAAACCCTCCCATCCTAAGGCAGCTTTGAGGTTCACCCCCTCCCTCCCCACACCCTCGGATTTTGGGAAAACAGTCTTTTTTTTTCGCTCTTCCCCACCCCAGAGAAAGCAGCAGGGTTCCTCCTGCGCCCCGGCCCTACGCGAAGTCCCCGCGGAAGGGACGGGACGTGGCCCCCTGCGCCTGCCAGCGGCCCCGCAGCGTGCACAGCGCTTTGCCCTCCAGGCTCTCCAGCTCCGGGAATCCCAGCTGGTTCAGCACCTCGTACACCCCAGCCACCGCCGCTACCTGGAAACAGAGGGAGAAGCAAGATTGAATTCCCCCTCCCCCGGGGATGCTTTTGCCACCTCCCGGGTGAAGACGGGCAGGGAAGATCCCCGGCATCCCCCCCCACCCCCGTACCACCCCCCCTTCAGCTCCCCCAGCCTCTCTCCAGCCCCAGTTTATCCATTTTCTAAGCGTCTTCCTTGCTGCTGGGGTCAGCCATCACAGGGTTTGTTGGCTTTGGCACCCTCCTGCCAAAAAGCTACAATGGCGCCTTGTTTTTGCTAAAAACGCAGGGATTATGCAGCGGGAAGGGGCGCTCTGGGGGTCAAAGGCTCCTTGTATGCGCAGGTTGGGAGCATTTCCCTCCCCTCCAGCAGACGGGGGGGAGTGGGGGGGGATGTAAGCCCCACGCGTCGGAGATGTGGCACTAAAAGGGGCAGCGCCCTTTGGGGCTGCACTCAAAAGACGCAGCCCCGAAAGAAAGATGCAGCACCAAAAAAGATCCAAAGATGCGCCAGCAAACGGGGGGGGGGGGGCAGGGGGGGACAGAGGGCAGGCGTAAACCCGTGCACTGAAAATGCAGCCCCAAAAGGTGCTGCTTTAAAAGGTGCAGCACTAAAGGGTGCAGCCCCAAAAGGTGCAGCCCCAGAAGGTGCAGCCCCAAAAACTGCTGCATTCAACCGCACGCCTCCCGCATCCAGCCAACAGCAAACATCCCAAATCCCCACAAAAGCCGGTGCAGCCCCAGCGGCGGCCGCCGGGCAATGCAAACACCGGCATAACCGGGATGCCAGGGCGGGGCGGGCACCGGCGTCCCCGCTCCAGCTCCAGCTCCGCCCTTTCATCTCCCGCCCGGCGGATCAAAGATGCCAATAGGAATTAGCTGCGCCGGCGGAGGCAAGGGAAGGGACGCGAGTTTTTCCCACAATAGCGCCGGGCAAACCCACGAGGGGGGAGAAAAACTGCATCGTAATAGAGGTAAAAGATGAAAATGACAAAATAAATAAAAACAAGTGAAATTACAGAGTGCATCAATAGAAATGATACAATAAAATAACAAAAATTAAGGTTTAAAATAATAAAACACAGTCACACAGAAGTAAAATTTAAATAAATAAAATTACATAAAATATTATAATAATAGTAGCGTTATTAAAATTGCCATGTCCCCAGCTTCCCCTTCTCCCCTCTGACTCTCCTCTCATGCAGAATAACCCCCCAGGCACCAGCACACACACCCCTATGCCCCCCAGACCATTTGTTCCACCTCCAAAGTCCCTTTTCCAGGGAAATTTACAGCCTCCCCCCAACATTTCCATTCAAATCAATGTATCTCAAATAAATCCGGCGCCAAATCCCCCCTGAGTGGGAAATACGGATAATTTAGGTTCTCTTACCCACCCTTCCCCCATTCCATAAGGATAATTTAGGGCCTCTCACTTGCCCCCCATTCCATTTTTCCAGCTGGTTCCCAATTCCCTCACATATCCAGTGCCACCATCTCCATCCTGCCAGACCTCCCATGCCCTGTGCCACCGGTCCTGGCCAGGCAGGGCTGGCTGGTGGCCCCCCAGCCCCACATGCTGCAATCACAACAAAACCCCTGGGAAACTCAAACCAGGGGAACAGAGCAGGTTTGGGGTGGGAGAGCTCCCCATCCACGTGGTGGGATGCCATCCATCTCCAGTGGCTTTCCATGAGAGCCCCCAACCCAGGGAGCAAAGGGACCACAGATGACGCTCCAACAAGCCCAGAAATCACATATAAGTTAAGGATGGGTGTCTGCTTTCCAGTAAATTCCTGTACTTCCATGTAAACACGAGGCCGAGGGAGGTGGCAGCCAGGGAAAGCCTCACCTCAYGCATCCAGAGGCTGAAGGGCCTCTGCCAGGAGTCCTTCTTCTCCAGGTGCAGGTAGGCGTTGAAGAGGATGAGGAAGATGTAGCGCTCCAGGTACTGCAGGCTCCTCAGCTGCAGCGTCCGCGTCTCCCTCTCATCCTTGCCCGACTTTCCCTGGAAGGAACAACAGCCTGGCTGAGGCACCTGTGGCACTCGCACCGGGAGAGCATCCCAGGGGAGCTCCTGCATCCCACCCTCACCCACAGTCCTGCTCTGCATCCCGGAGTTAGGCGGTGAAGGATGCACCAGGAGGATCTCTGGTGCGAGGGGAAAGCCGTGGGAAGGGCATGGGAAGAGGGAGGAACACTTTGGGGCCAAAAATAAGCGCATCCGTCCAGCCCGCTCCCGCTGGGGCTTGGCACTCCAGGCTCTCATTTCCTTGTGGTTTCCAGTGGGTAACAACATTCCCAGAGCTCAAAAATAGGTGAGGGATGGCTAAACATGGGGGGGTGTGTGCCCAGGAGCCAGGAGTAGACACCCAGGTGCAAACTGTACCCCAAACCATGAGTTCCTGGACTGCAAGGCACTTCTCCAGGTAAAAACATCTCCCTGGAAGGCATTCCCACCTGGATTCAGCCTCCATTCCCAGAGGAAGAGAAGCTCTGAGGCTGGTGGCCATCACATCTCCCAGTACTATTTTATATATATAAATGATAAATACCTCTTTTATTATGTTTGATATATACTGTAATGTTCATGCATTCGTTATTTATATTGATTGCTTTATTATATATTGTATGTAATTATATAATAWTTTTTATTAGTATTATTATTGCTGTTACTTTAAGAACAGACAAGCCCTGCACGCTGCCCTTTCTAGGAATTAATAAACACTAATAAATCAGAGCCCTGATCCCACAGGCCATCCCAAAAAGCAGCAACTCCTCATTCAAGTTCTGCCCTTTGGAAAAGTTGTCTCYTCCACTTGTGCGTGCCAGTATTTGTATAGAGCAGATCCTATTATCCTGCTACTGTATTACCCTATTTATTCTTCATTCTATTATCCTATTATTTACCATGTTGTTATATTATCCTATTTATTTTTTATCCTATTATCCTATTATTTATCATTTTATTCTATTATCCTATTTATTTTTCCTCTAATACTTGTAATTTTATTCTATTATCCTATTTAATTTTCTTCTATTACCCAATTTTCTTCTATTACCCTAATACTTGTAATTTTATTCTATTATCCTATTTATTTTTCTTCTATTATCCTACTATTTACCATCTTATTATCCTATAATTTATCGTTTATCCCATTATTTATATTTTCCTACATTTTCCTATTCTTTCCTCCCAGTTAGGGGTGGGAAGAGGTCGGAACAAACCAAACCAAGCCCCGAAACACCTTTTCCTTCCCTTCTGTTTGCCCTAACCCTGAAAAGCATCTCCCAGCAGGCTCCCAAAACCCCAGCAATTCCCATAATTCTCGTCTCCAAGCTGCCCATCACCGAGGACAAAACAAGAATAAATTAAAATTAAGGCATATGCACAGGGCCAAGCCAAATCCAGTGGGATGGATGGAGCAGCCAAGAGGGAAGTACAAGCTCCAGTGACAAGAGGCTCTTCCTTGGGCAGAGAGAGTGGATGAATCCCTCCTTATCTCGCCTTCCCATCAGGGTGCCAGCCTGGGAATGGGACATAGCCCAGGAACACCCCTGTGCTGGTCCTGACAGCCAAGTAGGTGAAACTCCCCRTGTGGCCACATCCCCATAATAAAGGAGGGAAAGCCAAAACTAAATTAAAGTACCTGCCCTGAATAAAAATAAATTAATAAAAATAAATGCGGCTATAAATTAATTAATGATTAATAATCGCTACATCTGCAAGCAATCAGGTCTCCAGAGGTTTTCTCTCCCAGCAACCCAAAAAATGCAGAGGATCACAGGAACCGGGAGGCAAATCCCCAGGAAGCTGCAGATGTTCCTGGGTGATGGAAAGTTTTGTTTCTTCTTCCCTTCATCGATCATTCGCGGCCATTAATTGAAAGCACGGATCAATGGCAGCCGGAGCAAGACCTGAAGTGAAGAATTGCCAGTGGGATGTGGCACAAACCATCCCAGGAATAATGCCAGGCCCTGGGCTCAGCCCTTCCAAGGCCCCATGATATAGTTGCACAGGTTTAAAAAATCCCAAGTCTGATGAAAATAACCCTTTTTGCTTCTTCATCAGCTCCACAGGGGCTCCCAAGTAAAACAGGGCTGTGGACCACAGGCTCAGCTGGCCATGGATGAGTCCGTTCCCAAGGACGGCTCCCCTTCCCTAAGCTGAAACTCCCTCCCAAGCCCGGAGGAGCCAGAGGAGCTTTTGGGGCTGGAAGCGGAGTGGGACAGACCAGTCCTGCCCTCTGCCGGCTGCGCCTCACGGGATGCTGGATGGGATGTGGGATGCAGGTTGGTGCCGGATGGGCAGGGTGCTGGGTGTGATGCGGGACGGAAAGGGACAGGCAGGATGTGGGACAGCACAGGATCCAAGGCAGCCCTGGGTGACCGTGACCACAAGAGCCTTGGCACCTCTCTGGTGATACATCAGACAGCTTCAGCCCGAGAAACCGTCCAACTCTGGCAGGGCTGGTCCCAGAGCCTGGCTGCACCCTCTGGAATTGCCCAGTGCCGATGGGAAGAGGGGGGCTCACCTGCCGGTAGGTGCAGATGATGATTTCCCGGAGGTGGTAGTGCATGGGGGTCATGGTCTCACTGACCGTGTCCAGGGCCATGTCCACCTCCTTCTTCATCCGGTGACCATCAGGCAGGAGCTGGACCACCTTCATCACCACCTGGAGCATGGGCAGAAGCAGCAGGGCTTCACCAGGAGCCTCCCTCCCTCCCTGGGAGAGGATCCAGCCCCTCCAAACAAGCAGCTGTGGCTTGAGGTAGCAGGAGACCCCTAAAACAGAGCCAGSCCCAGGACTCACCTCGAACTCCCCCTTGGTGTACTTGGCATCAGGCACACTCACGATTTCCTCCTCACTCATTTCAGGGATGCCCTGGGGTGGCCAGAGGGGACTGGGTCATTATGAGCGGCACAAAAATGCAGAGCCTGTGCCCAGCCCACCAGGACCCCCAGCATTCCCCGCCTTGCCTCTGCCAGGCAGAGAACACAAAAATTTTATCACTGCCCGAGGAGGGAGCCCCATGTCTGGACAGCCAGAGGACTGTTCCAGGCACTGCCTCAGGCTGTCCAGAGAAGCTGCAGCTGCCCCTGGATCCCTGGAAGTGTCCAAGGCCAGGCTGGACAGGGCTCAGAGCAACCTGTAGTGGAAGGTGTCCCTGCCCATGGCAAAGGGGTGGAATGAGATGAGCTTTCATATCCCTTCCAACCCAAACCATTCCAYGATTCCATGATCTGCCTTGCCCTTAACCCTTCATCCTGGGGTGGAAGCTCTCAGGAAGAGGGTAAGGGCTCACCAGGGATCCACCCAGACTTCTGGAGCTCACTGGGAGTTAGGCACAGCAAGATGTCACCATACAGATGTCCACCTCCACAGCCCACCCTGGCCCTGCCCACACTCTGCACAACCCTCTGGCTGTGACGCAGCTGCCGTGGGCTCTCCAGAGCTTCCCCAGGAACCCCACCAGGGGTTGCTGCAGCCTCCCCATACTCACATTGAAGTGCCAGAGGGTGAGGACAGCGATGACCATGGCCGTGGTGGTCCTGCCCCGGCCACTGGAGCAGTTGAACACGAAGGCTGCCCGCGAGTCCTCAGCCAGGGCGCTCTTCATGGCCTCCAGCAGCCGGTCAAAGTCCTGCCGGGATGAAGCCAGTGGATTTTTAGGGATGCAGGACTTCCTCACCTCGGGGTCCCCTTTGTCCTACAGCCTCCAGGTTGAAATCCCCATTTCCTTGATGCCAGATCCTTGCCCACCTGAGGGCACACAGCCTCTCCACGCAGCATCTCCTGGGCATACCCCTGCCCTGGGCAAGCACCCCACCAGCACTGAGCACCCAAGTGACATTCCCCCCACAGCACCAGGGCTGGCTTGGGATGGAGGCAGCAGCATCATCCCATCCCATCCCTGGGGTACCTGCTCCTTGGGAGCACAGAAGTCAGGGATGGGGATGCGGTGGTAGGTGAGTCCCTGGCAGGAATTCTTCTGCTGGCTGAATATCTCCTGCGTGGTCAGGCAGCTCTTGAACATCTTCATCTGCTTCTCTGCCTCCAGGTACACCTCCAGCCACTTCTGGCACTTCAGAAGGTCCCCCTTCAGGGCAGCCTCCAGTTTCTGCAGAGGATGAAGAAACCCTCACTGTAACACTCGCCCCTCCTAATTTTTGCAGGATTTTAATCAATTTTTTTAGATGCAGGCGAACACCCCAAGCCCCACACCAGATCCTGGCCACCAGCTCTGCCCAGGTCCCTCTGTGCTTGATGTGAGCCCCAGGAGCACCATTTCCCACCATGCCGGGCAGCTCCTCCATGCAGCCATGCTGCTGCTGGCAGCCAAGCTCCTCCACTGCCTGTCTCCGCTGGAAATCCAGCTGGGAACATCCGCTCCCCTTTCCCCAGATGCCTTTTACCCTTGCTCTCAAGGCACGCTATAAATTCTTCCAGGGTGGATCTCCGCTTTGCTCCTTTGTTCCCAAAGGAAAACAAAACCAGCAGCTCTAGAGGGTGAGGAACTATCAAAGCCTGTGGAAATCACCCATGAGGGTTCCTGGGAACCCCCACTGCATCCAGCATCTCCCAGAGCTCACCTCCAGCTGCTGGGGCGAGGCRGCGGGCACAGGGATCAGCTCCTCCAGGAGTCCAGGCTCCCGCAGAGTATAGATCTGCTCGTTCCCTTCCAGGACCACTTCCTCCCGGAGGTTGATCCAGACAATGCGGGAGTGCTTCCTCTTGGCATCCGTCAGGTACCGCAGGACACTGCCCAGGGTCTAAGGAAAGGGTGGGCAAAGGTGATGGGAGGGTGGGGAGCCCGATGTGGAGTCCCTGCCCGACGTGGGATCGTGTCCCTCACCTTGGAGCTGGGCTGTGCCGTCCCATAGACGGGCATTTTGGGCACCCTTCGGAAGTTGGCCACGCTCATCTCCTTGGCAGTGCTCAGCACATCCGGGCAGAAGCGCTCATCCGCCACCTGGAACAGAGCAATGTCCAGGCAAGGGATGCCCCTTCCCACCCTCAGGTTTACAGTGCACCACAACCCATGGACCCAGCTCAGGACAAGTCCCCAGACCTTTCCAACAGCAGCATCCAGGGCTCAAAACCCCGCAGCCGYGTTTCCAAGGTGGGAAATGTTGTGCAGCACAAGGCACCAACGGCCCCGGCCTCCTTCCCCCCACCCAGAAACCCCGGAGCTGCTGCCCAGGCTCATGTCCCAAGATGCTCCAGACACATCCATGTGCACAGGCATCTCTGGCCACACACTTATCCTCACATGGGTCGGGTTGGAAGGGACTTTAAAACCATCTAGTCCCATCCTGGCTGAGGATGCCAGCAGGACATGGACCCAAGACCCCAAGACAACTGCCCTACAACAGGGAAACCCTTGGCTTCTCCCACCCCACCACGCCTCTGCGAGGGCGAGCACCCCAGGAGGCCACTGCCACCTCTGCGCCCCTCACTCACCAGCACTCGTGTGCCCTTGGTGACGAGCTCGGCGGTGACGGTGAGCTCCGAGCAGTTCATGTCCGCCTGCAGCCGGTACAGCTCCGGGTGCCGGCACATCCACCTGCTGAAGCTGAGGGCAAAGCCCAGGGGGTACTGCCGGCGGGGGGCCGGGGGGGATGCACCATCAGCCTGGGCTCCAATCCCCCTGCCCCCAACCCCACCGAGAAAACCTGCTTGGAAAACTCAAAGGGGGAAACCCCTACCCTCTCGTTGCACAACGGAGCCAAGAGAAAGAGGGCAAGGAAGGTTTTTTCGAGTTGTTCTGGTGGTTTTTACCTGCTCGTGAAGGTAGTAGTTGAAAGCAATCAAGTAGAAATAGCGTTCGAGGCTCTGCAGAGTCCTCTGGAGGAAATACTCTTTGGTGCTGCTCCCCTAGAAGCAAAGGAGACGGAACCTGTGATGCTCAGTGCTGACCAGTCCTGCAGCCCCCAGCAGACCAGGAGGCTGGGAAAAAGCCCTACAGGAGCTTTGGATGAATTGTTTTATTTTTTTAATGAAACATTTCCAGTTTCCCATATTAAACGATGCTCAAAGGCATAAATTCACATTTCAGCTCAAAACAAAAGCTTCACTTTAGCACAAGGACACACTGGGAGCGGTTCCAGCCAGCCCATGCTGTCACACGGATACACTGTCCAGATAGGAGATTCAAACCCAAGGGGATGGGGCTGGAAAATGCAAGGTCCACCCCTCATTCCAGCCATCTCCATGGCCTTTGGATGAAATGCTCAGGCAGTGGCATCCCTGGGGAGAGAGGGCCCCATGCCAGCCACACACCCTGCAATGTCCTTCATTTCCAAGTGTCTCTCTTTTCCATGTCTAGAAGCATCCTGACACCTATGTTTCCAGCAAGTTCTCCTCCTCCTCTTCTTTATCATCACCTCCCCAGTCCAGGCGTGTTCCCCACCACAGCTATCCCCTCTCAGGGAGGAAACTCAAACCCTCGGGATTTTCCACAATTCAGAAACCTTGGGGCAGAGGTTTGTACCTCCGAGCATCCCATCCAACAAATTAACCTGGTACCAGGCAAGGAACGCCCAGCACGGCATCCACAAACATCCCTGGAGAGCCCATTGGAACCCACTTCCCAGGGCAGGATGGAAAATCCTGTAAGATGGGGCTGTGTCCAGGGTCAGCTCGCCAAGCGGCGTTTGCTCATCCCTGACATTACGTGGCTGACTCATGACTATTTACTTGTTCTCCACAAGAGAAATCCAGCCTGCAGTCATTTATCAAGAGGAAAGGCAGCGGGATTTGCTCTGGAAACTCAAAACAAAGCCTGCAGGGATGGAGCCATGCCAGGTTTGCCAGCAGCACTGACAGCAGAGCGGTGCTGCTTCCCGAGCGCTTGGATTCCTGCAATAAAATCCATCCCAGTGCTCTCACCCAAGGCAAACCTTTTAACATTCCCCTTAAATAGGCTATGGGTGAAAAGGGGAAAGATCCACTCGTGTTTCAGCCGTGGAAAGCCAGACACTATGGGAGTCTGGCTGCTCGGCATCTCACACCAGGATTCACCTGCACCTCCATCACTGGAGAGCTTAAATCTCCATTTCTGCCCCACGAATCCAGGCAGGAACCCACAGACATCATTCCTCCATGCCCAGAAAAGCCCCTCCTCCCCCCGAAACCAACCAGCTCACCCAATACCACTGCAACACAAAGAAGTCCAGGCTGTTTTTCTGATGGCTGAGCATTATCCTCTCTCCCCTCCCCACCCTCCGTCTGCCCCCAGCACATTTTCCTGGCCTCCCGCCACTGTTTAAACCTGCTCTTGCTCCACAAAGACTTCAAATAAACACTCCTTGAGGCTTATTTACAGCAGTTCCCCAGCCGTTTGTTTTCCAGGAGTCCAGGATGACATGGAGCAGCTTTCCCCAGCAGGGAAAAGTCAGGGAAAGGCTTCAAGGCAATGGGAAAATCCTGTCCCATGCCCAAGCTTCCCCCGCTATATAAGAGAACCTGCCAGCACATGAGCAGCACCAAACATACCCAAATCTGCCCTAAAAGGGAACAGGGGAGTATAACATTTGGGATTTGCCACTAAACACCAAAAGAAGTGACAGTAAACGCCTTCTTTTCCCATTGCTCAATCATTTTCGTGGGTTTTTTGCCACAGGGCACCTGGTTTGAGACTGCCCTTTACAACCAGCTCCGGCACTTCCACTCCACATTCAACATTTAAATGGGAAAATTAATCCCCAAAGAAACTGGAATCAGGGCAGCACTTCCACCTGAGCATCCATCCATCCTTCCACCACCTGGTGAGGAGCCTCCTGGTCAGGCAGGGAAGACCACAGCTTTCCAGCATGGAAAGCCACCCTGATGGCTCTTCAGAACAACAGGAAAAAAAACATAAATCTACAACTAGAGAAGCCTGACCTTGGGTGACTGTATTTGCAACGATCCCTCCCAGCTCCCAAGGACTTTTACCATGCAGGCTGATATCGATTTTCCAATTTTACAGCTGATGAAACCAGGGCACAGGATATTATTTGCCCCCGAGGTCATCTACCAGAAGCAGCAGCGAAGCCCAAACCAGTCTGTTTTCCCCCCAGTCCCAGCCTGCTCCATTTTATGGCTTTTAAAACAACTGGAGGGGAAAAAAAAAAAGAAAGAGACACTTCACAACCTTCCAGGTTGCATATCGCTGGGAAATCTCCAGCTCACAGGAAGCTTTGGGTTTGCAGAATTTACATTCCTCTCATCCCGGCACAAAAACAGCTCAATAAATTTCCCGGTGCCGATGGCTCGCATCTGAGTAATCCTCTAATTACCTGGATCTGATAGTCCTCCCCGATCCCTTCCAGCTTCTTCTTGTACTCGTAGATGGCTTCCTTCATGTCGTGCATCTCCGAGCAGGAGGCTATGGCACCATCCACCTTGGGAGGAGCAAGTGGGAAATTGCTCCATAAGCCTTGGATCTGGGGGGAAAATCCATCCCTCCCTCCCAGCCACCCCGCYGGGGGGTTCACCAGCACCCCCTTACCTCCTCCACTATCTGCTGGCCTTTGGGGACCATCTCCATGAAGGTCTGGATGACCCGGAGCCTGTCCCTAGGAGATGTTTTAGGCAGCTGGGGGAAGCTGTGGTGGGAGAAGGAGGAAATCAATCCAGTCCTGGGGGGAATGGGCATCCCCCCAGTCCCACCCCRGTGGCTGCTCCACTTACTCGGGCTTCTGGGCAGCTCCTCGATGGTGGTGGAGGACCAGGGTGCCCATGGCCATGGCCAGGTTGGTCCTGCCCACACCAGTCTGGCAGCTGAAGAGCAGCGCGGGCGGGGGTCTGCTGGGGTCCCGCAGCAGCAGGCTGGGGCTCTCCTAGGAGAGAGGGACACAGGGGTGAATGCATGGATGGATGGAGACCCCAGCGGCTTCCAGGAGAGCCAGGTCTGCCCCATCAGTGGCTGGGATGGAGGTGATGGCCATGCCCCGGTGTGGAGGGGTGGGTGGCATCTCCCTTTTGCTCAGGGGATGGGGTGGATGGAGCGGGACAGGACAATGGATGGCCCACCCGCTGCATTCCCCTGCCCAGTGCCCTCTCCATCTGCCAGCCTGTCCAGCCCACCAGAGATGTTCCCACCACTCATTCCCAACCCACTGAGATTTCATCTTACAGAATGTAAAAAAAAAAAAGCAGCAGCTCTGACATGGAAAACCTTTGCAGCAAAGGCAGATCATTCCTGCCAGAGCCACTTAGGGAAGAGCTGCCTGGAGGTGGCCAGGGATGGTCACCTCTAGCCAGGGGTAGGGACGAACTACTGGACAACATGGACTTCTCCAGCAGGATCCTACAGCAAGGAGAGTGGGAACTGCAGGCACAGGCATCCTCTAACAGGCAGAGTTAAGGAAAACCAGAAGATGCTCCTGGGCAGCTGCGGTCCCCGACAAGGCACAAGAGCAAATCCCATCCCAAGGAGGCCCCATGGATCAGGAGCTTTTCCTCGGCTCACCCTGAGGAAGCGGATGAAAGCATCAAACTGCTCCTCCAAAGGGGCTCCCTCGGCAGGCAGGGGCAGCCGGTGGTACCTGCCGGGATGGAGACAGCCCTCGTTAGGATGGGACCATGGAGGGGCTTCATCCCAACCACCATGGAGGACAYGTGGCTTAAGGGGTGCCAAGAGCCCCGACCACGTGTGAGGGGAGGARGAGGAGGGAAGGACCTGTAGGAAGGCTGGAGGAAGACGGGTCTGCGATAGACCTCGTCGGTGACCTGGATGTCCTCGTCACACTGCACCCGCACGGCGTGGGGCTCGTCCCGCAGCCGCTCGATGTCATTGTACACGTAGTAGACGCTCTCGCTCAGCTGCGCGAAGTCGCGGATCTACAGGAGACGGGAAAAGCCCCATCACAACCCCTCCACTCACCTCTGCACCGGCGGGATGTGCACCCTTTCCCGTCCCAGCTCACCTCCTTGCGGATGGCCAGCTCCAGGCTCTCCGCCCGCACGCCCCGCTGCAGGCGCTGGAGGTTCTCGTGGAGGTTCTCCTTGCCCCGGGGGGTGTAGGACACGAAGTCACCCTCCAGCCGCAGGAAGACCACGGGCTCCTCGCGGACGCAGAAGAAGACACATTCCTGCAAAGAGCAGGGGAGAGGCTGTCTAAAAGCCGTCCCAGCTTTTTTCCACCCCAATTCCCACCCTCCCACCAACCTTGTGGCCTTCTCTCTGCAGCTTCTGCAGCACGAGCTTGAAGCCGTTGAGGCTGGGCTGCCCCATCCCGAACACGGTGTAACCTCCTTTGGCCTGCCGGAAGTTGGGAGCGCCGCAGCTGCCGGTAGTGTTCAAAACATCTAATTTTCCATATAYATCCCTGACCATGAAGTATTTCCCCTGCAAAATATGAGAAGAGACAAGGTGGGACATCAGTGGATTTGAGCAAGGTGGGACTTGAACGCAGCTGAGTGTAAAAGTGGCTTTTTCTAGGTGATCTTCAAAAGGAGCTCCCCCAAAAAACTCCTGAGGTCCCCAAAGCCCAGGCTGAAATGAGCTGGGTGATGAAACTGGTGGTGGCAACACTCACCTGCACCAGGTAGTGCTCCAGTGTGGCCTCAGAAATGCGTCCCACCGTGTAGTTTGCCTTCAGCAGGTCATCGTGGATCTGGAACTCCTCCCTGCAGTTGTACCTGCAAAAGCCACACACGGGTGGGTAAAGGAAAAAAATAATGGCATAGGTCAAGATTGAAAAAAAACCCAATATTTGGAGAAGAGGGTGGAGGAAACCAGAATTTTGGAGGCTGCCAAGGACTTACGTGATGACCACGGGCGCCACTTTGTTGGTGATGATGGACTTGGCCTTGCTGTTGTGGAGCCCCAGGGTCTGGAAGGAGTGGATGCTGAGGGAGTGCTGGTCCTCCATGCTGCCGTCTCCTGGCACCCGGCTCTCCAGGGGGGACGCCGAGACCGCCTGCTGTGCCGCGCTGGCCGTCGTACCCATCATCCGTGGGCAGCTGTGCCGGGATGGGGAGGCAGCAGCAGGGAGGAAAGGAAAAAAAAAAAAAAAACAAGCAAGGAGGGAGGGGGGAAAAAGAAAAGGGAGGAGGAATTTATTTTTCAGCCGCTCCTGATTTAGGACAGGAAAATCCCAGGCAGGCACAGGGCAACCCCCCGCCGACAGCCGGCCAGGGAAGGAACGCTAAGCCAGCCCTTTCCCTCCCGCTCCCACAAAAGGCTTTCTTCCTGCCTGCCATGCAGCTCGCTCCATCAGGGAGGTGAAAGTAGGGCTGAGGAGGGGGAGGGGGGGGGGAAACGGGCGAAATGCCGGATCCAGTCCCTAAAATCTGCTGAGTCAGCAYATGGCACTGTGGAGGGACTCGGCGGCGCTTGTCCCCTGCTTTCCCAGCACCCATAAACCACTCCAGGGTCCCTCCCCGCACGGAAAACTCTTGAAGAGCGAGCAYATGTTACTGGATACTTGGTAATTTAGGGTGTAGGAGCGCCTGGAGCAGGTCTGTGTGTGCCAGCCTGGAAGCTGCCTTTAAAGSAGCCGGTTATCCCCGTCCCGGGGGAGCGCCCAGGGCAGGTGGAGACCCTGAAAGTAGCCCCCACTTCGTTCCCAGGGAGCTCATCCCTGAACAAGGATGGAATCAAAAGGGCCAGGCCTGGCGGCGGCCAGGAGCATCCCGCCACACTCGACCGGTCCGGGACAATGAGCCGACTGTCTGTGCCAGCCAGGGCCGGATCCTGGCGTCCCAGTGAAGCGGGAGATGGCAAAAGGGTAGCCTGGGAAAGACAAAAACTCTGCCCGCTCCTAATGAGACGGCCCCCAGTAAAATCTCCTTTGTGCTGCATGGGAATAACCCCAGCAGCACCCAAAGGGGGACGGTACCTGCTCCGAGGCGATGCTCAGCACTGGGAATAGCGGGAATGGCTTTAACCCAGCCCTACAAATCCTTCTGCAGCTGCTCCTCCTGCCTTACAGGCAGCACAGGATCAATCCCYTACTGCAATCCCAGGGAATGTGATGCCCCCAGCAGCTGCAAATGCTTGGGGTCGGGGGAAAAGCCTGCGGAAAATGTGCTATTTCTAGACAACCGTGCCCAGGCACACATTTTCCCCTCCTCCCCATCTTCCTTCCCTGCTCCACAGAAAACTTGTTGCTCTACTGTGAATTTTCTGCACCATTAGGCAGCCTGGTTTCTTTTACACACAAGAGGCGAGGGGAGGGCGGAAAACAAAAACAGCTGTTTCAGGCCAGTGCCGTTTCTCCAAGTCCTCGAGTGTTTCTTTCACATAAACACTGTGAGGGCAAAAATAAAGAAAAAAAAACTATATATAGGGAGGTTTTGAGTGTTTCAGAGCAGGCACTTGTGGCTTTGGAGAGCTCAGGCAGCAAGCAGGAATGGGGCATCCAGCCAGGATGCTTTTTTTTCCCTAATTTTGCTCAGAATGGGTGCATCTTTTCAACAGTGAGCTGGATCGATCCTTCTGGGTTTGCTCCAGCATCCCCATGTTGGAGGATGGAGATTCCACCCCCAGTTTTGAGGCAGGCAGCTTCTGTATTTCCTTAGTCCTTCTCCCCTCCCCACAGACAGCCACCTTCACCCTAAAACCCTCAGGGATATTTTCTTTTCCCGACAAACCACACCAAGAAATAAYAGGCATAAAAGACGCCGGGCAGATTTGGAAATTGTCTTTCAAACCACAAAATGAATGGAGAGAGGAAATCACATCTCAGCTTCTTCCCCCACTCCCTGCTTCGGTTGGGCAGGCAAAACCAAGCAAGAAAAGTACCGAAATTACCCAAAGTGGGTGCTCAGGGAAGCCACGGGAACTGCTCTAAAAAGCCACGGGAAGAAGGAAGCGCTGGTGTTATCCATATGGGAGCAGCTATTTACTGGTATTATTGCGTCTGATGGGAGCAGGAGTGTTTACAACCCCCCAGTGCCCACTCTGCAAGCTGGGACACAAACTGGGATGGGTAGGGAAGCAAAACCCTACCCCAGGAAAACAGATAAAATTATCTTGGCTGAAAAAATTCCCAAATGTTGCTGGCGGCTGCGATGGGAAGACATGCAACAAAGCCACCATCACAGGTCAGCCGAGGGAARCAGGAGCCCAGGAACCAGCCTGGCAGGGACCAGCCCACCAAAGGGCTCTGGATGAGCCCAAATATCATTCTTTTCCCCATAGCTGGGCACAGTTAGCAAACACTGTGAGGAGCTCCTGCACTGGAACAGGACGCCCAGAGAAGGTGCCGATGCCTTAGTCCTCAAAGTGTTCAAGGCTGGATGGAGCTTGGAGCAACCCGGTCTAATRGAAGGTGTCACTGACCACGGCAGGGAGTTGGAACAAGATGATCTCTAAGGTCCTCCCCACCCCAAACCATTCTGGGATTCTGTGATTCCAGGTTAGGAGGCTGGGAAGCAATCCACATGGATTTTATGATGGCATTAGCCATCAGCCGCGGTGGGTTGGTTTTGAGCATCCCTTCCCTTGCACCACATGGAATTTGGGGGTTTCCTTTCTAGGAGAGAGAATGCAGAGACAACATCCCCCTGGACAGCGTCCTGGCCTCCTGTCTGCACCTTCTCCTTCTTTTTCTGGGACAAACCCCAGAAATATTCCCCTAGCTGGCAGCTCATCCTTCACAGACCCCAAAGCCAAGCCTGAGATCAATCGTGGCCAAGGTTCCTGAACAAAGAGCCCATTTTCTCCCCAGCTGCCAAAAGAACCCACACCCTGCACAAGGGCATCCCACCAAACAAACCAGCAGTGTTCCTCTCCAGGTGTTTTGCCTAAATTCAAAGCACTGCTGATAAATTATTCTTGCTGCCTAAYGAGAAAGCGGAGCCTCCGGGTGGGCAAGGCAGAGGTGCTTCCCTTCCTCTCCAGACCCTGTTTCACAACATCCAGCTCTGCCAAGCCTGGATGGGGAATGCCAGAGGCAGCACCGGGAGCATCCCAAGAATGCCACTTGAGCATCCCAAGAGATCCTGTGCGGAATCCCCAGCCTCTTCCACAGAAGTCAGGATGCTACAACAGTGCTCAGCCCTCCACCTTCCCACCTCTCCGAGCCGCTCCTCTCCCCCTCCACCCGGCACAGGGGTTATTCCCACACCCAGGGACCTGGCGAGGACTCAAAGCCGGAGCAAACAATGGACTTAATATAGTGGGAGGAGGTCGGGCTGCAGCTGCAGGATGCATCTGCCCCGGCCACCGCGCCGAGGAGGAAGCGTGCACTTGCCTGGTCGCCTCATTGTCAGCAGGAAATAAATCAAATAAATCTCCTTCTGTGCATCCTTGAGATATTTTATAGCTTTCAAAGCTCTTCTAAATGAAAAGCAAAGCCCTTTGGGAAGAAGCAGCAGCAACGGCAGCATCCTCCTAACGCATCCATCCTTCCTCGGTGTGGGGCAGCCCCTGTGGCTTTTCAGCACGGAATCGGCATGGATGCATCCTCAAGGGACCGAGGGGCACCCCTGGAGCACTGCTGAGCCAAGCAGGGAGGCAGGAAAYACCGCAGGCCAGCAGGAAGCTCCGGTGCAGCCGGAGGGGCATCACCGGAGCCCGGAGGAAGCGCTGGAGCTGAGCCCCCCGCCCCAGTGTGCTCTTTAACCCTCTTTTTAAAAAAAAAACAGTGAAAATTAAGTAACACACAAACAGCTTTTCTGGGAGAGCCTGCCTGTGCTGGGAGATATCCCAGAGCAGAGGCTGCATGGGAACCGGGCTCCTGTTGTTCCAGGTGACGCCGGAAGGAAGCGGCCTGGCCTCTTAAAAACACATAATAAAACAAAAAAGAAAGGTGAGAAATAACACATTAAGCTGTGGATGATTTGGAACGTGCTGTCCACCCACCGAGCTGTGAGGGTAAAATAAGGCAAAGAATCAAAATGCCTCAAATCAACCCAAAAGCACTTTGCCACGGGCAGGAAAAGGCCCTGGCAGGGCACCTTTGCAGCAGACAGCTCTGCTTTTACGAGCCTCGACTGATTTATTAATACCTTTAAAGGAGCAAAAGAGACCGCCCTCCATCCTCACAAGCTCCTTGGAGAGCCAGTGGTGACGGCCAAAAATATAACTAAATAAGCAGCATTTCCTAGAAAGTCCAGAGGTATTTCCCAACCAGGCCAGGTTTGGTGCTGCCAATCCTCCCCGTGCCCCAGGCTCCACCACCGGCATCTGCCGAGCGGCRCAGGAAAGCATCGGTGGGATACCTGCCCCCAAGTCCAAGTGGGAGCATCCAGAATAACGAGGACCAGGCATTTCACACCCCCTCCCAAACATGCTCCTGTCTTTCGGCAGAAAACCGAGTGCTACATCCCCATCCTCCATGGGACCAACCTGCCTTCAGTCATTTGATTTAAAACTCCTCACTCTGAAGCCAGGGAAAGCTGTTTGAGACAGGGTATGGAGGAGAAGTCACCCCAAAAATGGGGATGCCAATCTGCTCCCTGCCACGGAGGTGACCTTTGACGAGGAGGATTGCATTGGGAATGGCATTCAGGCTGCAGCCCTTCTTCACAAACCTGGTTTGCATTATTAATCAGCATTATTAACCTTCCTTGCTAAGCACAGCCTGGGAGTAATTAAGATCCTGGAAGTGTTGGATGGGGCTTGGAGCAACCTGGTCTAGTGGAAGGTGCCCATGGCAGGGAGTGGAATGAAACGACCTTTAAGATCCGTTCCAAACCATTCAGTGACTCCATGATTTTGCAAAGAGCCCATCTGTAACTGCTGCCTCACACCCCCCAACTTTTAAGGCCCCCTGGCAGGTTCCCTCACACATCCCCCCAGTCCCTGGGGCGCTGCTTTTTGGGCAGGCAGGAGATGCTTGGGCTGCTTGCTGTTGAGGTGAGGGGTTTTATCAATGAGCAGCAATGGAAAGAGGAACAAAGCCCTGGCTCAGAAGCACCAGCGTTGCCAGTTGTGCCATCAGCTCGCTGCCAGTGGTTTCAAGGTCTGTGAGCACACTCGCTGAAGGGTTTCCTTTCAGTAGCACAAAGAAAAAACAAAATAAAAAGCCATAAAACACAGAAGATAAAGGCTGGGGGCATCTCCAAAGAGACCAGTGACCTGTGGGCAAAGCTTTTGTCCAGTGCCAAGCAGCCCTCAACTTGCCAGGAAGCACCGCAGCCCCACACCCAAACCAGACCTGCCAAGCTTTTCCCCGCCGGAGGTTCTGCGGTGTGACCCCGCTCTGGCTGGCAGAGGGGAGCGGGGTGTCCCCAAGGGTGGGGAACTCAGGCTGGCCCCGCCAGCACAACCCCCTGCTCCCAAGCCCGGGATGGCCAGCGCCACGCGGAGCCGGCTGGGGCGTTTTGGGAAGGCGAGGGCTATGATTTTGTGCTATTCATAGCTAACCACGGCTCCCCTCCCAACGCGGGGAAGGCTGCCGGAGCAACGGGACGGCTCCATTTACACGGGGCCGCTTTTCCACGCCGGGATCCGCTGCAGACCACACCTTTCCCAGGACAAGCAGCACCTTATGCACGCCAGCACCGTGGTTTGGGATGCAGTAGGACACGGAGCTCACGCTCCCAGGTCTCCTCTCCCCYGTCCTGCTCTCTTAATAAATAAAGCAAAAATTAAGCAAACCCCAGAGGAGTTTTGCTCACAACAGAGACCTGCCCGTTATTTTTAGGCTCCGTGTCATTCGTGCAAAGACATAATCACTTCCTGCCTTCCAGGAAGGAAATGTCCCACCACCGTTGCCTGTCTGCCTCCTCCTCAGGCAATGCCTGCCTGCTCCCAGCCCAGCCACCCCAAAACCTGCTGTTTTCTCCCATCCAGGGCAGGAAAACAACCGGGGCACAGCTCGGGATGTGACGGGTGCCACGGGAAGACGAGGCGGTGTTCGCTCCCCCAGCACTAAGAGGATGCACCGGGGAAAGGGCAGGGAAGCAGGTCCGGAAAAGTCCGGCAGCCATCGGAAACGCAGCCTGGATGAGGTTTCTGGAAGTTTTCAGCCCCGAGAAGCGGGGCAGGAGCTCAGCGGGAGCAGGCAGCCTCGCTCCTAGGACSTCTTCTACGGCAGCGAGGGTGACTCCGTCCCACTCGGGGCTGGGAGCCCACCGGGTTCTGCGCCACCCCCCGCACGTGCCAGCGGGAAACCCATGCCAGGCTTCCCGCTCCTCCCGGGCTCCCTAAACGGGAGGCTGCCGAGCCAAACCCCAGACCTCGGCTACAGCTGCTCCTCTTCCTCCTCCATCTTCACCCTCCAGCAGGGAGCCATCCCACACCTCCCCCCCCGCTTCAGAGCCTGCTTCCCAAGCGGTTTTTGGGGGTACAAGGGAGGCACAGCCAAGAGATGCAAATCCCAAAACTCACTCCGGGGGACTCGAGCCACAGCAGGCACAGCCGGCACCGGCCGACAGCCGTGCTGGGCTCCCAGCCCGATGAGGCTGGCTTCCAGGCCAAAAGAGGGAGAGAAAAGCCCCTTTTAAATAGGAAACACAACTGCAAAGGCAGGAGAGGTGGGAGGATGCCACCCGCGGGGCGGATGCTGGGCCTCAAAACTAGTGATCCATCTATTTTCCACAGGTTTGAAGCCCAGCGTTGGCTCCGGATAAATCCTCCTCGCCACGGCTGGGGCACCTCATGGCCACGCTGTGGAGTCTGTGCTCCAGGGGCAAAATAAACCTTCCCCCCATTGTCCCGCCCGCCTAGGCTTGGCGAGACACACCCAGCGGGGACCCCCGCCCAAGAAGCCCCCCGGGCGCCCATCACAAACCCCCCCGGAGGGTGGGGGGGGCACCCTCGAGGGCTGCTCCTGCCCCCTCCATCCCCTTCCCACCGCACCGGGCCGGGAAACGAACCCCCACCACCCCCGGGGAGGGGATGAGAGGGGCAGCCGGTCCCGGGGAGACGGATGCGCGGTCCGGGGGTCGGGCAATGCTCGGCCCCGGCGTGGCGGGAGGATGCCTGGGACCGGGTATGGGGCGCGGAGCGGGGCAGGACGCCCGGTCCCGGGGGTTGGAGGGGGGGAGAACACCCAGTCCCGGGGGTCGGGGGGAGAACGCCCGGCTCGGAGGGGGGGATACGGTACCTGGGGGGCTCCGGGCTCAGCTCCCGCGCCGGGCCGGCCGCGCCGTCGGGCGCCCCATGGGGGCGGCRGGAGCGGTGGCGGGAGCGCAGCCCCGCGGCCGCGCCGACCGCCGGCGCCTCGGCGGGGGAGGGACCGGGGCGGGCACCGGGACGGGACCGAGGGGCGTCCGGGACCGCCCCCCGCCCCGGGACACGCCCCCGGCACCGCCCCCTGCACCCCCAGCGCCGCCGGGACAGCCCCGCGCCAGGGCAGCGGCACCTCGGGCACACCCAGCACCCCCCCACCAGCAGCATCCCCCAAACACAGCCACTGTCCCCTCAGGGACCCCAGCACGCAGTAGCCGCCATCCACAGCACCCCCCAAACACAGCCACTGTCCCCTCAGGGACCCCTCGACTCGCAGCCCACATCCCCCCGGGGACCCCCTGACACACAGCCCCCGTCTCCTCAGGCACCCCCAGCACACAGCACCCCCCACCCACAGCCGTGTCCCCTCAGGGACCCCTGACACGCAGCCCCCATCGTCTCGGGGACCCCCAGCACACAGCAACCCCCCACCACACTGATCCTTCCATCATCTCCTGGTGACAAACCAGAGGGGAGTTGGGACAGAGAGGGGACTGTCAGATGCCACCAGCCCAGCCAGGTTTGCAGTTTTGGGGGCGTCAAGGCACTACCAGCACCTCTCAAAGCCAAAAAGTGCTTTTTCTTCCCAGAAATGTGAGACAGAGATGTGTGTGATGGAAGCCTGGGCAAGGGATACTGGGCTGGATCTGGTGTGAGGTGACATGCAGGGGGCCGCTGCCCCTCGGCTTTCAGAGAGTCACTGTTTTGGATTGAAAGAGATGTTAAACTTCAACTAATTCCACCTCCCTGCTGTGGGCAGGGACAATTTCCACTATCCCAGGTTGTTCCAAGCCCTATCCAATCTGGCCTTGGACACTGCCAGGGATCCAGGGGCAGCCACAGCTTCTCTAGGAAACCTGTGCCAGGATCTCACCACATTCACAGGGAAGATTTTTTTCCCGATATCCCATCTGTCCTTGCCCTCTGGCAGTTCAAAACCATTCCCCCTTGTCCTGACACTCCATGCCCTTGTCCAAAGTCCCTCTCCTGCTCTCTTGGAGCCCCTTCAGGCACTGAAAGAGGCTCTAAGGTCTCCCTGGAGCCTTCTCTTCTCCACATGAACCCCCTGCTCTCCCAGCCTGTCTCCATGGGAAACATCAGGGCAGCTCCAGACCCCCAAGTCTCGGAGCCATCCCTCCTGGCTCAGGCCACACAGACTCCAGGGAAATAAGGCTACTGCCCACCTGGCTGCTTCCCAGCACCCCACAGGCACCGCGGCGGGCTCTTGCCATGGSTCCACCAGGTCAGGTACCAGCAGGTCCAGCACCCAGCTCTGCTCACCTCCTGCTGGAGTCCACCACAGCCCAGAGTGAATCCATCAGGCAACTTCAGGCTTTCCTCATTGCCATGGAAAGATGCTATTTTAGCTAATCCATAAAACCCCAGTCCTTTCAGCTCCTACCTGCCTTCCCACATCCCATTTGGGTTGAAACAGTGGCTCTCAGAGCCCCCCAGGTGAGACCCCAACCCCACCTCCCCCTGAGCTGCCCCAGCGTCACAGCCTTGCCCACACCCAGCACCATCCACAGCTGCCGTGCTGCTCCAAATCAGTGTTTATAGGACATCAATACGGCAAAGGAAAAGGAGACAAACGGCATTAACACGTTCACCGGCACTGGGAAGGAGGGCCAGGAATGTAAACGCAGCCCAGAGCTAGTCCGAAAATGGTAACAGCTGGAAAGCAGGGCTGGAAAGTTTGTTCATCGGGATCCGAGATCCTAGCCAGGCTCCCAGCATCCAGCTCAGCCAAAATACCCTGCCCTCAGCTGCTCTGCCGCATTTACAGTCCTAGATTGAAATTTTATAACTTTTAAAATTGATTTTATTTTAATCCTCCATTTTAAGATCTCAAATCAGTATCTAGAAGCTCCTTAGGGAGCAGCACACCAAAATCCAGGGGTACACATACACACACACCCCCCTCACTATGGGAGCTTTGGGAGCTGGGATTAACAAATAAACACCACCACAAAATTTGGGAGGGAACCAGTTGTCACTGGCATGGCACGGGCAAAACCAGACCCAGGGAAAAGAAGCTCCCAAATGCCTCGTCAGCAATTTTTCCATCGTGTTCCTCTCTGTACGCACGCTCCAAATTTCCCTGACGCTGCAGAATTAAACTGCTGCAATATGAGCAGAATCCACGGGAGGTCATGGCAGGACCACTCCGAGTGCAGCCAAAGCAGGGTGCACCAAGAGGCCCCCCAAACCCTTGGAGACACCCTTCCGGCTTCCCCCCTGGGATCTGAATGCTTTGGGAATGTGATGTGCCGCTGTGGTATTTCACACACAGAGCTGAGGTTTCCTCAAGGGATGCATCCCCAGGTGATGCTGGCGGTTTGCTGAGGCACCCACAAAAATTTGGGGGCACCCTCTGCAGCCAGAGGGAGGGGACATCCCATTGCTGCCCATCCCTCAGCGCCCTAGTGGGTGAAAAGGCTTTTGCTGCTCAGACTCCTCCCCAATGGGTTTTATACCTCCCCATGGTATAAAAGAGACTGACCTGGTTTAAAAAAAATGAAAAACATATTACAGTGTAATATATTAACATATATTAATGGTGTCCCATCCCTGAAGGGCTCAAGGCCAGGTTGGTGGACACCTCCCACTAGATCAGGCTGCTCCAAGTCCCATCCAACCCGGCCTTGAACACTTCCAGGGATGAGGCAGCCACTAGAGACAGGACAAACGATCGGTTTGGGGCAGTTTTGCACGTGGGAGACCTATGGGAAAACCAGGTTCCTCTGTGTGTGACATTTTGCAATCAAACCCTCAGCTGCTGTACCCTTCCCTGCTCTCTGGGCGTGACTGGGGGACAGCCCATGAAGGGAGTTTGCTCCAAAGGGAGGGGAAAATCCTCCCCACTCCCCTGAATCACAGTCCAAATCACCTCGATTTAGTAGAACCAAGATATTTATTGATCTCACTGTAACAGCAACCACCGGTGAGAGCTTTTCTCCTCCCAAACACCTGCTTGAAGAGACGGTAAAAAACAACAGAAATCCCAAATGGATCCCCTGACTAGCAGAGGAACGCCCCGGCGAGGCCAGACACTCCCTCCCTGCTCAGCCCCGAGCCCGCTTACAAAAGAGAACCGGGAGAAAGTCGCTGGGATGGGGAACGGAGACAAAAGGAGGTTGGGAAAGGGGGTGTTTAGAGGAAAAAAAAAAATGAAAAAAAAAAAAATTTCCCTCCGGCTCCTGTCCATTAAGTCACATTGTCCTTGGGTATTGTCTAATTATTTTTGGCTTACAGAGCAGGTTTCCCAAAACGAGCAGCTGTGCTGAGGGTGCCGGGTCCCTGCATCCACGGCGGCCGTCCCCGCTCCACCAAGGACATCCTCGCACCCTGCCCCTGCCCCTCCCTCAATCCGAGGGCCTAACTGACTTCCTAGGATCTTCGCTTCAAGGAAAATATATTTATTTATATATAATATATATATTTGTGTGTGTCTTATCACCACCCACCCACACGCATATACATATTTCTACTCGCACTCACTCACTCGTGCGCCTACGGCGGCCGGGCTACGCGTTCACCTCGCCTCCCACGCGAGGGAAGGGATGGGAAAGAAAACCCATTCCCTGGGGTTGTGCTTTTGCTTTTTCGTCTCCCACCCCCCAAAGCAAGGGGCAGCCCCCTCCTTGTGAGAAAAGCAGCTGGAAGATGGGAGCTCGCCACCAGCGCCGCCCCGTGCCAAACACACCTAGAGAAATAAATTACGGGATGGAAAGTGCACAAAGCCTGTGGGATGTCCCTCTCCTCAGCACAGGTCCCCAGGGCTGGGTACCGAGGTGAGGGGTGACCCCGGCGAGGGAGGGAGGATGGATGGAGCAGGCACTCAGGTGGGGGCTGACAAAATGGCACTTGAGAAGGCTGTGGAGCTGGTGGTGGCTCCCAACAGGCAGTAAAAAATCGAAACTGGGGAGCTGGTGGGATCAGGGGGTGCAGCCTGGCACCACTGCGGCCACGCACGGCCTCGCCCAGCGCTGCTTGTCAGGGTGAGACTCGCACGGAGGGAGCGGGAAAAATAAATCCCATCTCCAGGGGAGGGGGAGGTTCAAGACGGCCACGCCATGCCAGGCTGGCAAAGGGGAGGTTAATGTGGAAATGCTTTATCCACGACAGCATGATCTGGCTGGGAGAAATCCCATCCTGAAAATTAAGCAGAGGATGGCATCGGTGGCAGCACCCTGAGAGCAGAGCGCCCCATGCCTGCGGTGTCTGGCGAGCCCCYACAGCCCCCAGGGACACCCAGTGATTCCTGAGACATCCAACGGCGCCAGAGGGATCTCCCCCCTGAGGGATTCACATTTTAAAGGGCTGGGGGGTAAAAAAAACCCGAGCACTACAAAGCACTTTCCCAGAGGCACTCGGCCCCAGCCCAGAAGAAGTCGTTGCGGGTAAAGTGCCCCTTTGTAGTACCAAAAAAATAAAAGCAAGGGGGTTTTGTAACATATGGCTACATTGCTGTGAGTCCTGGCTGGTGGGTCAGGGACACAGCCCCTGTCTGGAGGGCCAAGATGGAAGAAATCCGGGTAGGAGAGATGTGGGCACGCTGGCTGATGCCATCAGGGACTACGCTGGACCCCTGGAGCACTGAAGGAAACGGGCTCCCAGTGTTGTCCTCCGCTGAATGCCAACACATCCCAGGGAAACTCAAAAAATACCCTCCCCTGGGGTGCAAGCAGGCGCATGGTTTTAGGAGTGATGTTTCCTCCTCCTCCTGACAGGCTGCCCAAATTTTCCAGGAGAAGGRGTGACGCAGCTCCAGAACACCAAGCTGCTGGCAGTGGGAGGTTTGGGTAACAAGAGGGGAATTTTGGAGGGGGCACAAGGCAGCAGAAGAGGCAAAGGGATGTTTTAAAAAGAAGCCTGGTGGAGATCAGGCTGCTGGCGGGTGGAAAAGGAGGAAYAGGGCCGGATCCAGAAGGGATGCTCCGTCCGGCATATGCTGGGACCGGTCACCCGCAAAAGGGGAGAAGACAGAGCTGCACTCCCCCAAAAAAAGAGGAGGAGGAGACAGGCGGGGAGGGAGACGCTGGTGGGGACCGCCGCCACCTCCGCCTCGCCGGGACGGATCCTGCTAAGCCGAATGGGGGGGTGCACAGGTCTGGGGAGTCGCTGCCTCTCCGTGGTTCCCGCTCAGATATCCATCTCGAACTGAGCATCGTCCCCTGGCAAGAGGCAAGGAGAGCAGCGTTAGGGGGCTTCTCCTCCACCCCAAATCCCCCCTGCCCCACCCCGGGGGTCCCTTACCCATGGATGGCTTGCCCTCCTGGTGGTTCAAGCTGTTGGCGTCCGCTTTGGGCTCCTCGCCAGCCTCGCCGGGGCTGGTGACGCCGGGAATATTGGGGAGGTGACAAGGTGGGGTCTTGGCCATGGGGGAGTTGCGGCGGTCCAGCAGGAACTTGCGGTCGTAGATGATCCGGGTGCCTGGGGGGAGGACGGGAAGAGAGTGGGGGAATCCGGTTCGGCAGCGCTTGTTTGCTGAAGGAGTTTCCCGGCAGGACGGGTGCCCCGGCCAAGGTTCTCCGCCAGGGATCGCCGGGGAGGGCTAGGGGGTGCGCGCCGCCGCTCTGCCCGCTCTTATCTGGGCACGACAGGCGATAATTCGGCGCTGGCCAAACACCCCGGCGGCAACTGGGTCCCTGCTGTCCCGGGGCGCTCAACGCTGTCCCGCCGCAGAGACCTGGCAAACTCATGGCAGGGGTGGGAACGCGTCCCGCGGATGCCGATGGATGTGGCACCCCGAAATACCACGTGTCCCTCTCCCCTGCACAGGGACGAGGCATGTCACGACCCCGCGGTGCCGCGGCGGGGTAGGACCGAGGCATCGAGCTCCCGGTGCGCGCGTCCCACTGGGAACTTCCTGCCACCCCGTCCCGGGATCCAGCTGCTGCCCCGCCGGGACCCTCCGCGCTCCCGGTATGTCCCGGAAAAATAATAAACCCATCTCCACGCGTGTGCTTCCAGGAGAACAGGCGGCAGACGCTGTACACCAGCCACATACAGAGGGGATACAGGCGCGATAGGCACGGTACGCCCGCGACACGCGGCGCTCGGGGCGGCCGGCTGGCCCGGGCGCGCTCCCCCGGAGGCCCCGGCGGGCGCGGCGCTTTTACCTCCCGGTGTGGTGGAGAAGAGCGTCCCGCCGGGGGTGGTGCAGTAGTCGGCGGGGAGCTGCGCGGCGTCGCTGAGGGTGACGGTGCGGGTGGGGATGGCCCGGCTCTGGCTGGGCTGGCGGCCGCCTGCGGACGACATGGCCCCGCTCGGCCCCGCGCTTTGTCCCCGCCGAGCGGCGCGGGCGGAGCCGCCCCGCCCCGCCCCGCCCCCCGCCCCGCCGCCGGCAGGGGGCAGGCGCGGCGCCGCGCGGCCCTGTCCGCGCCTCCCACGTGGTCTAGCGGTGAGGATTCCTGGTTTTCACCCAGGCGGCCCGGGTTCGACTCCCGGCGTGGGAAGGGAGGTCTCTTTTTGGGGGGCGGGGAATGGAGAGGGTGGTGGCGGTGGTGTCTTGCCGTTCCGTCCTGTCCGGGATTCCTTCGGCCAAAATGTTTTGGCCAGACCGAGCTGAACAAAGTCACCGGGAAAAGGAATGCGTCCACATATCCCAAACCAGGAAAGGAGTTGTATCCCCAAATCCCAAACAAGGAAATAGGATGCATCCCCATATCCCACACCAGGAAAGGGGATGCATCCCCATGTCCCACACCAGGAAAGGGGATGTATCCCCATATGCCATACCAGGGAATAGCATTCATATCCCAAACCAGGAAAAGGGCATGGATCCCTATATCCCAAATAAGGAAAAGGGTTGCATCCCCTCATGCCAAACCAGGAAAGGGCACGCATCCCCGTATCCCACACAAGGAAAAGAGACGCATGCCCGTATCCCAAAGCAGGAAAATGGCATATCCAATACCAGGAAAGGGGATGCATCTAAGTATCTCAGACCAGGAAAAAGGATGCATCCCCATTTCCCAAACTAAGGGAGGAGATGAATCCCTATATCCCATACCAGGAAAGGGGATACAGCCCCATATCCCAAGCCAGGGAATAGGATGCATCTACATACCCYAAAAGGACCATCCTGGAAAGCTGGGAATCTCACCCCTGAGGGACATGCCAGCCCCAGCACAGCCTCCCTCCCTCCCCTGGGAACACTGATCCCGCCGGTTATTTTTAGCACCCCTCTCCCAGAGGCCAGAGTGGCTGGTTTCTCCCTCCAGCCCTGGATCCCCCAGCCCGAAGCGCATTCCCGGCGGGACCGGCCGCCCGTATGCACAAGAGGATGGGCGAGGCAGTCGCCCGGGTGGCCAGGAAGGTGAACGACACGGTGGAGAACAAAACGGATTCCCTGGGTAAGCCCGGCGCTCCGTCCCGGCTCCCGCTCGGGGCCCAGACAAGGATCGGGTATCCGGGAGCAGGGCTCTATTTTTCACTGCCACGGTCTAAAAAAAGCTGTCGGCGTTCCCTCCCCGCGGCTCTGGAGAAGGGAAAGGCTCCCCCAAAGGGCCCTCAGGCCCCCAAAGTTAGAGCAGGTTCACACATAGTCCCACGGGATGTGTCCCTCCTTGCAAGCAGTGGCAGGAGCAGATTTTTCCCCGTGCCGCCTTGTCGGATTTGTGTTTCCCTGTAATTTCCCCATTTCCAGCTAATATCCGAGACTGGGGCGCTGTTCATCAAAGGAGAAAGATGAAAGCCACTCATTTTTATTCCTGCTGGATTCCCAGCCCTGGGATATAAACCAACCAGTGTGTGCCGGGAGCTGGAGCTCCATCGCTCAGGCTCTCCACATCCTCCTGAGAGAAAAGTGGGAGGATGGAGCTCGCTCCATCAGCCCCCACGGTGGCTTTGGGGAGGGGGCAGGAAGCAGAGCCCATCCCAGGGCTGGGATACAGGGTTTCCATCCCTGGCGCCTCCTGGGAGGGGAAACAGAAACAACTCAGGACAAAACCAAAAGGCCACGAGCTGAGAAGCACAACCAAGTCTTTTTCCCCTCCCCACTGCTTGCCATGGGACAACCACCCATGACCAGGAGGCCAGGAGAAATCCAGCCAGGAGCATGCCCAGGGAAATCCCTGCTCCATCCCCATCAGCGGCAGAAGAAGCATCCCTACGCTGCTCAACCATCCCCAGGGCATTAGGGACACAGGGGAGCAGGATGACTGAAGTTACTAGACATGGACAGGCTGGCTGGGGGTTTCCAAAAGGACAGTGCAGCCTGGAAGTCATTGCAATGAGATTTAGGGTTGAACACCTAAGTTAGAACAGCCTTGGCATTCCTGATGGGATCGAACTTGAAGTTTGTGGAGGTGACTGCCAAGATCCCCGTAATGGGGAGGAGTACGCAGGGGCCAGCACTCAGATGGGCAAATCGAGGATGGAGAGATGGAAAACCAGGGGGATCCATGGCTCCATCCCAGCTGGATGCACTATGAGGTGCCTGGGTCTCTCTCTGTGCAGATCTGGCCAACTGCAAACTGATGGCCTTCCCCGTTGGAATCTACAAAGCCATGAGGAGCGTCACCGAGGGGATCCATCGCATCTCCCTGGCCAACAACGAGCTCAAGTCCATCACCACCCGRTTCGTCACCACCTTCAGCCAGCTGACAGGTAAGGGACAGCCACTCCAATCCTCTGGGACACTCAAGGAGCCGCCGGGTTGCTGCAGGGGGGGCAAAGCACCTGAGAGTCTCCCCTGAGCTCACACCCCACTGCAAGCATTAGTTCAGACCCAAAAAATCCATTTTTCCTTATACTTTCTGCCCCTTGAAGGAAGAGGACACTGGTTCTGCTCTCACCCACCCTCCCAAACTGGTATCAGGCTGCTCCAGGGTCACTCATTGCCCTCCAGCTCCCTCCAAGGTTGGGGATGGGGATGGAGGGAGACAGGAAAGGCAGCCTGGGGATAACAGGGCATGGCAGAGATGGGGCAATCCAGACTATGCTGGCCAATTAGTCCTCATCTGAGATATCAGTGAGAATTAATCATTGCAGGAGATGGGAACGATCATCAGCACCATGAGGACACCTCCCCGCAGAGCCCAGAGAAAGCAGCCACAGGCTAATCCGCTAAAAAAATGGCCATGCAAGCATCCAGAGCATCCAGTGCCACAGTATTGGACACTGGGGACGGCGCTGGGGATGCTCTGGCAGCTTCTAAAATCAATTTTGTTCCTACAACATACCACACAAACGGCACTGTGGTGGGTGCCTGGGGAGGCTTCCCTTGTTCTGGAGCTGGAGCATCATCTGTGAGAACACCCCTAGGCCGGGGAAAGGAAACACATCGAGCAAAGGAAATCAATTTCCATTTTCTAGACAGCACAGCAGGCCCTGAAGGGAAAAAAATGGCCTTGTGCCCCAGCAAGGGCTTTGCTCCACCAGTGAACCAATCACTCTGGCGATGAATGTGCTGGGTCTCAGCAGGGACAGGCGCCCCAGGGCTGGGGACAGGCTGAATAAGGCAGGACCTATAAATACCAGGTACTAGCAGGGGCAGGGCAGCTTGTGTGGGTATTTATAGTGCAGAAAGCCCTGTGTCACTGGAGAAGGGCACTGGGACAGTGGGACTTGGGTTCTGTTCCCAGGAGTGCTGCTCCTGGCCCCACAGCTCATTTCTGGGGTGGGAAAGCATCACAGACAGGTAAACTGTGGAGAAAAGATATTTTTCATGTACAAAGACCCACCAGTGTTTATCTCTCAGAAGGGGTCAGGCACATGAATGTAGAGAGCTAGCCTGAAGCCATGACAAATGTCCATTGGGGAGGTAATTGCACTGACTTAATGAGGAAATGTTCCTTATTTTTTACAGACCTTGCTTGCAAAAGGCTGCCCAATTTCATTAGCAAAGCCCGAGGAAAGCAACAAAAACATCACTCCTAAAAGTGGTACTCCCAGCAGGCAAAACTACAATGGTAATCACGGAAAACAGCAAAAAAAAAAAGCCCAATTTTTGGAGCTGGAATCCCTCTGACAGACCTGGCAGTCCATGGGGGACAGAGGCTGTAAATCAAGCCATGCATTGGTCATTTTCCCATCTCTTTCCCTGCATCCCACCACCTCCCTTCTCTCTTCCCAGAGCTCAACCTTGCAGGCAATTACCTGCACCGCCTGCCCGAGGAAATCACCTCCCTGCTGCACCTCCGGGACATCAACCTCTCCCGCAACAGGTTCCGGCGTTTCCCGGAGCCCTTGGCCACCGTCCCCGCCCTGGAGACCATCGACCTGGAAGAGAACGAGATCGCAGGTGAGAAGGACCTTTTCCCACTGGGAAAAGGCGATTTAGCATCAGCCAAGGGGTGATGCTCAATAGTCAGAGCCTGGTTAGCCACTTGCCTTTCCTGGTGTTTTCACCCCTCCCAGGGAAAAGYTTCTGCAGGCGTAGTGGGAATCAAGCCCCATTCAAGCTGCCCTGTTCACCACGCTGGGGTGGAGCTCTTAAAGGCACCTCCAGCTGGGGTGACCCGAAATCCCCAGATTTCATTAAAAAACCAGAACTGATTGCAGAACCCGGCCCCAGGAATGCTGTGCTGGGATGTTTGCTGCCAGGCTAAGCGAGGACACGAGCCCACCTGAACATTTCCCAGAGCAAACAGGAGCTGTTTAACACTACAAAATCCCCTAAAAATTAAATTACAGGAATGGTAAGAGACGCTCATCCCTCAACCCTGCAGTGGCAGGAAAATCTTTCATGTGCAAAAGCTGAAGCCTTTGGAGTCTCCAAAAGCTGGGCAAAAGGGGCAGCTGTTGTACACAGATAAAAGGGGATTTATTTAGGATGCAGCTTTCAAAGAGCCTGGGCTGGAGCATCCCACAGCCCCCATGGATCCCCAGGGAGGCGAATATCAGAGTTCACTCAATGTTGCTGTTTTATCTGGGATTGCTTCAGCTGCTGCTGGAAAAGCTGCTCCCTGCAACACGAGTTTTATTAACAGCCTCACATCAGCTGCTCCCCGGCTGTGCCCGTAGAAGCACTGGAATTAAAAACTGCTTCCATAGGAGCCGGAGAAAGACACGGCTTTTCCTCACCCCCTTTTCCTCTCCCACCTCCCACAGAGAGCTGTCTCACTTTTAATTCTCTCCATCACTTTTTGAGTTTAATTGGCTGATTTCAATCCGGCCTGGTCTCCAAAGAGCATTTTTCCCACTCGTTTTGTGCAAGCCGGATGCTGCAAGGAGGGAATGCAGCTTTTTGGTGCCTCTTCCCCTGCTAAAATGCAGGGAGGAGAGGCTGCATCCAGGGTTGCACCCAGCCGGATTGATCCTGGGGGAGGGGGTGGCCTGAGAACTTGGCTGCCAGGGTTGGTCACCTCCCACCAGGCTCCCCTCGGCTGGGAGGTGTCCTCCAGATGTGGGGAAAATAAAAACAGAGTAAAATTTAACAATTTCAAGCTAAAATGTTGTGGGGATATGTCTGAGTAGTGCACACGATGCTGTCTGGCTGCAGAAAAAGGTGACATGAGCTTATTTTACACATTTTCTGGAAAGGGAAGAGGTAGACACCAGAAAGCCAGGGGGTTTCAGCCCATTCTTCCAAGGAAACAAAAACCTGGGCAATCACATTGCTCCTGCCAGCCGTTCCCAAATAGATTCCAGGCTCCCCTGCACATGAGCCTGTGCTTATAAGGTCAYAGATCCCCTGGTTTGTGGTGCTGGGCCAGTGCTGGCCCTGCCTGTCCTCCTCTGCCATCCCAGGGATGCTGGAGAGGCTCCTCCCGGGGCTGCAAACCCCATTTAAAAGCTCCTGCTGAAAAAGGGCTGAGTGACCTGCTAAGACATATTGAACTGGAGGAGGTAGGTAATGTTTTCCAAAGGGAAACAGGAGTAAAAGGAGATTAATTAATGCCTGCCTGGAGCCTGTGGGCTCTGTGAAAGGAGACACTTGGTGCCAGGAGCCACCCTTTTCACCTAAATAAGCTCTTAACCCTGGACTGTAATTATGTGTATATTACTGTCAGAGCTTTTAACTCTGTCCCTGATAATTGGAGTTATATCAAATCAGCGTTTTAAGTTCCCAGATTCATGTGGATGTTTTGGTGCCTGGAGCTTCAGCTTCTCTTTCCCTTATTCCTTGATTAATGGTTTAATATGGATGATGTTGAGACTGCTGCCAAGGCTGGGGAGGTCACTGCTGGGGGCAACTCTGGTTAATTTTGTTCTCCTGAGAATGTCGAGATGRGACAAAGGGGAATGATTTCAAACTGAGAGTAGGGTTAGATGGGATATTGGGAAAAAATTCTTCCCTGTGAGGGTGATGAGGCGCTGGCACAGAGAAGCTATGGATCCTTGGAAGTGTCCAAGGCCAGGCTGGATGGGGCTTGGAGCAACCTGGGGCAGTGGAAGGTGTCCCTGCCTCCATCCAGGGGGTGGAACTGGATGAGCTTGAAGGTCCCTTCCAGCCCAGATCATTCCATGATGGTGTCACTCACTTACTGTCACCTTCTGCTTTAATTATGTAAATGCCTTTTCCCTCCCTGTTTTTTGCTCAACTGGTGAAGCCAGCATGAATAATTCAGGCTCAAATGCAAGTGCCTCATCCACTGGGAAGGCAGCAAGTGATACTTTGGGTTTGTCTTTAGAGGAATTTGTGGCTCCCATGGCACAACCCTACAGCTACAGGCTGCACTGTGTGCCCTGCCTGTCCCTTCATGCCAGGGGTGAGTCACTGCTCCTTACCTGGAATTAAGGTGCAGAGCTGAGCTGTTCCCAGCCTGGGAAGGTCTTGGTCCCTAAAATACTTTCCTTAACTGCCTAAGTTAAGCAAAATGAGCGAAAGCACTTTCAACTTTATCATGCTGCATAAGAGGATGATTAAACTTCTTATTCTCCACTGCATTAGAAGATGATTAAATAGGAAGATCTATGAAAAAAAAATTACTTTTGTGCATCAAGGGGGGGAAAAAAAAGCAAAATGGTGCAGGCGAATGGCAATGAACAAATCTACCATGAAGAAGAGTTATTAAAAAAATTCATGTGAAGCTCTGCCTGAGGAGAGATGCACTCCTAGGGAATTTGTGTATGGAAAATAGCACCATTTTCTGGAAGAGAAAGAGGGGAAAAAACAAAGGCATCGAAGTGTTTGAATCTTTTTCCGGCATAAAATAAGTTTCATGGTTTAAAAATCACGTAATCATCTACCAGATGTAATTACAACACCGCAATTCTGCTCCAGGTGCTGGCAGAAGAAACAGGAGCTGGGATAAAAGGCTCTTGTCATTTTGGTGGCCAAATTCAAAAGAAAGTGGTTTTGATAAATCAGACAGATGGGCTTTGTAAGCCCAAAATATTGTGAATTGTAGCAAAAAAGCTAAATCTATCACTTTTTAATGAGCTTAATGGTTAGGTTTTCATATCAGTCTCATTCTTCTGCTCTCAGTGGATTCACATTGGGACCATCCAGGAGAGCTGTACCTTTTTTTTAATGCAGAGTTGGTAAATGTAATGTTTTCTAAAGGACAACACCCAAATTCATGGAAATTGCAAAACAGAAGGGTGCCTGTTGATGGCTGAGAGCCATTTTGCAACCTGTCCAACAAGGGCAAAGACCACGTGCCCTCCTGTTAGATTGGACAGGGCTCCTGGGCATTGCAACACCAGGAATAAAATCAGGGAATAAGTCTTTGAATCCCAGTTTAGTGTCCCAGCAGGGGTTTTATTAGGACTGGGAGAACTGGCGGGCAGTGTCCACATCGGATATCTCGGTGTTTGCACCTTGCCAACACACTCCATAGAATCACAGGATCATCTAGGTTGGAAAAGACCTCTAAGATGATCGAGTCCAATTGATAACCATTTGCCTGAGCAGCTGGATAAATGAATATTTCACTGTGTTTCTGTTTTGATCAAAGCCTGCAGGAGCAGGGTTTGCTGCAGGCTGTCCATCAAGAGCAGCTTTCATCCCTTCCGCCCCTCCAGAATGGATTCTCACCTCCGTGCTCTCTTTCCAGAGGTGCCGACGGATAAACTGGCCTCCATGGCATCGCTGCGGAGCCTCAACCTGCGGGCAAACCCCGTCGGCCCCGAGGTGCGGCTGCTGGTCCGGCCCCTCGTTCCCTTCGACCTGCTGCTGTCTCCAGAGGAGCCCATCCCTAAAGTCTGACAGGATCCCGGGGTGCCCGAGCTGTCCCACGGGGTGACTGCCCACGAGAGTGGTTTGGCTTAGGTCAGTCCCTGCTATGCCCCTGTTTCTGTCCCAAAGCTGCAGCCAGCAGGTCCCAAACCCGAGCGACTGCCTCATTTTTCCCAAATTAAAAGCAAGCAGAGGGGCTCCCCTGTGAAGGGATGGCTCTGCCCAATCCCAACCCAAGGAATCTTCGGCTTATGTGTTTTGGGGATGCAGAGGAGCTGCAACACGTGGTGGGAGGTGTGGGTGAAGCTGTGGGGGGAGCTGGATGTTCACCTGCCCACCTGGGCAGTGATGGCGAGCAGCTGGGATGGTGGAGAACATCCCTATGGCTGTAAGGGCTCTGCCTGGAATTGCTGACGTGGTGTGCCAAGTTCCTGATTAAATGCTTTCCTGTTACATCGGGGGGTTTGTATCTGATTAAATTCGAATTACCAGTCTTGTCCTTAAAGCAGCCCCTTCGCACAGCCACTCACTGCAGCCTCCAGCTGGATTCTGCCCAGACCCAAGCAGTATTTCCCTAGAAAAATCCTTGTTTTCCAAGGAATTTTTTTTCCCTTCTGTTTTTTCACCGTGGAAATCAAAGCAACCCAATGCCAGTGGGTCCCCACACGCTGCTCACCCCGTGGGTGTCCCCAGAAGTGCGTGCCCATCTCTCAGGTGCTCTGGGTCCTCAAGTAGTGCTAATCCCCTTCCCAGGAAGAAGTGTCCTGGAGAGAGTGGCTTCTCGGTGGCAGGGAGGACCCTGCCAGGCACACCCGTGTCCCTCAGCAGCTGGCTGCCTGCAAAAAAAAACTCCTGGGAGAAACCCCAGGCGTTAGCTCAAAATCCCTGTTTAAACATCTCCCTTGTTTGTTCCCTCGCGTATTTAAGGGACAAACACTTCCCAAAGGTGTGTGCTGGCTGGGGACAGCCAGGAATGGTTAATCCTGTAAATATTTTACTTCTAGACTTGCCAAACTTTGGTGAAAGATTATGGTAAGAGATGTTGGGAATGCTGGAGTTGAGTGGAGCACCCTGGAGCCAGGACCAGCATCCCTAAACATCGTGTTGCTTTTCTCCGTGTGTGGGTTGAGGGATGGGGGATCTCCCCACTCCTCCTGAGGCTCCTGGCATATTTCCCCCCCCGGGATGGACAAGAGCGCTGCTGGGGACACCGGCCGTCAGCTGCCAGCATCAGTGTGGGGACCCCGGCGGCAGCGAGGGGACACAGACCGCGACCCTCCCCAGGGAGCGAACCTGCTCCCTCCCTCTCCTTGCCCGCCGTGGGCTGCCCGCCCCCGCGCTGCCTCATCCGCGGGGGGCTGCGTGCGGGTCCCCCGGTAGCCATGGCGATAGGAGGCTGTTCCCCCCCGCGCCCCCTCCCCTTCTCCGCTGCAGCCGGCGAGCAGCCGCAACTGGCGCGGCGGCACCGCGGCGGCGGCACCGGGGCTCCGGGGCTCCGGACCGGGCGGGAGTGACGGAGGGAGGGACGGGGGCCAACTGCGCCCCCTCCCCGGGCAGCAGATCGCCTCCGGCGGTAGCCCCCGCATGGCAGCGATGCAGCCCCCGGAGCCGGGTCGGGCCGGCGGAGGTGAGTGCCAAGATCTGATTTATTTTATCCCCCCAAAAAGCTATGCACCCCTCATCCCAGCCCCCTATTCTATCAGACCCTGCGGTGGTTTCCCATACGGAGGCAGGTGATCCATCGCCCCCCGTCCGGTCCCCCCATCCCCTCGTCACCACGTCCGAGGTGTCAGTGCTGAACTGAGGATGCCTGCATCGATCCATCCTTTCCTCCACCCATTCATCCATCTATCCACTCATTCATCCATCCAGCACCAACCCGGGTGCTCAGCAGCCCCTTATTTTCCTTTCCCCATCTTCCACCTTGCTTTTAAAACCACTTCCAATTCCGTAGGATGCCAGCCTCCTGCTCATGCTGCACTGCAGCCCCAAAAGATAAAGTCCAGCAAAGTTTTAGGCTTAATATCACAGGTTTCGGGCAATCTCATTACAGTCTTTGTTATTGCTCCTGCTTACAAAGCTGGTTCATACATTTGATACCGACTATCTGGAGACTCTTGCCTCCTCGATCCCGCTACTCCCTTGCCTCTCCAAGAAGCTCCTTCTCCTGTGTCGGCTGCAACCCCCCCCAGCGCCTTTCTGAAGCCCCACTGGAAATGTGTTGCCCAAATCCTGCATCCAGGACTGGGATATTAGGGGTTGGATAGGGCCCTCCTGCGTGCTGGAACCCTGAGGCAGCCGGTGGTCCCGGTGGCTGGGAAAAGCATCTTGGCTGGCAAGCTGAGCACCGGCATCGGCACAGGGATAGGGGGATGCTCCAGCTGCCCATCACACCGCGGCTTGGAAGAGCTGTCTCAGCGCAGGGCTGACCTGCAGGCGCTTGGGCTGAGCCTCAAAGCCAAAATGTGCCTTTCCCTGCCTCAACACTGCAGCCTGGATTCTCCCGGAGCCAGTCCCGTCACCGCTGCAGGCAGCTCCTGCCCACGCCCGGCATCCTCCCGCATCCCTGCCTGCGCAAGGCTGGGGAAGCCCGAGGGTGGGAGCTGCAGAGACCAGCTCCCCGTTAAACCCGTAGTGACAAAATGCCAGCCCCGCGCCTCCACCAGAAGCTCCCAGATAATGATCAGAATTACAATTATCGCTTTAGATGGGAGGGGAGGGGAGGGTGTCCTCTGTCCCAGCTCCTTTCCCTTGGTTATTGTGGCTTTGCCAGGGAGAATAAGATTTTGCAGAATATCTAATTGTAAACCTTGGAAGCACAAGGAGAAGCAGCAGCAACCACCCGGGGGCAGGGATGCTCCCAGGCCAGCGGTGACTGGGACCACATGGATACAGCTCCCATAAGGCCAGAGCACTGGAGTGTCAGGATGTGGATTTGTCTTCCTCACACCATCCCTAAAAAAGACCCATGAAATCAGGGTGTCTTCTGGGCTGCTCTAATTCCTCATCAAAAGAATGATACAAATAATAATGATACCAAATAATAACGATATCAAAGAATAATTATACCAATGGTATAAAATAATAACGATGTAAAATAATAATTCAGCCGAGGTGCTGCAGCACTCCGAGCTGTGTAACCCAAGGAGGAGGAGACTTGGGGCACTGAGATGAGTCCAGCAGGACAGGTCCCAGCCAGCCTGGGCACTGGAATAAACATGAGAACCCACCTCTGGAGGCATTAAGAAATGGAGGCAATAACTGCTGTCTTCTCTCTCGGCTTCATTTTCCTGCCTTCCCTTCCCCAGGCCCTTCCAATGGCACCTGGTGGCTCAACTCCAGCGCCAGCCACCTCCTGAGGGAGAACTACACCTTCCTGGCATACTACCAGCATTCCTCCCCCGTGGCCCTCATGTTCATCCTGGCCTACACCTTCATCTTCCTCATGTGCGTGATCGGCAATGTCCTGGTGTGCTTCGTCGTGGTGAAGAACCGCCAGATGCGCACAGTCACCAACATGTTCCTCCTCAACCTGGCCATCAGCGACCTGCTGGTGGGCATCTTCTGCATGCCCACCACCCTGGTGGACAACCTCATCACAGGTGAGCAGGGCAGAGGAAGGGGCGAGACAGGAGGAATGGAGAGAAGGTGTCCTCTACGCACGAGTGGGAAACATCCTTTTTTTTTTTATGTTTTGGCCATTTGTGGCAAAATAAGTTTGACCCTAATGCTGCATTTACATATTTGTTTGAAGTTCAGCCATTCTTCACCAAGAAACACTGAAAAGAACTCCTATTCTTCCTGCATCCACCTTCTCCCATGCTGTCTCAGCTCTGCCTTTTGACCTTTCCAAAGATAAGGGAGCTAGGAGGGTTCAGCTGCAGCAGAAGCCAGGCCATAGGGCAGGGTTTGTCTTCATTAATTATGGGGTGTGATTTATTTATTGCCTTGGTATTGGGGTCAAGAAACAAGATGAAAGTCCTTCTGATTGAGGATCCCAAAGTCAGTAGGAAAAATGACAGCCACCATGTTCCTTGAGTTTATAAGTGTAATGTGCACCCCAGTTTTGGGGTTCTTCTCCAACCATCCATGCTGCTAAAGGCTATCACCACACAAGCCCCCTGTTAGGAGCAGGATTTAGCATCCCCCAGCAACAACACAGTGGATGGGGACATCTAAAAGTAGCTGGGTGAGCCAGAGGCACCTACAGCCTCTGTCGTGTCCTCTCACAGGTTGGCCCTTTGACAACGCCATGTGCAAAATGAGCGGCCTGGTGCAGGGCATGTCCGTCTCCGCCTCCGTTTTCACGCTGGTGGCCATCGCTGTGGAGAGGTACGTCAGCATGGGAATGTGGGGACGTGGGGACCAAGCCACGTCCAGCAGGTCCAGGTGTCCTGTGTGGTCTCCATTGCGGGAAAGCTCCTGGGAATGTCAGGAGTCTGTCACAGCTCTCCAGGAGGACCACAGAGCTGTCCATGGGGCATTCCAGCAAGGTGTCCTTCCCCACATGGCGCTGAAAACACCAAAGCTGGAGACACCCCAACCTATCTCTGCCACCAAAAACCACGTGTAAAGAGCAACCCACCTCACCCTCCATTCCCACCCCCAGGTCTTGGCTACCCTCCTCCCCCAGGGATGTCCCACCAGGTGCCCAAAGCCACCACAATCTGTCCTCCCACAGGTTTCGCTGCATCGTCCACCCCTTCCAGCAGAAGCTGACGCTGAGGAAAGCCCTGCTGACCATCGCCATTATCTGGGTGCTGGCCCTGCTCATCATGTGCCCTGCTGCCATCACCCTGACTGTCACCAGAGAGGAGCATCACTTCATGGTGGACACCTACAACAACTCCTACCCTCTCTACTCCTGTTGGGAGGCCTGGCCCGAGACGGGGATGAGGAGGATCTACACCACCATCCTCTTCTCCCACATCTACGTGGCTCCCCTTGCCCTCATCGTCATCATGTATGCCCGCATCGCCTTCAAGCTCTTCAAGTCGGTGGCGCCTGCCCATGCTGGAGAGGAGCTGGAGGGGAGAAGGATCTCCCGGAGGAAGGCCAAGGTCATCAACATGCTCATCATCGTTGCCCTCTTCTTCACCATCTCCTGGCTGCCCCTCTGGACGCTGATGCTGCTGACGGACTACGGGCGGCTGAGCGAGGGCCAGCTCCGCCTGCTCACTGTCTACGTCTACCCCTTCGCCCACTGGTTGGCCTTCTTCAACAGCAGTGCCAACCCCATCATCTACGGCTACTTCAACGAGAACTTCCGCCGGGGCTTCCAGGAGGTCTTCAGGGCCCCCCTCTGCTCACGCCACTGCCACCGCAGGCCCTACACCCCCCGGAGCCACGGCCGCGGGACCCTCTTCAGCACCCGCAACCACGTCTTCACCCAGGCACAAACCACCGACTTGCTGGCCGTGTCCGAGTCAGGGCCGCTGGCCCCGCGCCGCGCTGGTGTCCCTGCGTGGGACGGCTGAGAGGCCGTGGCCACCAAACCACTCTGGACCAAGGGCTTGCAGGGCAGGCAGTGGGGATTTGCCACGTTATGGCCAAGAGACATCGAAATAAAGGTGTGTCCTACTGATGCCTTGTCCCTGGCTTGGCTCCTTCACTTCCCCCATGGCACCATCCAGAGGGCCCCCAGCTGAGCCTGCTGGCACCACAGGCCCCTGGGCCCTGTCAGAATTCCCCTTACCCAGCCCCAGTCCAGGCATGGGGCCTGGGAATGCAGGGATCCAGGCGAAGGGAGGGAGAATGGGCCATCCTGTGCCATGCTTGGCCATGCCATGGAGAGGCACGCAGCACCATGCTGTGCTGGACCAAGCCATGCCATGCGGGACCATGCCAAACCATGCTGCCATGGCCATGCCAGGCAGGACCGAGCCGTATTGTGCTGGAGCATGCTACCCCATGCTATCATGGCCATGGAGAACGGACCATTCCGTGGCCATTCCACGGATGGGCGACGCTGTGGCCGTGTTGTACCAAGGCATCCCCTACCATGTTATCGTGCTCCTGCTAGACCAAACCATCCCATGCAGGACAACACCACCCCTTGCTATTGCAGCCATTCTGGACCACATCCCACCATGCCGGGCAGGACCAAAGCAGGACCAAGGCACACCATGCCACCCCATGCTGTTACACCTATGCTGTGCAGAACCATGCCATGCGGGACAATGCCAGCCCACCCTGCTGCGGCCATGCCAGGCAGCATCATGCCATGCCAGACCATGCCACCCTTTGCTACCATGGCCATGCTAAATCACGC
>RAHM01000677.1:54615-73755 GCA_003713295.1 Parotia lawesii | reverse complement strand
TCCAGAGGTTTGGTCGCTTCTTTTCCTGGGAGTCTCTCCTTACTTGGGGCTGTTCCTTTCTCCAGTTGAGGTTCAGCCGCCTCCCAGGGACAGATTTCAGATTTATCACTGGATTTAGAGTCCTGAGTCTCCCAAGGACAGATTTCAGCTTTCAGGCTCCCAGCACTCTGGGATTTCCCTGGAGCTGCTTTGGGCAGTGCTGAGCTCCCAGTGCGGGGTTTGGCCGGGGGCTGCTCCGTGTCCGGACTCTCCCAAGGACAGACGGACTCTCGGTCCTTCATTCCAGAGGTGCCATCTCTCACTTCCTTCAGGAGACCTTGAGTTGTGGAAGGGCTTTTGCTCACCCTGGGTGGACCCTCTTTGTCCTGTTTGGGTTTCTCTTTACCCGAGGGAGGTTCAGCCACTTCCCAGGGGCAGATTTCAGATTTATCACTGGATTTGAGATCCTGCGACTCCCAAGGACAGATCTCAGCCTTCTCCGAGCTCTGGGATTTCCCTGAAGGTGCTTTGGGCAGTGCTGAGCTCCCAGTGCAGGGTTTGGCTGGGGGCTGCTTTTGTTTTTCCAGTGCTCTGGATTCCACTTTTTCTTCCCCTTTGGAAGTGCCACGTGTGTCCAGACTCGATCTCTCTTTCCCTGACGGAGCTGCAGCCTCTTCCCAAGGGCAGATCTCTGTTTTTGGGCATGGCTCATCCTCCACCTCCCAGGGACAGATGTTGGCCTTTCTGCTCTCCATGGTTCCCGAGGGTTTGGGCAGAGCTGGGGCTTTTCCTGCGAGCCCCATCCCAGGCTGCTCCACACCTTCTCCGGATTTGGGGGATCCCCACCCCTCCTGCTCCTGCTTTCTGTCCCAGGGGCAGATTTCTGCTCGGACACTCCTTCCCTGTTCCCGGCTCTCCCACGGGCACACCTCGGCCCTCCTGCCCTCCTCTTGCTCCGGTGCTTCTTTTGGCAGCTCTGGTGGTTTTTCCACGCCCGGAGAGCGCTGAGAATCCCCCTCACTGCCTCCCTTCCTAGGGCAGATTCCTGGTGTGGAGCTGGAATCTCCCCGCGTTCCCCCAGGCCGGAGCTCTCCCTGCCCGCCCGCCGCGCTCCCGSCCCCGCTCCAGCTCCTTCCAGGGACCCGCTCGGGCTCGGGCTGGCTGCTYCCCTTTTCCAGCTCCCTGTCCGGGCTCTCTGGGATCCCGCCGTCCTCCCGGGGAGCAATCGCCTCCTGGCGCAGCAAGGCTGCCCTTCCTGCCGGGATTCCGAGCGAYGCCGGCGGACAGAGCTCAGCCCGCGGCTTCGGCCCCGCCGCTCCCCGCACGCTGCCGGGGGAGGGCCGGGGGCTGCTCGGGGAGGGCTTTGCAGGCGGCTGCTCCTCCTCCGGGTGGTCCCGGGGCTGGAGGAGGGACCTGCTGGTCTCCTCGAGCCGTTCAAGTGTCCCTTCCTCCGCTGTGACCACAGGAACGTCCTTCCCCAGATCCCCTGCGGGAGCCTCGTCTCCTTCCTGGGGCTKTGCCTGTGCCACCTCCGGGCGACATTCAGCTCCTTGGTGGCCAGCGCTGGGTGGCTCCAGACCCCTCCGGGCAACGCTGGGCTCCTCTGCCGCTTTGTCGCCATCGTCTGTCCCCGGGGCCAGGCTGTCCCATTGTCCTCCTGTCCCTCTGTCCCCCCAGTCCGTGGCTTCCCCGGGAGTGGCGGCGTTGTTGTTGTGCTGGAGGGCGGGGGRCTCGAGGCTCTGCCCGCTCCCCTCGGGGCTTTTGGCAGCGGGGTCTGGGCTGACCCGCCCGAGGGACCCGGCCGAGGCCTCTGCCAGGCCRGACTTGTCCCTCCTGCTGCTCCCCCTCTTCCTGAGGCTCCCCTCGCTCTCCCTCTTCCCTTTCAGGATGCTCTTCCCCTTGGACCTGTTGAGGGCTTTGATGGCGAGTCCCAGGCTCCGGAAACTTTTCTGGGGGGCCGGCTTGGGGCCGGGGGTGCTGGCCGCTGTGTCACCGGCGGTCGCTGAGCCTGCTGCCTCGGCTGCTTTTTGTTTCCTGCTCAGGATCTCGTCCTGGACCAGCTCCCAGGGACAGATCTGTGCCGGGGTGGCGGTCGGGGTCAGCAGCCTGCCCTTCCCTACCGGGGGGGASTCGCGCTCCGGCTCCTCCCCCGGTGTCCCCTCCGCCTCTCCCGCCTGTGCTGGGGGGTCCGGCGGTGGCTCCGGGCCGTCCCGGAGCGTCCCCGAGCGCTGCAGGCTCTGGTAGCGGACGGGGGGCGGAGGAGGCGTTTTCTTCACGGTCACCCGCACCCTCCTGGGCGGGTGGGTGCTGTCCACGCTGACGCTCTTGATGGGCGCGTAGGTGACGTGTTTGTGCACCTTGGCATCGCCCAGCGGGGCCGCGTCCTCCCGGGAGCCCCTCTCGGCRGGTCCCTGGAGTGTCGCGGTGGCCTTGGAGACCCCCGGGGCCGGTGCCGAGAGCTGGCGGCTGCCGTGCCACTCGTGGCGGGCGGCCCTGCGGGCGGCGAGCAGCGCCGCTTCCCGCGCCCCGCTGACAGCGCTGTGGGACTTCTGCAAGGGCGGAGCGCGGCCCGGGGGTCGCTGCCAGGGCCCCGCCAGGTTTTGGGCGCTGGCGGATTTGCACAGGAGCGGGGCGGCGTCCAGCGAGTCGCTGTCGGATTGCTCCAAGTCCGTCACCGCCGGCGGAGGCTCCTCGGGCGGGCTGGGGGTGGGCGACCCTCGGTCCCGCGGGGGCCCCTCGGAGCTGCGGGACTTGCGCAGGGCCGAGGAGCGGCGCCGGGAGCTTTCGTCCCGCATCCTCAGGCTGGTCCCGGCGGCATCCACGAGCCGCTTGGCCGAGGAGCTGCGGCGGGACAGGGTCCCCGGGCGGTCCCCGGCGCTGCTGCGGCGGGACGCGCTCTCGGCCAGCTCGGCACCGCTGCGGCGCAGGATGGAGCGGGCGAGGCTGCGGCGGGAGCTGCGCTTCTTGGGCAGGTGCGGGTTGTTGGCCGCCATCCGCCACGTCTTGTGCACCTCCAGCTGCCGGTAAAGCTTCTTCAGCTCCTCCTGCGCCGCGGGCGGGGGGGACGCGGCAGAGAAAAGGGAGAGAGGAGAGCGCGTACAGCGGGGGATGCGGCCGGGACCTTTCCGCCGAGCCCCGCGTTGTCCCCGTGTCCCCAAAGCCTCCGCCAGCGCTGCCCGCAGGACGCAGCGGGTTTGCCCACCCGGGTGGGGTCACCCTGCCACCCCCTCGTCCCCTCCCTCTGCTTTGCATCAGGAAAAGATTGCGAAAGGCACCTCTTACTCTGCACAGCTAGCGTCAAAAGAAGGTCCTGAGTGTGCCACCCACCCGAATGTCATCGGGGTCGAGACTGTGCTCGCTCCAGGCGGACGCGATGCTGCTGTTCATGCAGGAGCCCGAGCGCCTCATGTCCAGCTCGTCCTCGTACACCTCGGCCGTGATCTCCTCCCGCAGCGGCGAGCCCGTGTGCAGGAACTGCAGGGAAAGGCGGGGAGTCACTCAGGGGTCGCTGTCCCAGCTCCCCAAGTCCCCRGGATGAGTGTTAGTGGTGGAATCATGGAATTGTTAAGGCTGRAAAAGCTCTCCGAGGTCAGCGAGTCCAGGTGTTCCCCCAGTGCTGACACAGCCGCCGCTAACCCCCGTCCCCAGGTGCCTCAAACACCTCCAGGGATGGGGACTCCCCTTTTTCTGATGCCTGATCGACCCTCCTATGAGACATTTCCCCAAATATCCAACCCAAACCTCCTCTGGCCCAGCCTGAGGCCGTTCCCTCTCCTCCTGTCCCTGTTCCCTGGGAGAAATCCCGACTCCCCCGGCTGCCCCCTCCTGTCAGGGAGTTGTGCAGAGCCACAGGTCCCCCTGAGCCTCCTTTTCTCCAGGCTGAGCCCCTTTCCCAGCTCCCTGAGCCCCTCCTGGTGCTCCAGCCCCTTCCYAGCCCCGTTCCCTGGTCACGGCACCTTGGGAATGAAGAGCAGGGCCAGGGTCATGGTGACGGTGCCRTGGGTGTGAGCGAAGAAGAGCAGCAGAGTCCAGTCGGGATGCAGCGAGGGGACAATCAGGAACCTGGAAGGGACCAGGAGGGCAGTGCCAGCTCCCACCACAGCCCCCTCCCCACCTCCAGACCCCACAGCCTCCCCCCTGCCTGGGCACCCAAACCCTTCCCACTGTGGGGGTCCTGACCACTCAAACCCCCTTTACTCTGGAGATCCAGAGCACCCAACCCCTTCCCGCCTTGGGACGGTTCTTGAGCATCCCCAGGGGTGGGAATCTTGACTCCTGGCCCTACCTGACCACGTGGAAGGCGGCAGAGACCATGAGCTCGTTGTGGAGGGCGATGCCCATGTAGCGGGGCTCGTGGAAGGCCGAGGGCACGGCRCGCGTGGCGTAGCACAGGAAGCTGCCCCACAGCAGGAACAGCATCTCGGCTGCGGGGGAGAGCAGGGAGAGACCCTGAGCACCCACAGCCGGCACCTGGCAGCTTTTGGGGGGCTCAGCTGCTGCCCACCGCAGTCACCCCGGGTGCTGGCGGGATGTGCCGTGTCGGAGCCGGGTCCGGAGCATCGCCCGGCACAGCATTCCTGAAGAATCAACACCCGCACCAGGGGATGCTCACAGGGGAGGGTGGGAGGCAGCTGGGGCACCCCAACCCTCCTTGAAACCTCCAGGAGTATTAAAAGGACAMGGGAATGAAAGCCCCACAATTATGGGATGGGGTCCCAGGGCTTTGGGGACCCCCGGGACACATCAGGGGCCGGTCTCACCRATGACCATCATGTAATCCCAGCAGTCGTGGCCGCAGATGGAGAAGTGGAGGCCGCGGGCGGTCTGGGCGTGGATGACCAGCGGGATGTTCTTGTGGGCGTTCTCCAGCATCCCGATGGTCCAGGCCGCCAGGAACCACAGCACCAGGAGCAGGATGGGCGCCAGCATCTTCAGCACCCGCCCGCTCGACACGTAGGGCGCGCGCTGGGCCGTGCGGGACAGGAACACCTTCAGCACCCTGTGGGGCACAGAGGGGTGAGACCCCGGTCCCACTGAGACCCCAGCCCATCCCACTGTGGGGTTCCAGAGCTTCCAGCCTGTCCCACTGAGACCCCAGCCCATCCCAGTGTGGGGTTCCAGAGCTTCCAGCCTGTCCCACTGAGACCCCAGCCCATCCCAGTGTGGGGTTCCAGAGCTTCCAGCCTGTCCCACTGAGACCCCAGCCCATCCCAGTGTGGGGTTCCAGAGCTTCCAGCCCGTCCCACTGAGACCCCAGCCCATCCCAGTGTGGGGTTCCAGAGCTTCCAGCCTGTCCCACTGAGACCCCAGCCCATCCCAGTGTGGGGTTCCAGAGCCCCCAGCCCTCTCCACTGCAGAGATCCCCAGCAGCCCTCATTTTGGGGGTCCAGAGTACCCAAACCCTTCCCACTTTGGGGGTCCGGAGTGCCCAAACCTTTCCCACTGAGGGGGTCCCGAGCCCCCAGCCCCCCATCCCAGCCACCTGTAGAGCTTGAGGGTGATGGTGCCGTAGACGATGGCGAAGCCGAGCATCCGCACCCAGCGCAGGACGATGCAGCGGAAGATGCTCGGCTTGAAGTACAGGATGAACACCTGGAGCAGCGGGAGATGGGGATTGTGGGCTGGATCCCGCCTGCTGGAGCCTCGGGAACCGCCTGGATCCCACCCACTGGAGCCTCGGGAACCACCTGGATCCCACCCGCTGGAGCCTCAGGAACCACCTGCTTTCCAGGCCAGCCCTGTGCCACCCTCCCCCTTGATCCTACAGCACCCGCTGCAGCTCGTGCGGGATGGGAGAGGGGATTTGGGCAGGGATTAATTCCCGCAGCCAGCAGGAGAAAAGGGATTTGGTTTTCTGAGAAGGTTTATAGGGCAGCCCCCAGGGACTGTGCCAGCAAAATTAACAATTAGGTGGAGCCGTGCCCTGCTTGGGGCAGCTCCATCCTGGAAACCACATCCCGGAGCTTTCCAGCCCTGGGGACAGCTGGATACTYACGGGGAAGTAGAGGAGGAGGGACCCGAAGAGGATGGTCTCCAGCAGGATGATCCCTGATGTCCGGATCCTCTGTGGGGACAGCAGCRTGAGGGTGCAGCCTCAGAGGGGCTGGGGCAGGGAGATGCCCCCAGGGCAGGGGTGGACACGGGGACATGGGGACACCCTGCCTTGCTCCGTCGGAAGTGGTAGGACACGAGCATGCTGAGGAAGATGGCCAGCATGCAGCAGGCCTGGCACGCCAGCACCGCCGCCCGCAGCACCGGGTCCTCCTGGATCAGGCAGGGCGTGTCGTCCTCGCAGGTGGCACAGCCCGGGCGGCACGGCCGGCACCCCAGCCGGGACCCCCCGTCCGTCCCCGCCACACCTGGGGACAGAGGGACAGCCAGGTGGGATCACCACATCCAGGTGGGATCACCACATCCCAGGCCGTGGTGGCACCTCCCATGCCAGGGCACGTGTTTGGTGTCCCCAAAGCCCCCCAGCCCCGGCCCCACTGCTGTACCCATGTGCCACAGGGGACAACAGGGACCCCGGGGCCGGGCACGGCACCCACCTGCCCAGGCACCGCTGGCCGCTCCGCTGGCCCCGTAAAAACCCGGCTTGCACCTGCACAGGTACCTCCCAAGGACGAAGCCACGGCTCTCCTGGGGGACACACTGAAGGACACAGCCTGAGACACGTCCCTGTGTCCCTCCAGTCCCCAAATCCCCCCGCCCCAGGGGCTCCAGCAGCCCCCCAACTCACGGGTACCTGACCCCACGCCATCAGTGGAATCAGAGGAATCAGTGGTTAAACATTTCAGAATTAAAAGCCAAAGCTTGGCCCCAAATCCCTCCCTAAAACCTAAATGGACACCTAATGCAGCCGAGCGCCCTAATCCTGCCCAGCCGTGACGGCAGCCCCGGGCTGGGCACTGCTCCCTAATCCCCCCCGGCCTCATCCTGCTCCTGCTCCGAACGGGCTGCGCTGGCGGCTCCGCTGGGCATTGTTGTTTTCTGGAGGGGTGCCCGGCGCAGAGCCCGGCCCTCTGCAAGGCATCGCTGGTAGGAAACAGGAGCTGGCGACGCCTTTCCCGCTTGGGGACAGCTCTGGATGGGACCCCAAGGCTGGGAAGCTGCGGGGTTTGCCCTGGCTGAGGGTGCTGCTGAAGCCCTGAAACGCTCGGGCACCGCTGTCCCGCCTGGGTGGGCACCGCCGGAGGGGCTGGGGGACCCGCGGCGATGCTGCCACCGGCTGCYAGCCCCCGTCCCCGCCGTCCCCGCGGTGCCCGGGCAGGGAGCAGCCGGGTCACACGCCGGGCTGGCGGTGGGGAGGGAAGATTTGCACAATAAACCTCTCGCCGCGGTGCGAGAGCAGCTGAGCGAAGCAGATGGATCGGCCGGGAGAGAGGATAAAGCTCAGCCCGGAGGGAGGGACGCGGGGCACGGGCAGCCGGGCCGGGGGTACGGGGGTGGTCGGGTGCGGGGTACCCCGGTGCTGCCGGGGGAGGGGATGGGGCGCGGGGGGCGCGGGGCTCGGTACCTGGGTGCTGTTGAGGTCACAGCGATGCGTGTCCGAGAACCAGCCCGGCCCGCTGGAGCACTGGTCGATGGCCACGTCCCGCAGCTCCACGTCCACCCGCACGACCCCTCTGCGCCCAGGGAAAGGGTCAGCCCTTCCAGGGGGTGGCGTGGAGCATCCCCCTGCCCACCCCGTGCCCCCCACCCAGAGTGGCCGAGCCCCAGCTCTGCCTCTGGGGCAGCCGCSGTGGGGCTGGTGCGTGGATCGGGGGGGCAATGGCAGCGGCCAGCGGTGTCCCCAAACCCCCRGACAGGGGTGTTGTCCCTCGGAGCCGTGTCTGGGGAGGCTGGGGCTGGGGCAGGGGCAGAGGCAGCAGCTCCTGGGTGTGAGTTCTGCCCCTCCAGAGGGGTTTTAATGCGACCGATGGGGAAATAGGGGCAGCTGGCGTGGCCCCCGCGGGACCAACGCTCTTCCCTGGGTTCTCCGAGGGGGACCCGGCTTTCCCCTTGGAAATGGGGCCGTGTCCTCGCTCYGGGACGGATCCCAGCTGACCCTTTCCCTCCCCACCGCCTCCCTCAGTGGCTCCTGGCACAGTGGGGTGCAGCACCGACCCTCCCCCCCCAATCCCGGGGTCACCCCCAGCTCCCAGGAGGGGTCCCAGCCAGCCCGGCTCACCCACCCCCGACGCGGCAGTGACAGGGGGGTGGCAGCGCAGGGTGGGCAGCACAGGGGACACCGAGGGGGGACAGGGGGTCACCCCCGTGCCCACACACGGGCACGTGCACGCACACGCAGAGGGACACGGGCAGCGCGCTGGGGACACCCCGGGGTGGGTGACACCTCCAGCTGCACCCTCAGCACACACACCGGGCACCCTCCAGCCCTCTTGACACCCCCCTCATCCCCCCCAAAACTCCTCCGGGCTCCACTTACTTGAACTCGGGGCTGAGGTCCGGYTTGAGCCCGTAGAAGGCGGAGGAGAGAGTGACCGCCCAGGTGGGCAGGAACCGGCCCTCCCGGCACTCCAGGAACGGCGGCGACCACCGCACGTGGCCCGGGTCGCCCACGTAGCTGTCCCCCCGCTGCCACTTGGGGGTCTCCAGGCTGCGCAGGTCATTGCTGAGCACCCGCTTGCGGAGCGCCGGGACCCGCTGCGACTTGAGGGCGTTGAACCATTCGTTGTCCCAGCTGAGGTTGCCCAGGCTGGGAGCGGCGTTGGAGACGTCCTGCAGCAAGATCTGGCCGTCCCCCTTGGTGGCCTGCAGCATCAGCCGGGGCTTGGGGGCCAGCGGGTGGGCGTCGAGGGCCAGCACCGCCCTGCGCACCCACGGGTGCCCCTCGGCCAGGCTGCGGACCAGCGCCTGGTACCACTCCACGTCCTCGGCCACGCTGGCCTCGCGGATGTCGTTGGTCTGGAAGAGCATGTTGAGGAAGTTGGCGGCGTGGGCCAGCGCCTCGGGGGCGGCTCGCAGGGCTGCCCGCAGCGCCGGGGGGGGCCCGGGCCCGGGGGCCGCCGCCGCGACACCCCCGCTGCAGTTGGCCCGGGCCAGGCGCTGAGCATCTCCCGTGCGCAGGAACGCCAGCGCTGCCGCCGAGCCCTCGCCGTCCCCCGGCGCTCCYGGCTCCAGGGTGGGCGCCCAAGAGGATGAGGGGGCCGGGGACCATCCCGCCGGCCGCGGGGGTCTCTCCTGCGGGCGCTGCCCCGCCGTGAGCACGGCGACGTGCGCCAGCACCGCGTGGAAGCCCCAGAGCAGCGGCCACCGGCACGGCCCCATGGCTGGGGCTCAGCGGAGCCCCCCGGCCCCCGGCGGCCCCCCCGGCCGGCCCGGGGGGCTCATGGCGGGCAGGGACCCCGAGCTGCCCGGAGCCGGCCCCGCGCTCTGCCGCCCGTTCTCCTCCCTCGGCGATGCCGGAGCAGACGTCACCGGCTCCAAACGGTGTTCAGCGGCTGGCGCTGCCCGGAGCCCCCCCGCCCGCCCCCGCGCTCCCGCTCGGGCTGCAGCGCTGCCCGGAGCCCCTCGGCCTGAGCTCCGCGCGGACTCCGCACCGAACCCCGAGGGGACTCCCGCACCCCGGCCCCCCGGGCTGGCCGTGATGCAAGCGCATCCTGATGGGAAGCCATGGCAACGGGAACGGGAATTTTCCTGCCCGTATCTCCCTCCCCGCGGCCCCTCGGCGGCCGGGGGGAACAGGGCGCCCGCGGCGTCCCCCAATCCCGCACTGCCCGACCCCCCCTGGGCCATGGGGTGGGAATGGGGGGGTGGCATCCACGGGGGGGTGTCCATGTGGGGCTGGGGGTGGTGGGTGCGGGCTRGGGGTGGGCACGAGCAGGATCTGAAGCCCACTCCCCAAGTGTGGTGTCCTGCGCAGCAGATCCGGCGTGCAGAGGGGAAACTGAGGCACGGGAGGGTGCTCAGCTTCCCCGCTCCGGCCTCAAGCAACGATGAGCTTCCCCTTCCCCAGCCCGCGGGGAGGTGTGGGGAGAGCCGGTCCCCGTCCCCTCTGCTCCGGTTGGGACGCGCTGCCTGCGAGAACCGGGCAAGAGCCGCGCAGGGCTCGCGGTACGAAGCGCCGCGGGCCCGTGCCTCAGTTTCCCCCACCGCACCCCCGGTCCCGGCGTGCGGGACGAGTCCGCTGGGTCGCGGCTGGAGCTGCGTGTCCAGGAACTGCTCCCCGGCCCCACCATCCGTGACCCCTCTGTCTCCGTGGGTGCCGGTGCCGCCGGTGGGTGCCGGGGTTCGGAACCGGTGCCGCCCGGGGGTACTGGGGGCTCGGAGCGGGTCCCCCCGTGGGTGCCGGTGCCATCCTTGGGTGCCGGTGCCGCCGGTGGGTGCGGGGGCTCGGAGCGGGTCCCGGTGCTCGGCGCGGGTCCCGCCCGTGGGTGCCGGAGCCACCCTTGGGTGCCGTGTCACCGGTGGGTGCGGGAGCTTGGAGCGGCTCCCGGTGCTTGGAGCGCGTCCCGTTGCCCGGATCGTGTCCCCGCGGGTCCCCGCGGCCCCTCCACGTGCGGTCGGSGGGCTCGGGGGCGCGGCCTCCGCACCGGGGCGGGTCCACAACCACCGGGGGAGGCGGGACCGGCACCGGGGGGCGCGGCCAGCGGCGGAAGCGCGGGGGCGGGGCGGCGGCGGCGGCGGCGTGGGGGGGGGGCGCCGCGGCCGTGCGAGGGCGGCGGCGGCGGCCGCCGGTCCCGGTGCGGTCCCGGTCCCCGCGGGCCATGCGGCGGCGGTAGCCATGCAGCGCGACGGGGATGCGGCGGCGGCCGCCGCGGCCTCGTACCGGGTGCTCAGCCGGCTGCTGGGCTATGGCACCGGGCCGGAGGCGGGCGCGGCGGGCGGCGCCGGTGCCGGTACCGGCGCGGCGGGCTCCGGGCCCGGCGGCGGGGGGCGGCTGCCGGGGGCCGGGCCGGCGCTGCGCAGCCCGCGGCCGCAGCTGATGGTTTTCCGCAACGCGGCGGCCGAGGGCCGGCCCGGCGAGGACTGCGGCCCGGTGGCGGCGGCAGCGGCGGCGGTGGGCGGGGGGGTCCCGGGGGGCGGCGGGGCCGAGCTGTGCCCGCGGCACCGCTGCGCGCTGGAGCCCAAAGCGGCGGCGGGCTGGGGAGCGGCGGCGCAGAGCGGGCTGGAGCTGCAGCTGGCGGCGCTGGGGCTGCGCCCGCCGGGGCTGGGGGCGAAGGGGGCGGCGGGCGCGGCGGGCACCCCCTGCCCGTGCCTCGGGCCGCCCGCCGGGGAGGAAACCAGCGATGCGCTGCTGGTGCTCGAGGCGCTGGAGCCCGACGAGGGCGGCAGCGGCTCCGAGGACGAGCCGGGGTCCCCCGGGCGAGGGGCCGCCCGCGCCGCCGGCAGAGCAGCAGCGGCCCCCGGCCCCGCTCCGCCGCCGCCCGCGGGCACCGGCACCGGCCCCGGCGGCAGGAAGGGCTCGCTCCGCATCCGCCTCAGCCGCCTCTTCCGCACCAAGAGCTGCAGCGGCGGCTCGGCCACCGGGGACGCCGCCAGCGCCGCCGCCTCGGCCGGGAGCCTCACGGATGTGTGCGGGGCCCGCGGCCGGGAGCAGGAGTCGGGCAGGTACGGGGGGCACCGGGAGGTGGGATGGGGGCACCGGGGCAGCGCGGGGTGCGGGCCGTGTCCCCGTGGCCGGGGGTGACCGGGGGCCGTGCTGGGATGCTTTGCTGGAGGGGGACGCGGGGTGACCGCGCAGCGGTTCCGGGTTGGGATCGACCTCTCRGAGCGGCTGCCGAGGCCTCGTTGCTCGCACGGGGACACCGGAGCCCGGGAGAGGCTGGCGGAGCAGGGTCGCGCTGATCCAGGCCTGCATCCCTAACGGGGATGGTGGGAAAACCTCTGGGAGCAGGACCGGGAGCARGGCTTGGAGCATCAGTCCCGCGAGGAGCGGCTTGGGGAAAAGGGGGCTCGGGGAGGACCTTTTTGCTCTCCAAATTCCTGACAGGAGGGTGCAGCCAGATGAGGGTCGGGCTGTGCTCCCAGGGAACCAGGGATGGGATGACTCCAGTTGTGCCCAGGGGAGGTTTAGGTTGGATTTTAAGGTGGAGAATGTGGTCGGGCACTGGCACAGGCTGCCCGTGGAAGTGGCGGAATCGCCATCCCTGGAATTGTTCAGGAAATGYGTGGATGTGGCGCTTGGGGACACGGGCGAGTGGAAGGTTGGACTCGCTGATCTTGGAGGGGCTTTCCCAGTTTCTATAATTCCGTGACTGATGAGGTGACAGCTGGCTCGGAGTGCTGCGGGTGCTGGGGAAGCRCTGTCCCCTCCGGTGACACTGCGCTGTCCCCGAGGGACTGGCGTTCCCTGTCACCTCCTGTGTGCTGCAGGGTGAYTTCCCGAGGCTCTGGAGGTGGTGGGTGCTGCTCTGGGTGCTCACTTCTCCTTCCCAGTGCTCTCCCATGCAGGAGAAATCGTTGGCTGGGATGGGGGGACAAATCCCGGGATTTCTTGGTTTGGGGTCCCACGCGTCCCCCGTCTTCCTCATCCCTGTTCCGTCGGCTCCTGCTGCTCCAGCGGGACAGCAGCTGCTCGGTACCGCCTGTGGACGGTCCAGGGCTGCTCCTGGAACCACTTCCCATGACATTCCCGGCAGCAGAGCCGGGATTTCTCCCGGAGAAGGCCAGGAGAAGGCCCAGGTCTGAGCAGCAGGAAATAATGGGATGGATTCGGTGTCCCAGCTCAGCCCGTTCCCTGCGGGGTTCATGAACCCTCCGCGGGGATGTCTGGGGTGTGTTGGATGAGCAGGAAGCTTTTCTCCAGGCTGGAGCTGCTGACCCGGGGTCAGGCGTCACCTGCAGCCCTGGCGTGTGGGGACAGAGCCCGCTGGCTGCCCTGGGGAGGCTGAAATTACCCCAAAATGAGCTGCCCTTTGAAGCAGGGGGTGGGGTGGGAGCCGGCAGCTCCCGGCCCCGCAGCTGGGGCAGGTGCTGAGGCCTCTCTGGAGCTCCTGCAGCCCCGAGGAGCCTCCCCGGGCACGTGGGGAGCTGGAGCAGCCTCAGAGGTGGTGGCTCCTTGCCCACAAATGACTGGACGGGCCACAGCCGGTGCCTGGAACGGGCGGAAAGCTCTGCTGATGGGATTGGGGTTACTCCAGCAGTCCTGGGACCTCCCGGGGCTGGGATGGGATGGTGGAGAGGGTTGGGAGCGGGGAAACGCCTGGGAATTGCTGCCTGGGTCACTTTGATGGTCACTTTGATGGTCACTTTGATGGTCACTCGTCATGCAGCTCCTCGCACTAATTAGGTGTTTCTCTGACAGAGGTTCCTTCAGGGTGCCCAATGCAGCAGCTCCTGTGGGTCAGACGGGACTTTGCTGCTTCCACTTCCAGGAATCCCATCCTGGTGCTGAGGGATGGGTCATTAATGGTCCTTTTTCCTCCTGTCCTGCKGGGATGATGATGGTGGTGATGAAGCAGGACCTTTCCTTAGTTCTGCTGGGAGCTGGAGGTTCTTACAGGACCTGTGGGCCCCATGGATATGGGATGGGCCTGGTGGTCACCATGGGTCTGGTGGTCATCATGAGTCCAAGGGTCTGGTGGTCACCATGAATCCAAGGGTCTGGTGGTCACCAAGGATCTGGTGGTCCCCATGAATCCAAGGTTGTGGTGGTCACCATGGGTCTGGTAGCCACCATGGATCGGGTGGTCACCGTGAGTCTGTGGATCTGGTGGTCACCATGAGTCTGTGGATCTGGTGGTCCCCATGAGTCCAAGGATCTGATGGTCCCCATGAATCCAAGGGTCTGGTGGTCATCAGGGGTCTGGTGGTCACCATGGGTCTGGTGGTCATCATGAATCCATGGATCGTCATCATGAATCCATGGGTCTGGTGGTCACCAAGGATCTGATGGTCACCATGAGTCCAAGGGTCTGGTGATCACCCAGGGTCTGGTGGTCACCAAGGACCTGGACTTGGTGGTCACCATGGATCTGGTGGTCACCGTGAATCCAAGGATTTGGTGGTCATCATGAATGCATGGATCTGGTGGTCATCATGAGTCCAAGGATCTGGTCATCACCATGGATCTGGTGGTCCCCATGAATCCAAGGTTGTGGTGGTCACCATGGGTCTGGTAGCCACCATGGATCTGGTGGTCACTGTGAGTCTGTGGATCTGGTGGTCACCATGAGTCTGTGGATCTGGTGGTCCCCATGAGTCCAAGGATCTGATGGTCCCCATGAATCCAAGGGTCTGGTGGTCATCAGGGGTCTGGTGGTCACCATGGGTCTGGTGGCCCCCCTGGGTCGCTGCTGCAGCCACCGGTGGCTGCTGAGGAGCCTCAAACCCCAACTTTTGGGTCCATTCCTGGCCCTGCTTTCTCCCAAGCCCTTGTTCCYGGCTGGAGGTGAAGGTGCCCCCTCGGCCTCCAGTGGCTCTGAGCTTGTCTGGATCTTCTGTTAATTTTTAACCATCCAGAAGAAGCAGAATTCCTGGAATTTGGAGTTAAATGATCAGAATTCCTGATGTTTGGAGTTAAATAACCAGAATTCCTGGTGTTTGGAGGTGAATAATCAAAATTCCTGAAGTTTGGAGTTGAATATTTTTTTTTTTTTTTTGGGGAGATTTGATACTTTTTTGGGAGATTTTTTGGGGGGGATATTTGATATTTATTTTAGGAGATTTTTTTTTTTTGGGGAGATCCGATTTTTTTGGGGGAGATCCGATTTTTTTGGGGGAGATCTGATTTTTTTGGGGGAGATTTTATTTTTTTATTTGGGAGATTTGATATTTATTTTGGGAGATTTCATTTTTTTTTTGGGAGGTCTGATTTTTTTTTGGGAGATTTGATTTTTTGGGGGGAGATTTGATTTTTTTGGGGAGATCTGATATTTTTTAAGGGTAGATGATATTACTCCAGAAGTGTAATTTTATGTGTGGCCAATAATTGTTTTTTTAAAATTATTTTTATTATTATTATTATTATCAGTATTATTTATTAATTAATACTAAATTTATAAACATTAAATAACAATAGTTATTATTCCCCTTGTGGGGGGCCAGAAAAACTCCACCCTCACACCAGTGTGAGGGGCTGAAAATCCAAACAATTCCCCACATTTTGATGGGAATTTCCTGGGGAATCCTGGAATTCTTTCGGTTGGGAATCACGGTTGGTTCCTTGGCTCTGCTGAGATGATGGTGCTGGGGAGCTGCTGGTGGGGGTTTTTTTGGATAAATAACATTAAAAGTGGGAATAAAAGCAAAAAAAGGGGATTTTTCTCACCTCCAGCCTGGACTGAAGTGCTGGGGCTGCCTCAGTTTACCAGGATTATCCAAACTCGGATCAATTCCTTGAGGTGGGAATGAGCTGGACGGAGCGGGGCTGGCTCCAGCTTTGTCATAGAACTGCTTGGGAATGCTGCTTTTCCTGGGAATTCTGGCGTTCCCGGGAATTCCGCTGCTCCTGGCCGCGGTTTTGAGCTGTTTCCACCCATTTTGGCCTCTCTGGGCTGAGCTCCCCCACCCTCCCCGTGCGTTTTTGGGGTGCTCCAGGCACAACCCCCGGCTCGCTCGGGGATCCAGCCCCATTTCTCCCCGGGAATTTGGCGATTCCCAATCCAGGGAAGATGTGGAGCAGCTCCGTGGCTCTCTGGCACCCGCTCGGGGTTTTCTTTCCGAACGCTTCCTTCATTCCCTGCTCAGGGATTTCCTTTGACGGAGCCCCGGCTTTTCCCTGTTCCCTGCCCTGTTTAGGCCCCGGGAGCTGGAAAAAACGCATGGATGGAGATCCTGGGAAGGACGGAGAARGGCACAGGGGTGGGATTCAGGCTCTCTTCATCTCTCCTCACCCCGTTTTCCYGGTTTTTTCCCTCCCCACAGGAAACACAGACTGACGAGAACCCAAAGTGCCTTTTCCCCGGTTGTGTTCAGCCCCCTCTTCACAGGTGAGGATTTGGGGAGGGATTTGTGGAATTCCGGGGTTTTTTTTTCCCCGTTTTGCCGAGCGCTGAACGGGGAATTTCGCTCCTGTGGGATCCCAAGTCAGGATCTCTGGGGTGGCCCTCGCTCCTGCCTGGCCTCAGACCCGAAAAGGAGAGCCCAAGGAGAGGGGTCTGGGCCTAAAACACGGGGGACAGGGCCTTAGGCCCAAGGGAAAGGTCTAAACCCCACAGGAGAAGGGTCTAAGCCAAAGGAAAGGGGTCTAAAAGCCCCAGGAAAGGGTCTAAACTGAAGGAGAGGGGTCTGAGACCCCCAGGAGAAGGTTCTAAGCCTGAGGAGAGGGTCTAAGACGCCCAGGAAAGGGTCTAAACCTGAGGAAAGAGGGGTCTAAGACACCAGGGAGAAAGTCAAAGACCCCAAAGAGAGGGGTCTAAGCCCAAAGAAAAAGTCTGAAATCCCAAGGACAGGGGTCTAAGCCTGAAGAAAGGGTCAAAGACCCTCAGGAGGAAGGTCTAAGACCCCCAGGAAAGGGTCTAAGCCCAAAGAAAGGCATCTAAAACACCAGGAAAGGGGACTAAACTGAAGGAGAGGGGTCTGAGACCCCCAGGAGAAGGTTCTAAGCCTGAGGAGAGGGTCTAAGATCCCCAGGAAAGGGATCTAAACTCAAGGAAAGATGTTTTAGACCCCAAGGAGAGGGTCTAAGCCCAAATGAGAGGGTTCTAAGACCCTCAGGAAAGGGTCTAAACCCAAGGAAAAATGTTTTAGGCCCCAAGGAGAGGGTCTAAGACCCCCAGGAAAGGGTCTAAGCCCAAGGAGAGGGGTCTAAAACACCAGGAGAGGGCTCTAAGCCCAAGCCCTGCTTTCCCCCCAGCCCTCACCCCGACGTTGGCTCCTCTCCTGCCCGACAGCTCCGGGAACCGACCCCGTTTTTGGGAGCTCTGCCACCRGTTTGTGTTTGATCCCCTGAGGTGTCTGTGGGCACACTCAGGCTACAGTGACCGGGATCCCACACGGATCAGCTCTGCTCCATGTGGGAATTCCGCTCTGGGGAAAAAAAAATCCCTCAGAGCCTCCTCATCCCACCTAAGCACTGGGTTTGGGCAAGATTCCCTCAGGGTGAGCTCTGAGGGCAGGGATCGAGGCCTCTCCAAAAGGTGGGGGGAAATTCCTCTTGGAGAGCAGCGAACGGGGATGAAAATCCTTCCGAACTCCACGGAATTCCCACCTTTCCCCCCGCTCTGCCCAGCTCGATGGGCTTGGGCAAGATTCCCTCAGGCTGAGCCCTGAGGGCAGGGATTGAGGACTCTCCAAAAGGCGGGAAAAATTCCTCTTGGAGAGCAGTGAACGGGACGAGGGGGAAAACCTTTCAAACCCCAGGGAATTCCCACCTTTTCCCCCCTCTGCTCGGGCAAGATTCCCTCAGGGTGAGCCCTGAGGGCAGGGATCGAGGCCTCTCCAAAAGGTGGGAAAAATTCCTCTTGGAGAGCAGTGAACGGGGCTGGGGGGGAGAAAAACCTTCCGAACCCAGGGAATTCCCACCTTTTTCTCCTCTGCCCAGCTCGCTGGGCTTGGGCAAGATTCCCTCAGGCTGAGCCCTGAGGGCAGGGATCAAGGACTCTCCAAAAGGGCGGGGAGGGAAATTCTTCTTGGAGAGCAGCGAAAGGGGAGGGGAAAAACCTCCCGAACCCCACGGAATTCCCACTTTTCCCCCTCTCTGCTCGGGCAAGATTCCCTCAGGGTGAGCCCTGAGGGCAGGGATCGAGGCCTCTCCAAAAGGCGGGAAAAATTCCCCTCGGAGAGCAGCGAACGGGGGAGGGGAAAAACCTCCCGAACCCCACGGAATTCCCACTTTTCCCCCCCTCTTCCCAGCTCCCCGAGCTCATCCTGGCGGCCGGCACTGAGCTTCTCCCCCCTTTCCCCTTCCCGCAGGTGAGACGGTGTCGCTGGTGGACGTGGACATTTCCCAGCGAGGACTCGGCAGCTCCCCTCAGCCTCCGACGCCGCCGCCGCCGCCGCGACGGAGCCTCAGCCTGCTCGGTACCACCCCGGGAATCGCCCCTGGAGCCCCGGGAATGTGGGAATTGCTCCTGAGGGTCCCCTGACCCCCGTGTCTCACCTGCTGGCCCCTTCCCTGGCACGGCATTTCATGGGGAGCTTCGGGTTTTTGCCCTCGGGTCAGGCAGGAGGGGAGGGGGAGGTGCTGCTTCTGTGGCGTTGCTGCCGCTTTTGGGGTCTTTTCCCTGATTTTGTACCATTCCTGCCGCTTTTGGGGACGTTTTCCCTGCTTTTGTACCATTCCTTCCACTTTTGGGATCTCTCTCCCCGCTTTTTTAGCGTTCTTGCTGCTTTTGAGGGAACTTTCCTCCTGTTTTCGGGGTCTTTCCCCTGCTTTTGTACCATTCCTTCCACTTTTGGGATCTCTCTCCCTGCTTTTTTAGTGTTCTTGCTGCTTTTGGGTATTTTCCCCTAGTTTTTGGGGACTTTTGCCCTGGTTTTGTACCATTCCTGCTGCTTTTGAGGGAACYTTCCTCCTGTTTTCRGGGACTTTTCCCCTGGTTTTGTACCATTCCTGCCACTGAATTTTTTAGCCCAATTTAAAGGTTTCATGGCTTTAAGTCAAACTGAGCTTTTAGCCCAATTTAAAGCTTTCCTGGCTTTAAGTTAGGCTGGCTTAAAGCACTTTCCTGGCTTTAAGACTTCATGCCACGACTTTCCCCAAGCACATCCTGGATCCAGAGCCTCCAGGCTCCGCTGAATCCCATTTTTTTGGACCTAAAACCCTCTCCAGCTCCTTTTCATTCATTTTAAGAACCTTTTCGAGGCCATTTCTGTGGCTTTTGGGCTCCGAGGCGTTGGGTGTTCGACTCCCCCGAGGTGTCTGTGACCTGACGACGGCGAGGCGCCGCTGGGAATTTCCACGTTCCCCTTTTCCAGGCTGTTTTCCCTGCTCTCTTCCCGGTTTTTCTGACCCTGTCTGGCCTCTGCTCTCTCCTAGACGATATCAGTGGGACGCTGCCTCCGTCTGTCCTTGTGGCTCCGATGGGCTCTTCCCTGCAGTCTTTCCCTCTGCCTCCGCCTCCTCCGCCCCACGCCCCAGGTCAGCTGGGCTTTGGCAGCTCCTGGAATCTCCTTTTCCCTCCTGGAATCTCCTTTTCCCTCCTGGAATCGCCACTTTTTGGTGGTTTTTTTTTTGGGGGGTGGGGGGGATGGATTTTCCTGCTCTGCTCCGAGGTTTTTCCTGCCCCTCCTGCAGTCCTGGAGGGTCCTGGCTCTGCTTTCCCACAATTTTGC
>RAHM01000677.1:3545-41438 GCA_003713295.1 Parotia lawesii | reverse complement strand
CCCCATCCCGGGGACCCCAAATCCGCCCCATTTCCCATCCCGGGGACCCCGAATCTGCCCCATTTCCCATCCTGGGGACCCCAAATCCACCCCATCCCGGGGACCCCAAATCCGCCCCATTTCCCATCCCGGGAACCCCGAATCCGCCCCGGTCCCCATTCCAGGGACACCAAATCCGCCCCATTTCCCATCCCGGGAACCCCGAATCTGCCCCATTTCCCATCCCGGGGACCCCAAATCCACCCCATCCCGGAGACCTCAAAATGCCCCGCTCCCCATAGCGGGGACCCCAAATCTGCCCCATTTCCCATCCCGGGGACCCCAAATCCGCCCCATGGCAGGAACCCCAAAATACCCCACTCCCCATCCTGAGGACCCTGAATCTTCCCCATTCCCCGTCCCAGGGATCCCATCCCTAAATCCCTAAATCCTATCCCTAAATCCCAAAAATCCCATCCCTAATGCCCCAGCCGCGGGGCCGGGGCTGACCCAGAGGTGGGGACRGGGTGTCCGAGCCCCCCCAGTTTGGGGCCGGGTGCTGTGGGGGGTGTGGGGTGGGGGCGCTGCCCCTCCTCGTCCGTGCTCATCCCAATGCGCTGCGGGAAATGTGGGAATGAGGGAAACTGAGGCACAGGATGGGGACGTCCGAGGGAAACTGAGGGACGGCCCAGGATCACTCCAAGGGAAACTGAGGCACGGGATGGGGACATCCAAGGGAAACTGAGGCACGGGATGGGGGCATCCGAGGGAAACTGAGGGATGGCCCAGGATCACTCCAAGGGAAACTGAGGCACGGGATGGGGACATCCAAGGGAAACTGAGGCATGGCCCAGGACCACTCCAAGGGAAACTGAGGCACGGGAGGGGGATGTCCGAGGGAAACTGAGGCATGGCCCAGGATCACTCCAAGGGAAACTGAGGCACGGGAGGGGGACATCCAAGGGAAACTGAGGCATGGCCCAGGACCACTCCAAGGGAAACTGAGGCACGGGAGGGGGATGTCCGAGGGAAACTGAGGCACGGCCCAGGATCACTCCAAGGGAAACTGAGGCACGGCCTGGAGCCATCCAAAGAAAACCAAGGCACAGCACAGGACAAATCCAAGGGAAACTGAGGCACGGGAGGGGGGTGTCCGAGGGAAACTGAGGCACGGCCCAGGATCACTCCAAGGGAAACTGAGGCACGGCCTGGAGCCATCCAAAGAAAACCAAGGCACAGCACAGGACAAATCCAAGGGAAACTGAGGCACGGGAGGGGGGTGTCCGAGGGAAACTGAGGCACGGCCCAGGATCACTCCAAGGGAAACTGAGGCACGGCCTGGAGCCATCCAAAGAAAACCAAGGCACAGCACAGGACCAATCCAAGGGAAACTGAGGCACAGCCTGGAGCCACGCAGGGAAACTGAGGCACAGCCCAGGGCCACGCCGAGGCAGCCGAGGCCGAACGTGGGGCCGTGCCCGGGGATCCGAGGGCGGGCGCGGTGCCCGGTGTCCCCGGCCGGGTCACGCCGGGCTCTGGCAGCGCCCCAGGGGTCACCGGGCCGCGCTGGGCCTGGCACCGGCACCGCTCCGAGCTAACATTTACCCAGCCCGGAGGGCTTGGCTGCCGCCCTGGGAAAGGCCGTGCCCGCGCCAGGGCCACCAGCCCGCTGCCCGCGGCGGGGACAGCCAGTGCCACCAGCCCCTGAACAGCCGCGGTGCCACCCCAGCGCTGGGCACTGCCAGCGGCACCCCCGGGAGCTCCACGGCCCCCTGGAAATGTGGGAGAGGGGAGAGGGGTGAGGGATGGATGGAGGGAGGGATGGATGGGTGGGATGGAGAGAGGGAGGGATGGAGGGAGGGATGGATGGAGGGATGGATGGAGGGAGGGATGGAGGAGGAGGAAGAGGAGGGAAGCAGCGGGATGGAGCTGGCGGGGTCCCGGGGGGGCCGGGCAGAGAAGAGGGCGGCGGCGGGGTCCGGGTGGGGCCGGGGGGGCCCCCTCCCGTCGCCGCTCACATGACGCCGCTCCCGGGATGCGCCGGGCGGCGCCGGGCGTGGGCGGCGGCGGCGAGAGGCGGCGGCAGCGGGGCCGCACCGGGGCGCGCCGGCTCCGCCACCGGCACCGCCACCGGCACCGGGACCGGCCCATGGCCCGCGGCCGGAGCGCCGCGCCCGCCCCCTGAGCGGCCACATGGAGCAGGTAGGAGCGGGACGGGGATAAGGAGCGGGACCGGGATAAGGAGAGGGACCGGGATAAGGAGCGGGACCGGGATAAGGAGCGGGACCGGGATAAGGAGAGGGACCGGGATAGGGAGCGGGACCGTGACCGGAGCCGCCGCGGCGGGGAGGAGACGGGTCCAGCACCCACGGGCGTGGCGCCGTTCCCGGGGTCCGACACCCCCGGGGACCCCACCTGCTGCCGGGGGGGTCCCCACCTGCCGCCCCTGCGCTCCYCACCTGCTGCTTTCTGCCTTGCCGGGTCCCCACCCACCTTCCCCGGGGCCCCGGCGTCGTCCCCCGCCCTCTCCCCGCCGCGCACCTGCTGCCCCGGCATCACCGGAGCTCCACCCGGGACCCTCGGCATCCCCCACCGGCTGCCCCCAGACCACCCCCCTGAGCCCCCCAGCGCCACCCGTGAGCCTCACCCAGCCCAGCTGTGCCGGGGGACCCGGTCCCTGCTCTGTCACAGCTCCCTGTCACAGCCCGGGGTGGGTCTCGCCCGCGATTTGGGGAGGGGGTTTCTGCTCGGGGAAGGGGCTGGAGCCGCCGTGGGGTGTGGAAAAACCTCGGGGGGGTTCTTTCCTCTGGATCCCCATCCCGTTTTTCACCAGCCAACGCCTCCAGACCCCGTCCTGCTCCGGCGGGCTCTGCTGTCCCTCCTCACTGCCCACCCGGGGCTGGAGATGTCTCGGACCCCCCCGTGCCGTGGCCCTGCGTGGACAGGAGGGTCCCTGGGGTGGCGGTCACCCCCCTCCCGACCACCCCCCCCGAATTTGGGGTCCAGCTCCCTCCCCGCAGCCCCCGGGGCTCTGCTTCGTGTTTCCCCCTTCCTCCCCCATCCCTCGAGATCCAAGCGCAGGATTTGATGCCTCGCGGGTGCCCCTCACCCCCCGACCCTCCGCGGGGCTGGAAGGGGCCGGGGCAGCGCTGGGGACCCGCTCGGAGCCACCGCTGCGGGCGCGACACGTCCCCAGCACGCAGCGAGCTCCGGCCGCACGTTGGGGGCCGCGTGCTGCAAAATCCAACCCCCCCTCCCTCCYTCCCCCGAGCCGCGGCCGGGAAAAGCGGCGCGGGGGGAGCACCGGGGGTGTCACGGCGCGGGGATGTCACCCCACCCGCCATCACCACCCCCTCCACGCACACCCCGGGCCCCCCGGGATGTCCCCCGCCCCACCGGCAAAGCCACGGCGGGGGCCGCACGTGGTGGCATCGCGGGGTGCAGCATCCGCCCCGGGGGGGGCTGYGGGCGCCCGGCCCCTCTCTGCCGGCTGCGTTTTCCCCCGCTGGAAAAAAAAAAAAAAATCCCCTCTTCCCACATCCAGCTGCAATGCAGAGGAGCTCCCGAGCCGCCCGCACGCCTTCCCCGCCGCCCTGATTGGCGGCGACGCCTTTGGAAGGGGCCGTGGTAATTTTAGGCCGTGAGCGGCAGCAGGTTGGCATGTGCCCGCCGGCACCGGGCACGGCCGGGAGGCTCCGGCAGCGCTGCCCGGCCGCCCTCGCTCCTCCCGGCACCGGCATCCACAGCCCAGGGCAGCCGGGGATGCTGCGCAGCGCCGGGGGTCCCCAGGGCACCCCAAACCCCGGCAGCACCGCGGCCCCTCCCTGATGTGGGATGAGCACGTAAGTCCTCGGCGGCCCCCCCGGCTTTGCGCTGCCTCGCTCCCGGGATTCCCGGCCGCTCCCGGCCCCGGTGCCCCCCTGGCCTCGCTGTTGTTTATCCCGACGGCCCCGCTGGCGGGCAGGGGAGGAGGGGTTGGGGCCGTAACCCTTTCGTCTCGCCGCCGGCTCAAAATGGCTTCGTGCTGCTGCCGCCGGCTGCCGACGGGAGCTGCCGGCCGGGAAGCGCCTGCCTGGAGCCGAGAGGGCGCTGGGGGGGCACCCGCGGAGACCCCACCCCAGCGGGGCACCCGCGCCCACCCCCGTGGGCAGCGAGTGGTCACTCTCCGGCCTCGGGCAGCGCTGCTGCCGCCCTGCCCTGCCCTGCCCCGACTCCGCTGCCCACCTCCCCCCTCCACCTCCGGCGCCCCGCTTTTTGCTTTCCTTCATTTTAATTCCCGGGATTAGGTTAAAACCCATCTTCCAGGCAGGATTCTCCTCTGGCTCCCTTTGTCTGCGGCGCGGAAGCGGCTCCGCAGGGAGCGGCAGCCCCGGGCGGGGGGCTCCTGCTCCCCCAGATCCGCTCCCGCAGCTGCCGGGATTTGGGATGGGGATTGGGAACGATGGATCCGCCCTGCTAAACCCTGCAGGGGTGGGTGGGCAGCGAGCGGGGGCGGCTGCCCGGGCAGCGGGAGGGAGGCAGGGCGGTGATTTTGGGGGATTTTCGGGTGGATGGGCACGGAATGGGGCGTGGGGGAGCGGCGGTGGCGCTCGGGGACGCCCTGCCAGGTGTGTGCCGCTGTCCCACCCTGCTCGTGGGGACAACAGGGGCGGGGTGTGGGGCTGGGGTGGGGCTGGGGGAGACAAAGAATGGGAATTCTTCGGGAGCATCTGGGCCGTGGTGGCACCCGCGCCTTGGGGACACCCGTGGGGACATTTCCTGGGCTGTCCCTCTGGAGAGAGGCCGGTGGGAGCCAGCCGGGATGGCCGGTCCTGCGTGGCCGGGCAGGCAGAGGGCAGGCGTTGGCACATCCTGCCTGGCACATCCAGGGAGGTGTCCCAYGCAGGGCCTGGGGGCAGAGGGACCCCCTGTGGGTCCTGGGGGTGCCGGAGTCGGAGTGTGGGTGTCCAGCTCTGCCCTACAGGGAGGAAATTCCCRTCACTCATCCCTCTGTTTGTCCCCTCCGGCAGCTGGGGTGGTTCCCAAGGCCGGGCAGGGAACAGCGGTGGTGGCGGTGACCCCGCGGGTCCCCTTGATGCTGGCACCCACATTTCCAGAGGGAAGGAAAAATCCCTCCATCTCAGCCCTGGATGCTGTGGGTGCTGTGCCCCGGGGTGGCACCGTCGCTGTCCTCATCCCTGGCTCTCCCCTGCCCATCCCAGCTGGAATGACAGATGTGGGAGCTGCCACCCCGCTTCCGCGGCGGCCGCCGGCAGCTCGGTGGTTTATTTGTTCTGGTGGTGCCGGGCCCCGGAGGAAGTTGTTGTTGACACGGGACTTTCTTAATGGTGTCGCGGAAAAGCCGCGCTTGGCAGCCGGGGTATCGTGGGCTGGCATTCCCGGGAACGCGGGGTGGCGCGGGCTGGCATTCCCGGGAATGCAGGGTGGCACGGGTTGGCATTCCCAGGAACGCGGGGTGGCGCGGGCTGGCATTCCCGGGAATGCGGGGTGGCGCGGGCTGGCATTCCCGGGAATGCAGGGTGGCACAAGGTGGCATTCCCGGGAATGCGGGGTGGCACAAGGTGGCATTCCCGGGAATGCGGGGTGGCACAAGGTGGCATTCCCAGGATTGTGGGGTGGCACAAAGTGGCATTCCTGGGATTGTGGGGTGGCACAGGAGGGACTCAGGGGGTGGCTTGGGGCTGGCAGTGACATGGGGACATCGCGTGGCGGTGCCGGAGCCCTTGGCACGATCCCAGCTGCAGGATTGGGATGCTGAGTCCCCCTGGAATTCTCTGTGCGCCCTGGGGTGCTCCGGGGATTTATTCCAACCCACCCCTTCGTCCCACACGTGGAGCTCTGTCCCTGTTGGGGACAGAGTGGGGACAGTGACACCGGCCAGCAGCAGAGGAGCCATCTCAGGGTGCCGGGGTGGGATAACCGGAGATGGCCCCGCTGTGCCCGGCCCTGAGCCCCTCCTGGGCTCATCTCCCCTTGGGCTGGGCCCTGTTGGTTCCAGCCCTGTCCCTGTGGTGGCTCTGTCCCCCCACGCCGTGTCCGTGTGTCCCCAGGGGTGGTGGCCGTCACTCTTCCCGGTTTCCTGCGCCTCCTCCCGCTTTCCTGTCACACGTGGCTCCRTTTCCCTCCCAAATTTGCCACCCCGGGGCTGGTGCTGGGTCCTGGCCGTGCCACCTGCTGCCACAGGTRACTCAGGGCTCGTGTCACGGCACTGCGGTCACCTCCTGCCACCGAGGCGCCTTTGAGGTGCTGTTTGCACCCCGAAATTCGGGTGTGGGACTCGATTTCCTCAGCGGTTGCTCCTCAGTGGTTTTGGGATGCCCCGCTGAGCCGGGCCAAGCCCTGCTGGCTGTCCCCATCCCAGCTGTCCCCATGCTGACTGTCCTTGTCCCTCTGTCTGCCAGGCCAGGCTCTGTCCATCCGTCCATCCAGCTGTTTCCCGTCCTCGCTGTTTCCTTTCCCCGCGGGTCTGTGTCAGCCTTTGTCCCCTCCGTCGGCCCCAACCCGGCTGTTTCCGTCCCCGTTTCTGCCTGTGCCAGTCCCGGTCACTCCTGTCCCTCTGTCCTGGTGCTTCCTGTCCGTGTGTCCTTCCCTGCCTCTCCTCCCACGCTGCCCGGCCTTGGCCTCGCCCTGCTGGTGCTTGTCCGGCTTTCTCTGTCCTGCTTCTCCTGGCATCCCTCTGCCAGCTCCCTCTGTGCCCGTCCTGGTTGGCTCATGGTCCCTGTCCCTCTGTCCCGGCTTGTCCTGTCCTGGCTGTCCCCTGCCCATCCCTGGGTGACACATCCCTGTCCCCGTCCTCATCCCTGAGTGTCCCATGTCCATGCCTGGCCTGGTTTCTGGATGTCCCTTGCCTGGTCCTGGTCTCTGGGAATGTTCCCTGCCCATCCCTGGGTGTCCCGTCCCTGTCCCAGTCCTTGGGTGTCCCTTTCCTAGTCCTTTTTCCTGAGTGTGTCCTGCCCATCCTGGGTGTTCCCTGATCATTCCCAGGTGTCCCATTCCTGTCCCTGTCCTGGTCCCCGAGTGCCCTGTCCTGTCCCAGTCCCTGGGTGTCCCACCCCTGTCCCAGTCCCTGGGTGTTGCTTTCCTGGTCCTTTTTCCTGARTGTCCCCTGATCATTCCCAGGTGTCCCATCCTTGTCCCTGGATGTCCCTTGCCTGGTCCTGTTCCTGGGAGTCCCTTSCCTATCCCRGTCCCAGTGTCCCCTTCCGGTGCCTGCTCTGGTCCCCATCCCAGTGCCAGCTCAGTACCGGTTCTGGCTGTCCCGGTGTCAGTGCTGGTGCTCGTTCCCGTTCCCACTCCTCTGTCCCGGTGCCAGTTCTGCTGTCCTGGTGCCGGTTCCTGTTCCCACTCCTCTGTCCCAGTGCCGGTTCCCGTTCCCATGCCCCTCGTGCCTGTTCCCACCRTCCCGATGGTGGTTCCTGTTCCCACTCCTCTGTCCCRGTGCCGGTTCCCATTCTCATGCCCCTCGTSCCTGTTCCCRCTGTCCCGGYGCCGATTCSTGTTCCCACTCCTCTGTCCTGGTGCCGGTTCCGCTGTCSTGGCGCCGGTGTTGGTTCCCGTTCCCACCCCGCCATCCCAGTGGCGGCTCCTGCTGTCCCGGTGCCGGTCCTCATTGCCGCCCCACCATCCCGGTGCCGGTGCCGCTTCTGCTTTCCCGGTGCCGGTTCCGCTGTCCCGGTGCCGGTTCCCGTTCCCACCCCGCCATCCCGGTCCCGGTGCCGGTTCCCGTTCCCACCCCGCCATCTCGGTCCCGGTGCCGGTTCCCGTTCCCACCCCGCCATCCCGGTCCTGGTGCCGGTTCCCGTTCCCACCCCGCGGTACCGGTGCCCTGCCGGTCCCTCCCGCCGGGCGGGCCGTACCGAGCCGCCCCGCGCCCCGCCCGCCGCCGCGGGCACCCGGAGGAGGCGGAGCCGCGACCGGGGCCGGGGCCGCTGCCGGCCCAGCCCGAGCCGAGCTGAGCCCAGCCGAGCCCAGCCCAGCCGGACCGCACCGTGCGGGGCCGGGCCGGGCCGAACCCAACGGGACCGCGCCGTGCGGGGCCGCACCGGGCAGCGCCGTGCGGGCCGCGCCCGAGCCGAGCCGTGCGGAGCCGGGCCGGGCCGGGCCGAGCCCGCCCGCCGCGCCCCGATGAATGGGATCGCCTTCTGCCTGGTCGGGATCCCGCCGTCCGCCCCCGCGGTGAGCGGCACCGGGGACACCGGGGACGCGGTGGGGTCGCGGGAATAGGGACTGGGAGCGGCGCTGGGGGGTACTGGGTGGACTGGGAAGGGTGTAGGCTCGGAGGAGCAGGGACTGGGAGGAACTGGAGGATGCGGGGTGGACTGGGGAGGGTGTAGGCTCGGCGAAATCGGGTCTGGGAGGAAATGGAAACCCTGGGCGAGCTGTAGGTTTGGGGGAAGAGGGATTGGGGGAACTGAGAGGCACTGGGGGAGTGTGCGGCAGGGACTGGGAGTGCTGGGATGGCGCCGAGGTCTGGCAGTGGGGCCGGCTGTTGGGTGATGCCCCTCGGGGCTCATCCTGGGGACGGCACCGGCACCGAGCCGGTGCCCCGGGGCCAGCGGGACCAGGGGGTATCCGGCCACCCACGCCATGCCACAGGCGTTGGTGGCCACGGTGGCCTGTCCGCAGCCACAGCGGCGGCGTGGCAGGGCGGAGGGGCTGCGACGCCTGGACCCGGCCCCGGAGCTGAGGGGGAGACCCCGGGAAGGAGCTGCCCCTTCCCGGGGCGAGACCCACGGACACCCACGCACTTCCTCCGAAACTGCCGGCCGGGCTGGCTCCGTGTGGCTCCGGCGGATCCATCCCCGCCAGCGCTCGGCTCTGGGCCGGCAGCAACCCCCCAGGAGCCCCCGGAGGTCAAATCCATCCCCCCAGGATCTGCTGCCCCGCGGGTGGGCATCGGCATCGCCCGGCACCGCCGCACCGGAGGGCGATTCCCGTCTCCCGGTGGTGCCAAGGAAGGCCAGCCCAGCCCTGGCTAAATCCCCGTTTCCTGCCCGTTTTGTGCCAAATCCCGGCGAAACCTTGGGGTGGGGATGAGGACAGCACTGGGGGACGCGGGGTGGGGGTCTGGTGGCGGTGGGGACGCCCGGGAGGGGATGTGGCCGCCGTGTGGGACTGGCACGGCGCCGGCTCGCTCGAGCAGAGGTTGCACGTCCTCGCCCCAGAGCTGAATTTGGCCTCTGTTCCTCAGTTCCTGGTTTTTTGAACTCGGCTTCCTTGGCCCCGGCCATGGGGGTAATAACCGGCCTGAAAGGATTAATTGGGGTGTGCGAAATGGCTCGGGGATGAGGAGCTGCTGGGCGAGCGGCTGGGCATTAATCATGGTTTCTCCTCGGATTCCTCCCTGCTTACTCCGTACCGCTGAGCGCTGGCGCTCGGATTTTCGGGATGGGGTGTGTGTGTGTGTCTGAGTCTTAAAATCTGCTTTTCTGCTGCGTTTTGGGGTGAAATGTGCCCTTCTGGAGGGCGGCACTTGGGGCGAGGCCCGAGTTGCTGGGGGATTTAGGGCGCTGGRGGATTTGGGGTGATTTTGGGGGGTTCATTAACCACCACGTGTGGGGACGAAGGCGTTTGCCATCCTCCTGTGGGGGGTTTAGTGCTGCGCCAGCAGAAATCCTGCCCGGCGGCCGCCCCCGGGGCTGCGTGGCAGGGACGGTGTCCCGCTGTCCCCGAGCTTTCACCCATCGCCTTCTGCCCTCACCCCTTTGTGGCTGCTGCCCCCGAACCCCTTTCGCTGCCTCTGCTCRACAAATTTGGTTTCTTAACGCCTTTTCTTTTTTTTTTTTCCTTCCTCCTCTCTCTCTCTCTCTGAACCCTGAACTTGAAAGACAGGAAAAGCCTGTGCTCGGGGCTGCTGCCGCAATCCCGCCTCGCCAGCGCGAAACCTGGCACGGGCACCGGGCAGGGCCAAGCGGCGCCGTGCCACCCTGGGGTCCCGCTGGTCACACCGGGCCTGTGGTAGCCCTGGCTGCGAGGGCTCCGACCTCTGTGGTTTAACCTTGGCGTGTCCCCTGTCACCGCTGGCACCCGGCCCCGGGGGGGACCRAGGGGTGATGAGTGATCCTAAACCCCCACCCCGGGGCTGGCAGCGCTGCCCGGCGCTGTCACCCAGGGTCAGCTGCCGGGCCGGGTGTTTTTTGGGGCTTGGGCACCGTGGGTTTGGGGGTTGTGGCCTGGAGGGGACAGCTCGGGTTGGGGTCAGGGTGTGGGGGATGCTGGGTGCTGCGAGACCGGCTCCAAACTGGAATTTGGGACCTCTCCCCAGTTCACGTGGAGCCACTCACTGGGAGAAAACACACAGGGATGAGGGAGGGTTATCCTGGGAAGCTGCCGAGCCCTGGGATGGCCTTTTATTCTCATTAAAAGGGGAAAAAAACCAGATTAGGTTTCAAGTCGCTGCCGTCCCATTAATAAACCAAGTTTGTCTCCGGCAGGCAGCAAGACCTGATTTAAAAAGGAATGGAGATAGATGACCTATTTTAAGCTCTCAAGTTGGAAAATATCGACCTGGCTGCCTCCAGCCTGCCAGCGGCAGGGCCGGCTGTGCCAGCTGGGCCGTGCCGCGCTCCCAAAACCTGCCCGGCTCTCCCAAAACCCTCCCGGCTCGGGATGCCCCAGGTGGCTGCTTCAAACCCGCCGCCGACCTCCTGCCCGGAGCACCTGGAGCGGTCGCCTCCTTTCTCCGTGGCGGCTTCTCCCCAGGAGTTCATTAAGTCCTTGCTAATTGCCAGCCCGGGCACACCTTGGCGTGGCGCAAGACCCGCGGCGGCGCGGTCCGGCAGCTCGGTGCCACCGCGGCCGCGCCGGGAATCGGTGGCGTTCCCGATGGGTTTGGTGTCGCCAGGCCTTGGAGGGAGGTGGTTTTTAGGGGTGGGAGGGTGTTGGGGTGTGGGGGAGGGAAGGTGGAGCTGGGCTGTCCTTGGGGAAGAGGGGATGAGTTGTCCCAAAGTGACCAAAATGAGGCAGCGGTGACCACGGGGATGGAGCCTGGTGACCACGGGGATGGAGCCTGGTGGCCATGGGGATGGACCCTGGTGACCGTGGAGATGGCCCTGGTGACCATGGGGATGGACCTTGGTGGCCATGGGGATGGGAGCTGGTGACCATGGGGATGGACCTTGGTGGCCATGGGGATGGACCCTGGTGGCTGTAGGGATGGACCTTGGTGACCGTGGAGATGGCCCTGGTGGCCGTGGGGATGGAGCTTGGTGGCCATGGGGATGGGACATGGTGGCCATGGGGATGGACCCTGGTGGCCTTGGGGATGGACCCTGGTGGCCATGGGGATGGTACTTGGTGACAGTAAAGACGGACCCTGGTGGCCCTGGGGATGGCCCTGGTGACCATGGGAATGGGGCATGGTGGCCCTGGGGATGGCCCTGGTGACCATGGGGGTGGCCCTGGTGACCATGGGGATGGGAGCTGCTCTCGCCCCAGGATGGGACCCAGTGGAGTCCCTTTTCCTGTTGCAGCAGGAAAGGATTTGGGATGCCAGGAGCCATCTCAAGGTAGGGAACAGGTTCCTGCCGTAACCCTGAGCCCCAGAATCGTGTCCCCTTCAGCAACCAGCCAGCCAGGTCCCCATCACCCCTCTGGTCACTCTCTGGTCACTCTCTGGTCACTCTGGTCACCCACCATCAGTGGCACCCCCTGACCTGTCACCGCACACCCCGGGGTGCCCATGGTGCCCATCCCCCCCCTCCCGCCATCCCCCGAGGGCAACAGAGGGTCCCTTGATGGGGCCGAGCGCGTGGGGCAGCCCCGGGGCGGGTGGGACCGAGCCCGGTGGCTGCGGGGGACAATCGGGCCATTGTGGCACATAGTGGCTCTTTCTCTGCCGCGCCGGGCGGGGGCCGGGCTGCGGTGCCAGCGCTTTTCGGGGCGAAGCGTGGTCCCCAGCGGGGCTGGCGGTGACTGGTGTGGCAGCAGTGGCAGGACACTGCTGTCCCCGGCCGGAGAGGGGACACGGACTGGACGTTCGGCCGATGGACGCGTGTGGGCTGCGGAAAAAAATGCCRGGCTGCTCCTGATCCCGGGAAAACRCYGCCGGGTGTCGGTGCTGGGGCGCTGCCGGAGCTTGGTGTCCCCAAGTCTGTGTCCCCAAAGCCACCTCCCGTCCGTGCTGCAGCTGGGGGGAAGCTCAGGACCCCTTTTGGCTCCTAATTTCACCACCCAGCGAGGGCTGTGGGGTTTGGCACTCCCTGGGCTCCCTCCCAAACCCTCAGGCGTCACCCCAAGGGTGTCCCCAACATGTGCGGGGGGTTCACGGCCACTGTCCCCACCCCGGGGGAGCGGAGCAGGAGCAGCAGCCTCCCCCTGACCTCCGTGGGTCGGATTTTCCGCCGCGGAGGAGCGGGAGCGGAGCGCAAGGTGCCTCTCGGAGCCGCCGCAGGAAATGGCTCATTGTTAGCCCGGCTGAAAAAAACCAGAGACCCAAAAGGCGGCCGTAATGAGGCCAGCTTCTATTTGAGGGCTTCCATGGGAAAAACAGGAAACGGAATCCTGTTACTTTTCTAGGGCCCGCTGCCGATAACGCCGTTTTTAGGATGGGGCAGAGGAGGAGGAGCTGGGGATGAAGGCAGCCCCGGCGTGGTGGTCCCGCTTCCTCATGGGCTGGGAGATAAGAAATTCCTCCTTGGAGCAGCTCTGGCTCCGTGGTTCCCGGCTCTCTGCCGGCTCTGCTGTGTCCCCAACCTTGTCCCTGCCTCGGGGCCGCCTTCCCTGCTGGCGCCGGGTGTTGGGGACAATCCATGCGGGATGAGGGCTGGGATGTGGGAATGGACAGAGCGCAGCGCCGTGGAGAAAGGGATTTGTGGTGTTAAGGGGACGCGGTGTCCCCAGAACTGCCCCTGGCTGTCCTGGGATGTGGCCCTGGGATGCTGTGAGTGTCCCACGGCCCTTTGGATCTGTCCCCTGTCCCCACCACTTTGGCACCAGAGGTGTTCCCGTGGGATTTGGGAGGGCCGGGAAGGAGCCGTGTCCTGCTCTGGATTTGCTCTGGATTTGTGCCGCGCGGGTTCCGCGTCCGCGCTGTCACTTCAGCGCGGTGACATCGGCCGGTGACACCTGCGGGGCTGTTCACGGGGACAATCCAACAATTCCRGCCCAGGAATTCCGCCAGGGACACCAGCAGCGGTGGGGACCGGCGCGGGCAGAGCCAYGTGGCCGGAGAGCCACGGTGGGCAGCGGGAGTGGCGAGGAGAGGCCGGGAAAGGGAACGAGGCTCTCTGGCCACATTCCCGAATTTCCCTGGATGTGGCAGCAGGGACGCCCTGGCCGGGCGAGCTGGAGCTGCTGGTTGGAGGCGCACCAGGAATGGGATCCCTGCGGATCCAGGGATGGTGTCCCGGGGTGGAGAATGCCGGGAGGGAGCTCGGTTTGGTGACGGGACGGGGACCCGGCGTGGGCTGGAAGGAAGGAAGGAAGGAAGGAAGGAAGGAAGGAAGGAAGGAAGGATGGATTTCCTTCCCCACGTTAACACCCAACAACCCGGCGTGGCAGGAATGTCCCAGGGATGCTTGGTGGCTTCTCCTCGGCTCCGGTGTCACCCGGGCGGTGTCACCACCCCGCTCCCGGCCGCTCTGGGGGTGAAGGGGATGCGGATGGGGCTCCTTGCCTGGCGTGGGGTGGGATTTGGGAGCGGGGCAGTGCCCATCCTCCCCTCAGTGCTGGATTCCCGTCCCGTGCTGTCCCCAGAGCTGGCACTGAGGACAGGGACCCCCAGCCGTGGGCCTTGGTGGCTTTTCCGTGTCCCCCACGAGATCTGAGAGGTTTTTGGGGTCCCAGTGGTGCCGTGAGGGGCTCGGGGGGTGCCGTTCACAGCCAGGCCATGGGAAAAGAGGCTGCTGGGAATCTCCGTGGATGCTTGGAGCAAACCCCGAGAGCCATCCCAGCATTCCCACCCTCCCGGGGGTGGTGCATCCACCCCGATGGATCCTRCCCGGGCTGGGACGTGGCGCAGGGAGGCACCTGGGGGGGGTTTCTCTCCATCACCGAGGTGTTTTCCCCTCCCACCTGGGATGTGCCTCCACTCCCAGGGCTCCCACCCTGCCTTCCCCCCGAATTCCCGGCGAGATCCGGCTGTGTGGGATTGGGATTGAGATGGGGGCATTCCGGGGGGCTGGAGGATCCCGGGAGGGGCGCGGGAGCTTGCGCTGCCTGTGTGCGGGCACTCCCCCCCCTCCCCGAAATCCCCGCTGAGCTGCAAAGCTCCTCAGCCCCGGTTTGAGTTAAAGAGAATTAAAATGCTTTCTCCCGCCGATCCCTAATCCCAGAGGCTGCGGCACGGCCACGAGGGATGCCCGGATGCTCCCGGCGTTGTCACCTGTCCCCACCCCCGTTCTCCTGTCACTTCACTCCCACCCCGCCCCGGGTCAGGTCTCGCTGCCGGAGCATCCCTGCCCCACCCCCATCTCCTGCCCGCAGGGGAGCATCGATCCCGGCTCATTTTTGGGGTGCAGCCCCTCTAAAAGCTGCCTGGCACCCAATGAGGGGGGGTGTGTGGGACCCCCGACCCCCTTCCCCATCGCTGCCGGCAGCAGCTTCGCCATAAAAGGGCTGGAAATCGGTTATTGTCTCAGCAGGGCTTTCTCCTCCTCCAAAATCCTATTAAAACCTCATTTTTCTGACCCTAATCTCAGCCGGCCGTTCGGGGCGGGGGGGGGGTGGGATTAGCTTTGGTGTCCTCCCCATCCGCGCTGGATCCGTGCGGGAGAAGCCGGAGGAGGGCGGCTGTGTCGCCGCGGTGGTGGCAGCGCTGCCAGCTGCCTGTCCCTGTCCCTGTCGCTGCCCAGAGGGTGACGTTATCCTCGCCGCTGGCAGGGACCCACGGGCGCAGCTGGTGGCACGTCCCCGGCTGGGACCACCGGCTGCAGCCCGGCGATGTCACCGCGCTCCGGGCAGGGCGGGGTTGGCCCGGGAGCAGCAGGGGTGGGACAGGGGGGTGGCATCGGGGTGGAAGGTGGAGGTGCCTCAGTGCGGGCAGGTTTGGAGCAGGGCCGTGTGTCCCCCTGTCCGTCTGTCCCCCTGTTGCTGTATCCCCAGGGCTGTGTGTCCCCCTGTCCGTCTGTCCCCTTGGCCGTGTGTCCCCCTGTCCATCTGTCCCCCTGGCCGTGTGTCCCCCTGGCTGTGTGTCCCCCTGTCGCTGTATCCCCAGGGCTGTGTGTCCCCTTGTCCTTGTCCCCCCTGTCTGTGTGTCTCTCTGTCCGTGTGTCCCCTGCCCATGTCCCCGTGTCCGTGTCTCTCTGTCCGTGTCCCCCTGTCCATGTCCCCCCATTCTTGTCCCCCCATCCATGTCCGCCCTATGTGCCCCCTCTCCGTGTGTCCCCCTGTCCGTGTCCCCTGTCTGTGTCCCTCTGTCTATGTGTCCCTCTGTCCGTGTCCCCCTGTCCATGTGCCCCCTGTCCATGTGTCCCTCTGTCCATGTGCCCCCTGTCCATGTGTCCCTCTGTCCGTGTCCCCCTGTCCATGTCCCCCCTGTCCGTGTCCCTCTGTCCATGTGCTCCCTGCCCGTGTCCCTCTGTCCGTGTGTCCCTCTGTCCATGTGCCCCCTGTCCATGTCCCCCTGTCCGTGTGTCCCCCTGTCCGTGTCCCCCTGTCCGTGTCCCCGGGCCGGCCGCGGGGCCGGTGCATGCCGGGAGCGCTGCCTTCCCCCTCCGCTCCTGTTTGGCCGCGTATTTAGGACACTCCTGTGCAAAACACGAGCATTTTGGAAGGCGTCCAGGCGCGCTCGCATTCCTCGGGGTGGAATCTGCCCCCGCGAACGCCGCCTGACCTTTCCCGCTTTGGGCTGCGGGAACGATCCCAGGRATCGTCCCCTCCCTGTCCCCCCCCCGCCACGGCTCGGGGACCCCCTCCCCAGGCACCCTGCAGGCTGCTGGGGCAGCTCAGCACCGCCGGGAGGGACTGAGGGAGGTGGCAGGRTGGCACCCATTGTCCCCAGGGCTGCTCCAGCTGTCCCGGGACCCCCGTGCGGATCCAGCCCCTCATTCCCGGCTGGATTTCCCCCCGCCCCCCCCGCTTTGAGCCAAGAAGCGAAGCCCCCCCGGGCGCTGCTCGCACCCACAGCCCTGTCTGGTTGCTCCAGCCGGGCRGCTCTGCGAGCTGGGACACGCCAGCTGCCTGTCCCCGGGCTGGGGCGAGGCCACCGGGCTGCCCCCGGGGTGGCTCCCGCGGGGGACCCCCGGCACCGGGTGACATCAGGGTGGCCCCGGGGCGGTGGGGTGAGGGGAGCTGGCGGCAGGGATTTGGCTCCCACGTTTCTCCATCGCGGTTTCTCCCGGCTGTGCTGATGTGGGGACACCGGCACGGCGCAGAGGGGTCCTTGGGGACACTGCTGCCACCACGCCAGYCAAGCCACCCCACCCAGCCGGGCTCTGGGCGGGTGCTGGAGCTGTTTTTGGGGCAGAGCCGCGTCGCCTTGRGTGGGCACTGGGGACATTCTGGACACCAAAGCGTGAAGGGGTGCGGGGTCAGTGGGACCTGCAGTGTCCCCTCGCTGCCCCTCACCTGGTGCCAACCTGGCGCTGTGCGTGGCATCACCCTGGCGGGGTGGGCGCGGGACAGGAGGGGGTGACCCACACAGAGAGGGACGGGGCGGGGGAAATGCCCGGCCCCGGGGCCGCGGGGCTGCAATCCCAGCAATGCCCGGCATTTCCCCGGCGTGGCCGCACGTGCCTCGCTCTCCTCGGCCTCCAGCGCGGCAGGAATGCGGCTCGGGACCCCCTCGCTTGGGGACAGGGACGGGGCGGAGCGGGAGGGGACAGGGCTGCCCACCCCCAGCCCCGACCCGAGCTGCGCCAGGCTCCCCGAGGTGCCGCTCTTTTCCTTATTCCTCCCAAATTTCGGCCGCCGTGGTCGGGAGAGCGGCTTGGGGAGGCACGGAGGGGGTGCRGGGTGGGCTGGGGAGGGGGATTTGTCCCCGTGGAGCAGCGGGGACCCCCAGGCACCGGCGACAAGGGTGGCTTGTTGTCCCAGGTGTCCCCAGAGCCTGGATGGAACCGCGAGGGGTGGTGGCTCTGTACCTGGGGGGCAACAGCRACCCGCCACACCTGGGTGTCCCCCAAAACGAGATGTGGGGCTGGGTGGGGGGCTCTTGGTTCAATTCCAGCTGGGAATTATCCTTGGAGCTGTGTGCCACAGGCACTGAGAGGGGGTGGGGGGCTGTGGCTGTCTCTGGGGGGAGATTTTTGGCTTCCACGGGGCTGGTTTGGCCTCCACGGGAGGGGTTTGGTCCTCGGGGTGCAGGAGATGTGTCCCCCCCATGGCTGCCAGGGGCACAGACGGGACTTGGGGTGTCTCGCAGCCCCCCCSTTGTCACAGAGGGTGACAACTTGCTGCACCCCGAGGATGTCGCCCCGCTCCGTGTCCCCGGCATCGCCCGGTGCCCTGCGGAAAGGAAGGAAGGAAGGGGCCGGGAGGAGGGAGAGGAGGAAGCGGGGAGGGTGGGATGCTGCCCGGGGTGATGGAGGAAGAAGGGGGCGGATTTGGAAAAAAAAAAAAAAAAAAGAAGGAGAAAAAAATGAAGGGAAAAAAATGAAAGGAAAAAAAAAGGGAGGAAAAAAAAAAAAAAGGGAAAGTCCTGGCAAAGTGACACCGCAGGCGGCGGGGTTGGGGGGAGCTGGGGGCGGGGGTCTGGCTGCGGGCGGTGGGCTGGGCACTGATCCCTGCCAGCAGCTGGAGCCACAGCCGGGACTTGTGGCCACCCGCCCTCCCTCCGTCCATCCTTCCATCCATCCATCCCTCCCTCTTTCCATCCCTCCCTCCCTCTCTCCCTCCCTCCCTCCCTCCCTCCATCCGGGCGGCCGGGGGGTGGCTGGGTGGGGGCTGTGTCGCTCGGGGCGGGGGGAGCTGAGCGGAGCGATCGAGCGGCGATGCGAGCGTGAGGCAGCTCCGCCGGCCTGCGAGCTGCGCGCATCGCCCCCCGCCCACCTGGGGGGGGGGGAGCTGAGACCCCCATGGGGGTCCCGACCGCCAGCTGAGACCCCCTGAGCGCCGACGGGATGGTGGAGGAGAGCGGGGCGGAGCTGGGGTCGCGGCGGGCGCTGCGCGGTCCCTGCCGGCCCCCCCCGGCCCCCAGCCCCAAGGGGCTGTGGAGCGTGGAGCGCTCCGGGAAGGGCTGGCGCCTGGAGCGCCCGGTCGGGGTGGATTGCAGCTCCCCCGAGCCCCGCTGCATCTGGCTGAGCAGCCTGCGCCGCCACGCCGCCGCCCCCGACCCCCGCCCGCCCCCCGGCCCCCGCCCCGGCCGCGGGCTGAGAACCGAGCGGTGCCGCCGGGTGAGAGCCGCGGGCGCGCCTGGGTGGGGTGAGGGGAGGATTTGAAGGGGTGAGGTGGGGACGGGGGGGTCCCAGGAGGGAGGGTGGGGTGTCTGTCGCAGCGCCCCGGGTGCGGTGTGTCCCCTTCGTCCCCTGCCGTGCCTGAGGAAGGGCTGGGGTCGGGGTCCAGCGCCGGGGTCCTGCTCCTGCTGTCCGGTGTCCAGGAGCGGGGACAGATCCTGAGCCCCAGGATGCGRGGACAGCGCTCCTTTGTTCTGCACGAGTGGGACGCTGGCAGGGGATCCCCGTCCCCATCGTGTCCCCACGGGGGTGGCTCGGTGGCGTGGGGGGACAGGGACCTGGTGACACCTGTGCTGAGGGGTGGAGGAGCTCGCAGGAATCAGTGTGACCCGGCTGGGGGGGTCTGGAAGTCACAGGCACCGGATCAAGGTGGTTCCCCCCCATCCCTGCAGCGCTCGCGGGATGGGGATTTGGGAATGCTGGGATGAGGAGGATGAGGACGCAGCTGGTGGAGCGCAGCAGGAGCCACCGGGGCGAGGTTAAAATCAAGCCAGAAATTCGGGAGGAGGGACAGGGCTCTGAGGACGAACGGCTGAGGTGACAAACCGGGTGTCAACCCTGCTGCGGGGTGGGGGGAGCTGGAGCATCTCAGCCAGCATGGGGTGGGTGCCCAAGGCCACAACTTGGAGCTCTGAAACCCAAAAACCTTCAAATCCGGCTGGCGGAGAGGGAAACTGAGGCACAGCAGCCGGGCTGGTCCCGATGGACACCCCACACCTGGGGACGCGTCCCTGCGCCGGAGCCACGTTCACGGCCGTGACACGGGGACACGTCCCCGTCCCCCGCGGGCCGGTGCTGCCGTCGGTGTCTGCGGCGATCCGAGCCCTCTCTCCGAGGCCTGTCTGCGCCGGTTAAAATCAGCGGGGCACATTCAGCTGTCAGCTTAAAAATAATCCGGCGAGCCGGCGGCCGACACAATGGAGGGCGCAGATGGGGCCGGGCGCCGCCGGGATGCTCCCGGCCCCGGGGCCGAGGGATGGGGGTCTCCCGGGAGTGGGGGGCGCCTGTTGCCATCTGGGTTGGGGTCATCCCTCGGGATTTGGCGGGGCAGGGAGGGGTTGTGGCGCTGGCAGCGGGGTTTCGCGGCTCTCCCGTGRTGCTCTTTGGGGTTCTGTGCGGGGTTTGCGGAGGGTGGGAGCAGCCAACTTTTGGAAGGGGTCGGTGCGGTGCCAGAGGTGTGTCCTCAGCGCAGGGACCCCATTCCCAGGGGGACAGGACCCCCGTGGCCACCCCGGGCTCCGTGCGGGACGTGCCGGGCAGGGGACACGGCCCTGCCCTGCTGTCAGATCTCCCCACGGGCAGCGAAAAGGCCCACTCAGCACAGGCACACACAAAGGCTTTTTGTGCCTTGTCCCTTTGTGTCCCTTGTCCCCTCCCCGCTGCCCATCCATCGCTTCCACCCAGACAGCCCCTGAATTTTAACACCCTCATCCCAGCAAGGGCCGACTCCGGCTGCTGCAGCGGGGAACACGTCAGGACTCTGGCAGGATCCCGGTGGATCCCTAGCTGGATCCCTGCCTGTCCCTCCAGCTCCCAGATTCCCAATTCCCCCAAAAACCCTGGTTCTGGCGGAGCTGGGTGGTGCCAGGACATCAGGCAGTGCTCTCTGCTCCCACCCCAGCCAGATGTGCTGCCAGATGTGCAGCCACGGGGAGCAGCACCGGCCCTCACCGRGGCTGTGCCGAGCACTCCCAAACTCATCCCAGGTGTTGGGACTCCGGCTGTTCCTCCAAGCTCCTGCCTCGGTGCCAGGAGAGGTGCCCGTGGCTGCTCCGGCTCTGCCACACCCACGTTCCCTCTCCCAGCACCGGCACTGGGAGCTGTGGGATGGAGCCACATCCCCGTGGCCCCATCTGCTGCTCCGGGCAGTGTCCCCTGCCAGATCCCCACGTGCTGCCAGCTCCATGCCCCGTTTTGGGAAGYGTCACCCATCCCACCACGTCCTGGGCGGCTCTTTCCGGCTGTGCCCAAGGTTATGGCCATGGCATCGTCAGAAGGGACCTTTTGTCCCTGAGCCCCACATCCCGTCCCCCCCGTCTCCCCTCCTGGGTCCCATCCAGACCCCCCCAGGCAYATCTCGTTTATTTTGATTTCCTTTCCATTCATCTCCTTCCCAAAGGCTCCACAGGAGGACTCTGGGGGGGGGGGCTGGAATTAGGGATGGGGGGAGGAGCTCTTAGGAAYGGGGCGGCTTTTTTGGCAGAGCTCAAAATGCTTTTGGGGCTCGGGGTGGGCACGTGGGGGGGTCCCCAGAAGTGACACCTTGTCCTTGTCCCCGCAGCCGACGCCGGGCCGGAGAGATGGGGCGTCCCCGAACGCCAACGCGCCCCCGGAGGGGGGGTCCTTCCCCTGGGTGGGCCCCAAGACGGTGGCGCTGCGGAAGAGCCCCCAGGGGGGGTTCGGCTTCACCCTCCGCCACTTCATCGTGTACCCTCCGGAGTCGGCCGTGCACTCGGCCAAGGTAGGGCTGGGATCCAGGGGGAACCCGGGAATGCTGGAGCTGGGATGTGGCGGGATGCAGGATGCTCCTGTTTGGGCTGGGGGTGGGCAGGGAGAGGAGGAGTGGAGCGTCCATCGCCTGCTTTGTCGGGATTCCTGGAGCTGCCACCACCCATGGGATGCCCCCGTGGTGATGCTGCCCTGGGATGGGATGGAGGAGCCCGTGGAGATGCTGGAAGAGGAGCTCTGGGCGAGCAGCACCTCTGGAGACATCCCAGAGCCTTTTGGGATGYGGGATTGTTTGTGGGGATGGAGAGAATCCCCCAGCTCCGAACGACGGCTGCGGAACGGCAGGAAAAGGCTCCTCGGAGCCCCTGAGGCCAGCGAGGGCTGGTGGATTTTTGGCTCCCACTTTCCCGGCTGTTGGTGGGGATTTTCCGACTGGATTTGTCCTGGGATCTGCGTCTCGGTCACCCCTCCGGGTGCCGCCTTTTGGGAGGACACGGCCCTGGCTTGGCACCCCTGAGCCCCGATCCGGGCAGCGCCTTTCCCCTCAAGGATGGAGAGATCCCGCAGAGCCACCATCAGCAGCTTCCAGCGTGGATGGAGAGCCCTCCACACCCCGAGGGATGAGCCAGCTCCAAACTCCCGGAATTTGGAACCCCCTTCTCGCCCCGTTTTCTGTGGAYGTCGGGAGGAGAGTCCGGGATCTGTGTACTCCCACACATCCCTTTCCCTGCTCCAGGCTGGGCAGATCCCTGGATCATCCCATCACCCCTGGAGCTCCACGGCTGCCCCACGGCTCGGGCGCTGGCAGACAGGGAAGTGCCGTGGGAAGTGAGTCACAGGGTGGGGAGAACCGACTCGCCGGAATCCCCGCTCCGCATCCTCCGGCCCCGGCGCTTTTCCCAGGCTCCTCATTCTGCCTCTCCAACCCCTTCCTGCTCCGGGAACACGGCAGCGTGACTCTGCCGCGGGGATTTTGTCATGGGAACGGCCCGAAGCTCCTCCAAACCCGCTCCCACCTCTCCACTGCCTTCCAAAGGATCCGTCCTGCCCCGCTGGCAGCACCCGGGGCCGCGTGGGAAGGAGCCGGATCAGCGCCGGGAGCTGAAGATGCTCTTGGAAAGAGGCTGGGAATAGCTGGCGGCCGCCGTGCCAGCCGGAGCCGGCGGGGCAGGGCGCGGTGGGGCTGGCTCAGCAGCAGCAGCAGCCGCGGGGGCCGGCAGCTCGCCAGCTCCGGGGGCTGAGTTTCGGTGGCTTGACTCAGCAGGGAGGGGGCCAGGGCTCGCCGCGCTCATCGCCCTGGCAGCGGGGCCGCCGGGATGCCCCCGGGGCTGGGAAGGGCTCTGGGGTGCCGCAGGGCGAGGATGGGCAAGGAGGGGCCGAGTCCGTGCCCGCAGGGGCTCTCGGTGGCCCCGCGGTCCCGCTGCGGCTCCGGTGAGGCCGTGGAATGTGGGTTTTGCCTCCCGCCCTGCGGTGGGCACCTGGGGTGATGCCGCTGGCTGTCCCCTCCGTGTCGCTGGGAATGTCTGCCCGTCGCACTGGGATGGAGACCGGTGCCTTCCCAGCGCCCTGGAGGGAGCTGGCGCCTTGGGGACATCCGGGCTGTGTCCCCACTGCCTGGGGGCTGGGGCCAGGCCTGTGTTCCCAGCTGGGCAGGGAAAAATCCGGCACTGGTGGAGTGAGAATTGCCCTTCCAGGTGCCCGGATCTCCCTCCCTGGGGGGGATGTGAGGACCACCCTGTGCCCCACCCCAACCTGGGACCCCCGCCCGGGCAGCGCGGCTCTGCTGGGGGGTCCCCACGGGGGGATTTGGGTTAGAAGGGCAGGGATCTGGCACAATTCCCACCCCACGGTGGGATCAGTGCCCACCGCAGCCCTGKCAGCCCCACCGTGCGCCGGGAGGCTGCAGGGATGGGCAGGGATGAGGATCCATCCCAGAGATAGGATGGATCCCTCCCCCGGGACCCCACCGCAGGGGTTGGGCTCTCCCTGGCCGGGCTCAGTGGCCCGGGGAGAAGGGTGCGATGCCACCCCGAGGCTGGCAGGGCCCCTTCCCGCTCCTCGACCCCAAAGCCGGCCCCAAACCGGCAGCTGGGTGCGGGGGGCTGCGGCGGGTCCCGCTGCCGGGGCTGCGCGGGCGGCCGGATCCGGTGTCAGGAGGTAATTTTAGCCGGGGGCGGCGGAGGGCAGAGGGACGCGCCGGTCCCGCGAGGGGTTTCACGAGGCTGCCACCGCCCCGGTCCCCTCCCGGTCCCCTCGCGGTCCCCTCATCACGGCCCAGCCACCAAATCAATGCTTTTCTCTTTTTTTTTTTTTGGCAGGAGGAGGAGAATGGGAACCGAGCAGGTGAGCAGCGGCGTGGGGACCCTGGGGACCCTGGGGACCCTGGGGACCCTGGGGACGGTGGCACAGGGTGGCACAGGGTGGCACAGGGGAAAGGGGGACGTGGCTGTCACAGGTCGCAGCGGGTGTTGCTGTTGTTGTCACCGCAGCCCTAAATATCAGCTGGCCGTGAAGCCACACGCTGCTCTGGTGGCAGCTTGGTGGCACTTGGCACCGGCGACGGGCTCGGTGTCCCCAAACCCCCCGAGATGTCACAGCCGGGGGGAGTCTGTCCCGCAGCCGGAGGGGCTRCGGCGTGGCCAGCACTAGCCCCTGGCGAGCGCGGGGTGTTTGGGGACAGGGACGCGGCCCCGCTGTCCCCTCCYGGAGGCTCAGGGTGACGTGAGCGAATGTGAAGGTGTCAGAACGGATCGGTGCTGCCGCGGTGAAGCGGCGCCGGGGCCGCGCTGCCCGGGCAGCCGGGGCGGGCGGCCGTGCCAGACCTGGCACCCGGCACCCGGCGGGGCTGGGGGGCCCCGACCTCGCTCCGGGTGCGATTTGGGATCYCTGGTGGGGCACCGCACCCGCCCGGCAGCACCCGGTGGCTTCGGCTCTTGGGAGAAGCCCCAAGCTGGGGGTGGCGGGGCCGGGGGTCCGGGCGAGGTGAGGAGGTGACTTCCTCGCCACGGGAGGGTGCCGGCTGTGGCGGCAGCTCCCTGACGCGCTGTCCCCCACGGAGCAGGTCCCCCCCGGAGCCGCCTGGAGCCCATGGACACGATCTTCGTGAAGAACGTGCGGGAGGACGGGCCGGCGCACCAGGCGGGGCTGCGCACGGGTGAGCGGGGACGCGGAGCCGGGGGTGGCTCCAGGGCTGCTCGCGGGATCCCGGGAATGCTCCGCCTCCTCTGCCAGGGACTTTCTGGCTTATTCTGCTCGTTTTTCGGGCATTCCTGCTCTTTTCTGCCTCTTCTCTCTGGTCTTGGGGTGCTCAGAGCAGCCTTGGGGTCTCCGGGGGTTCTCCTGGGTTTGGGGTCCCCCGTTGCTCCGTTTGCCACACGGGATCTGGCAAAAGCTCTGCTCAAACCCTGCCCTGGCTGACCGTGGGGACATCCAGGTGCCACCACTCCCCTGAGGTGACACCGTGCCCTCCCCGGGCTCTGCAGGTGACCGGCTGGTCAAGGTGAACGGGGAGAGCATCGTCGGGAAAACCTACTCCCAGGTGATCGCCCTGATCCAGAACAGGTGAGCGCCCTTCCCGGGATGGGAGGTGACAGGATGGGGACGCGTCACAGCAGCCTCTGTCCCTCTGGGTGTCACTGGGATGACAGGGGCCCTGAGGCGCTTGGGTGACCAGGGACGGGCAGCARCGTGCTGTCACCGTCACGTGGGGACAGGGACGGTCATCTCGTGGGGGATCCAGCTTGGGGACAGGTGAGGACTGACCCCGTCCAGCCTGACCCTTCTGTCTCCTGTCCTGCAGTGACGATGTGCTGGAGCTCTCCATCATGCCCAAGGACGAGGACATCCTCCAGCTGGTGAGTTTGCCAGGCGGGTGCCTTGGGGACATTTGGGGACACTTGGGGACACTTGGGGACATTTGGGGACAGGGCTTCACCAGCATGCCTGGAGGAGCAATGGGTGCAGAACTGGGGGTACTGGGGCAGGAACGGGGGGGATGTGGCCCCTGTGATTTTGGGAGGATGAGTTCTCCCAGGTTTCAGGGTCTGGCTCATCCTTGGGTCCCCCCAAGTGGCTCTGCCACCGGTGGGCCGGGATCTGGGGGTGACAGTGGCCCTGGCAGGGTGGCCTGAGCCGAGRGTGTGCGTGGGGCTCCTCCTGATGCCTCTCCCGTCCCAGCTTGGATATTCGGTGGCTTGTGGGGTCCTCCACTGCTTGTGCCCAGCCTGAGGGACCCCTTCCCCATAGGGCTGGGGGGTCTTACAAGGGGGTCCCCATCTGCGCCTGCTCYGGGCTCTGGGAATCCCCCGGCGCGGAGTCAGAGGCGCCTGTGAAAAGTGACACGGGACAGCCGGGATGGCCGTGCCGGGGTATTTTAGGAACGAGGGGAGGGGACAGCGGGAGGGCTGCGGCTGCTGCCAGCGTTGCTCAGAGCTGGGGGGGACCCCCGTGGGAAAGCGCGATGGGTGTGGGGGGGCTGCGTCCAGCCCAGCCCAGCTGACCACACTGGAGGTTTGCTCAGGGGTTGGGGGGTGCAGAGAGCATCCCTGCGGTGGGAATGTGGAGGATTGTGACCCTGTCCSCCCTCCCTGACCCCCTGTCCCCCTCTCCCCAGGCCTATTCCCAGGACGCCTACCTGAAGGGCAACGAGCCGTACTCCGGGGGGGCTCAGAGCATCCCCGAGCCCCCTCCCATCTGCTACCCGCGGAAAACGTACCCCTTCCAGGCCCGGGGTGCCGAGCCCGCCCCGGGCCAGCCGCCGGACCCCCGCGCCCTCCGCCCGGCCACCACCGGTCCCTCGTCCCCTCTCGGCGCCCGCAGCGACACCGGCGGCAGCCCCGCGCACCGCCCCGAGGAGCCGCAGCCCGGGGGTCCCCCCCCGCGCCCCGCCGCACCCCACGGGCACCCCGGCTCCTTCTCCCGCCCCGCCTGCCCCGCCAGCATCGCATCCTCCGTGCCCGACCGCTACGGGATGTCCCCCGCCGCCGCCCCCTGCTACGGCGTCCCCAAGCACCTCCCGGAGCACCGGACTCACTGCGGCTTCAAGGAGGGAGTCGGGGGGCTCTCGGGAGCCGGGCGGCCCCCGCGGGACGTGTCGGGGTCCCAGCGTGTGCCCGGTCGCCAGGAGTGCCAGCAGGCGCTGTCGCGCTGGTTCTGCAGCCAGGAGCCGCGGCGCAGCGCCTCGGAGGAGCGGCGGCACGCCATGCCCCGCTACCGCAGCGTGTCCCAGGACCGCCTCGGGAGCTCCGGGGCCGCGGCCACCCGGGGCTGGCCCCACAGCGCCTCGCACGACACCTTGCTGCAGCCCAGCCGCGAGGGCTGGGCCCCCCGCGCCCGCTCCGACCACTACCTGAGCAGGTACGGGCGCTCCATGGAGGCGCTGGAGCCCAGCGCGCTGCTCTCGCCGCACCTCGACCGCTCCGCGTGGCCGCCCGAGAGGCTCTGCCGGGCCGCTGTGGCTGTCGCCGCCGCCGCCGGGCAGCCCATCCCGCCCGGCTCCTTCGCCGCTTCCTCCTCCTCCTCCTCCTCCTCGTCGCGGGAGGCGCCGCCGGTGCAGAAGCACCCGTCGCAGCCCAACCTGCAGAGCGTGGACGACTCGGGCTACATCGGCTACCGCAGCTACAGCCCGTCCTTCCAGCGCCGCACCGGGCTGCTGCACGCCCTGTCCTGCCGCGACCCGGCCTTCGGGGGGCTGCCCACCTTCAGCATCGCGCAGCGGGCCGTGGCCCCGCTCAGGGACAGCGTGGTCAGCCCCCTCACGCCACCCGCCKCCACCCCGCCGGTGCCCAGCGCGCCCCGGGAGCCGCGGCCCGAGGGCAGCCGCGTGTCCGAGCAGCCGGAGGAGCGCAGGGAGGAGGTGGTGCTGCGGCAGAAGCCGCCCACGGGGCGCAAGATGCCCGCGCCGCTGCGGCAGATGAACTTTGTGTTCGCCGAGGGGGTGAAGGACGCGGACATCTGTGACCCCGCCGGGGCCGCGGGCAGAGGGGACAGGCCGGGCAGCGAGCGGCAGGGCCGGCGCGTGGCTCCCTTGGCGGCCCCCGAGGACTCGCTGGCGTCCATCCCCTTCATCGGTGAGTCCGGGCGGGGCTCGCTGGTCACCTCCGGGAACGGATTTAGGAGGTCCCGTGCCAGGGAGGGCACGTTTGGGGGGTCAGAATTCCAGAACATCCGTCCGTGGCCAGCTTGGAGACGGGAAGGGGCTGCACCAGCGGCACCCCCAATGCCTGGCACCCCACAATGTCCCACACCCCACAGTGTCCCGCACCCCACAGTGCCCCACACCCCTCTGGCTTCGCTGTCCCCAAGCAGGGCTGGGGTTGGTGATGGGGTGCCAGGGTTTSGGTTTGAGCACCCTCACCCCTCCCTCTTGTCCTGCACCCCCTGCCCAGCTGCTGGTGCCCCTTACTGGTGTGAACTGGAGCCCTGCACGCTCCTGCCCTGCTCCAAGTGGGGACAGGGCTGTCCCTGTCCCTGTCTCCCCTGGGATCTCCCTGCCCAGGGCCCAGATGGGTTTGGGAAGCCACAGCTCTGCCCTGTCCCTGCTCCCGRGGAGGGAGCTGGATGGGATGGGAAGGGAGGGGATGGAGTGGGGATGGAGGGGGTCACTGTGGGTGAGGGTCCGGGTGCCCCATCAGCTCCTGGGGGTGGGAGCGTGTCCCCAGCCCAACCCTGACACCTACAAACCCAGAAGTGCCAGAGGGTCTCAGCAGGGCCTTCCCCTGCCCCAAACCCCCCTCCAACACTGCCCACCCCCCTCACAGACGAACCCACCAGCCCCAGCATCGACCTGAAGGCCAAGCACGTCCCGGCCTCCTCGGTGGTGTCCAGCGCCATGAACTCGGCGCCCGCCGTGGCCACCAGCCCCGCGTCACCCACCTTCGCCTTTGCCCTGTCCCGGCACTACTCCCAGGACTGCAGTAAGTGCTGGGGAGGGGGAACCACCCTGGGAGTCCCCGAGGGGAGCAGCCCCCCGCCCCAGAGCCCTGCCCTGCGCCCCCGGGCTGAGCAGGGCGGGCTTTGCCCCCTCCYCGCCGCAGGCAGCATCAAGGCGGGCCGCCGCTCCTCCTACCTGCTGGCCATCACCACCGAGCGCTCCAAGTCCTGCGAYGACGGTCTGAACGCATTTCGGGACGAGGGGAAGATCCTAAGGTAGGGCTGGACCCCCCTCCYGGTCCCGCCACCCCCCAGCTGCCACCCCCTCCCGCTGACGGGGGCTGCTCTCCCCCCAGGAGGATGCCCAGCCGGGTCCCCAGCCTCCGCATGCTGAGGAGCTTCTTCACCGACGGGGTGAGTGCTGTGCTGGGGGCTGCCCTAAAGAGCAGGGGGGCTGCCTGGTGGAGCGGCGGGGTGCCCATGGCATCACCCCCAACACCTCCYGCCCGTGTCCCCCTCGCAGTCTCTGGACAGCCTGGGCGCGTCCGAAGACGCCCGTTCCAAAAGACACTCAACCTCCGACCTCTCGGACGTGCCGTTCAGCGCCGTGAGGAAGGAGGGCTGGCTCCACTGCAAGCAGATCCTCACCAAAAAGGGGAAGGTAGGCGGGGTTTGCCCCCAGCCCGGCTGCCGCGCGGGGAGGGGGGCCGCTCGCTGAGGCCGGCGCTCCATCCCTTCTCCCCGCAGAAGGTCGGCGGAGGCATCCGGCAGTGGAAGCGCGTCTTCGCCGTGCTGCGCACCCACTCGCTGTACCTGTGCAAGGACAGGCGGGAGGCGGTGACCTGCGCCCCGGCCCCAGGTGAGGAGGAGCCGCCGATCAGCATCCAAGCGTGCCTGGTGGACATCTCCTACAGCGAGACCAAGAGGAAGCACGTCTTCCGCCTGACGACCGCTGACTTCTGTGAATATCTCTTTCAGGCAGAGGATCGGGAAGACATGCTGGCCTGGATCAAAGTCATCAGGGAGAACAGCAAGGCTGAGGGCGAGGTGAGAGCCACATGGGGCTCCCGGCTGCCTCTGGCTCTCCCGGCACTAACCGCCTCGGCTCTCTCCGGCTCTTTGCCTTGTGCTGCTTCCCCAGGCCACGGCCAGGCCCGTGCCGTGCTCCCAGGGGTGCATGGGGGCTCGCGGCGTCCAAGAAGAGCGTGGTGGCCCCGTGGCCTCGGCCAGGGCAGGGTGCGCGGGATGTGGCTCGGCGGAAGGGTTGTGGCTCTGCGGAGGGGCCGGCGCCGGTTCCGCCGTTTCGGTGTTTGGTTGTGTGGTGGCAGAGGAGCCCGTGTGGCTCTGCCGAGGTCTGGTGTGGCTCTGTCTTGGTGTGTCGTGGCTTTGGAGAGGCGCGACATGGCTGTGCCGTGGTGTGACATGGCTGTGCCGTGGTTTGATGCGTCCCTGCCACAGTGCGATGTGTCTGTGCCATGGTTTGATGTGTCCCTGCCATGACTTGGCATGGCTCTGGCGTGGTTTGACGTGGCTGTGCCACGATGTGATGAGTCCGTGCCATGGTGCGATGTGGCTCTGCCGTGGTTTGACGTGGCTCTGCCATGGTTTGATGTGTCYCTGCCATGGTTTGACGTGGCTCTGCCATGGTGTGACCTGGCTCTGCCGTGGTTTGAYGTGGCTCTGCCATGGTTTGATGTGTCCCTGCCACAGTTTGATGTGTCCCTGCCATGGTTTGATGTGTTCCTGCCATGGTTTGATGTGTTCCTGCCATGGTTTAACGTGGCTGTGCCATGGTTTAACGTGGCTCCGTTCGTGGAGAGAGGTCTGGGCACGGTGCCCTCATGGCGCTGCCGAGGCTGAGCCCTCCCTGGGGCAGCCGTGGGCTGTGTGAGGTCGCTCAGGTCTGAGATGGGCAGAGCCACCCCCGGGGCCGCTCTGGGCTCCAGGGGGAGATCCATGGGTTGGCCGTGCCGGCGCTGGGCTGGCCGTGGTGCCGCGGTGGCTYGGTTCGGTGTCAGTGGCAGGCTCCGGCCCTGGAGGGCGCGTTGAGCTCAGAGCGGTCTCTGGTTGTCTGTGGCACAGCCCCGTGCCGGAGGGCGCCGGGGGCTCGGCGGGGATGGTGCTGCCGTGGTCGGAATCGGACGATGCTGCCGAGTTGGAACCGGACGGTGCTGCCAGGTCGGAACTGGACAATGCTGCCGGGTTGGAACCGGACGGTGCTGCTGGGTCAGAACTGGACAATGCTGCCGGGTCAGAACTGGACAATGCTGCCGGGTCAGAACCGGACGGTGCTGCCGGGTCGGAACGTGCGGAGCTGTCTGGGCAAACCCCGGCGCTGCAGTGCTGTCGGGAGCATCCCGCACGGATGGATCCGTGCCCGTGGAGGCGGCGCGGTGCAGCGGCGCGGGTTGATGGAACTGTGTGTGTGTGTGTGTGCCATGGATGGACACACCTGTGTCCGGCTCGGACCCCACTCCGTGGCCTGGAGCGATGGACAGCGGTGGGGCGGCGAGCACCGCTGGGCACTGGCTGTCCCAGGGCAGCGGGGACCTGGTGCTGCCCTTGCCTGGTGCCGGCCRGCCCCGCGCGGTGCCCGGCAGAGCGTGGACTTGCCCGGGGGTGTCCGGCGGACGCGCTGCTCAAGCTCTCCCTTCCCCTCTTCTCTCTGCCTCCCCAGGACCCCGGTTTTGCCAGCCAAGCCCTTATCAGCAAGAAGTTAAACGACTACCGGAAAGTGAGGTACGGACCGGGGTGGTGGGCACCGAGACCCCCGGGGCGCTGGTCACCCCGGGGTGACAGTGACGGAGCAGAGCCGGCGGCTCCCTGGATGGGGCAGTGATGGAAGAGCCGCCCGCGCCCGGCTCGGCTTGGGGTCAGCCAAGGTGGCACCTGGCACTTCTAACGAGGGTCGGAGCAGCTCGGTGCTCCCCGGGGGTCTCCGTGGGATGCCGGGAAGCCTGGGAGCGATGCCGGCAGCGTTTCCCGGGAGGTTTTGTGCCGGGCTGGTGCCGCCGGCCGTGCCCCAGCTGAGCCCTCCCCGCTCTCCCCGCAGCCCTGCGGGCACCAAGCCCGACTCGTCGCCCAAGGGCCCTCGCGGGCTGGGGATCCGAGCAGAGTTCCTGAAGCAGACGGGAACCAGCGCGCCCCGGTCCCCCAGGCAGGACACGGCCGTCACGAAAGGTACGTGGGACACCCCAGGACAGCAAAATGTGGGTGCTTTGTGTCCCCCTGGGGCTGCTGTGGTGCTTATCCCTGTCGAGATCCTCTTCCCATTTATCCCAAGTGATCCTGTGGGTTTTTTSCCCCCACCCCAGATGAAAGCAGCTCCCAAAAAGCCCCGTGGGGCATCAACATCATGAAGAAGAACAAGAAATCTGCCCCGCGCGCCTTCGGCGTGAGGCTGGAGGATTGTCAGCCTGCCCCGGACAACAAGGTACGGCCACACCGGCACTGCCAAGCCCTCGGGGACCCTGCACAGCCCCGGCACCCCCTGACCCCGTCCCTGTCCCCTCAGAACGTGCCCCTGATCGTGGAAGCGTGCTGCAAGGTGGTGGAGGACCGGGGGCTGGAGTACATGGGCATCTACCGCGTGCCCGGCAACAACGCCGTGGTGTCCAGCCTGCAGGAGCAGCTCAACAAGGGAGCCACCGAGATCAACCTGCAGGACGAGGTGAGGGCGGGGCAGGTGACTGTCCCCGTGGCTGGCCCCATCCCGGTCCCCATCCCTATCATGCCTCTGGAATGCTCTCCTGGTCTGTGTCACCACCCCTGTCCCCTTCATCATCCCAGCCCTTGTTATCATCCCTGTTCCCATCATCATCCTTGTCCCCATCATCGTCATCCCCTTTCCCAGCATCATCCTTGTCCCCTGTCCCCATCATCATCACCGTTTCCATCATCCCTGTCCCCGTGATCCCTGTATCCATCATCATCCCTGTCCCCGTCATCGCTGTCCCCATCCATCCCTGTCTCCATCAACATCCTTGTCCCCATTATCCCAGTCTCTGGCATCATCCTTATCCCCATCATTATCCTTGTCCCTGTCGTCTCTGTTTCTGTCATCATCCTTGTCCCCATTATCCCAATCCCATCATTATCATCCCTGTCCCCGTCATCACCCTTGTCCCCATTATCTGTCTCCATTATCCCTGTATCCATCATCCCAGTTTCCATCATCCCTCTTTCCATCCTCTCTGTCTCTATTATTCCTGTATCCATCCTCCCTGTCCCCGTTATCCCAGTCCCCACATCATCCCCGTTCCCATCATCATCCCTGTCCCCATCATCACCCTTGTCCTCATTATTCCAGTCCCCATTATCCCTGTCCCCATCCTCCCAGTCCCCATTATCCCAGTCCCCATCATCCCTGTCCCCATCCTCCCTTGTCCCCATTATCCCTGTCCCCATTATCCCAGTCCCCATTATCCCAGTCCCCATCATCCCTGTCCCCATTATTCCAGTCCCCGTTATCCCAGTCCTCATTATCCCAGTCCCCGTTATCCCAGTCCCCATTATCCCAGTCCCCGTTATCCCTGTCCCCGTTATCCCAGTCCCCGTTATCCCAGTCCCCATTATCNATCCCAGTCCCCATTATCCCAGTCCCCGTTATCCCTGTCCCCGTTATCCCAGTCCCCGTTATCCCAGTCCCCATTATCCCAGTCCCCGTTATCCCAGTCCCCGTTATCCCTGTCCCCATCATCCCTGTCCCCGTTATCCCAGTCCCCGTTATCCCTGTCCCCATTATCCCAGTCCTCATTATCCCAGTCCCCGTTATCCCTGTCCCCATTATCCCAGTCCCCGTTATCCCTGTGTCCCTCATTCCCCGTTTCCATCCCCGTGACCGTCCCCGGAGCGGCAGGGCCGCCTGGCGGTCGGTGCCCGCACTGTAGGTGACATCCTGGGGACACTTTTGTCCTCTGGCCACGCCGCTGCGGGTGGCTCAGGGCTTTTTTCCCTGCCTGTCCCTGGGGCTGTCCCTGGTTTGGGGACTTCATCCCGCTGGCCCCCGGGTGTTCCCGGTGTCCCCCCTGAGCAGCCTCTTGTGTCCCCTGCAGCGGTGGCAGGACCTCAACGTCATCAGCAGCCTCTTGAAATCCTTCTTCCGAAAGCTGCCTGAGCCCCTCTTCACCGACGGTGAGTCCCTGTCCCCCGTGGCCACCGGAGACCCCCGGGTGGCCACCAGTGACCCTGTGCCGGCGGTACCAGGCAGCCCCAGACCCCATCCCCCTGCGTTGGGGACAGGTTCCCAGACCATGACACGGCCACCCATGGTGAGGGGCGATGCAGACCCCCCCTCTTGTCCTTGTCCCTCCTTGCCCTGCAGCGGGACCAGCACTGAGACCCTTCCCCAGTATCACCAGCAGGTTCATCCGGGGGGTCCCCGACTCTGGGGGGGTGGCCTGTCCCCTCCGCCCAGCTGTGACAACCTCGTGTCCCCCTTCCAGATAAATACAACGACTTTATCGAAGCCAACCGGATCGAGGATGCCAGCGAGAGGATGAGGACGCTGCGGAAGCTGGTAGGGACATGGGACAAGGGCTGGGGTGGGGACATCCCCCTGGAGCCCCCCTTGGGTGGGGACAGCGAGCAGAGGGGTGACCGGTGCCTCCCCACAGATCCGGGACCTGCCAGGCCACTACTACGAGACCCTCAAATTCCTGGTGGGTCACCTGAAGACCATCGCTGACCACTCGGAGAAGAACAAGGTACTGACCCCCCCCCCCACCCTGGGAATCTCCTGCCCCACCTGGCACCCCCCAGCCGGGGTTGGGCTCGGCTCTGACCCGGCTCTGGTGGCAGATGGAGCCCCGGAACCTGGCGCTGGTGTTCGGCCCCACGCTGGTGCGAACGTCCGAGGACAACATGACCGACATGGTGACGCACATGCCCGACCGCTACAAGATCGTGGAGACCCTCATCCAGCACGTGAGTGGCACCCCTGGGCGCTGGCCTGGCTGGGGAGGGGCGGATCTGCACCCCAGGAATGGGGACGGCGCTCCTGGCCGCGCTGTGACCCCTGTCCCGTCTCCCCCACAGTCGGACTGGTTCTTCAGTGACAAGGAGGACAAGGGCGAGAAGGTGAGTCCTCCCTCCCCCTTTGGGGGGGGGGTCTCGCTGTGGGTCAGGGGGGTGCAGACCCCTGGTTGGGAGCTGGGGGGGCTGTTGGCAKCCCCCTGATCCCCTTTTTCACCCCGCAGACCCCCGTGGATGAGAAGGAGGCTCAGTCCGTGCCCAACATCGAGTACCTGCTGCCCAACATCGGCAGGACGGCGGCGCCCGGCGATGCCGCAGGTGAGGGCCAGCAGGCGTGGCATCGTCCCCTCTGCTCCTGGCACCCCGGGGTGCCCTCCCCGACTCTCTGTCCCCCCCTGCCCACCTCTGTGGGCACCCAGCCTGGCTCGCCACAGCCACGGCCAACCTGTGTACGCTGGAGTGGGACATCCCAGCGCCCTCCTCTCYGAAATAAGGGAACAACCCCCCCTGGGGATGCCCATCGAGCCCCCTGCCCGCCCTGTCCCGTCACCCTTCTCTCCGATGGCCACTCCTTGTCCCTCAGGGTGCCCCAGCAGCACCCACCCCGCGGGACCCCCGCCCATGCCCGCGCTGCCAAACCTGGAGACCGAGAGCCTTTGACATTGGACTGATTTCTTCCATTCTTTCCTTGAACTTCTCTGTGCTGTCCTCTTCCTCCTCCTCCTCCTCTTCCTCCTCCAGCGGACCTCCTCGAGAGCTAGAGCGGGTACAGTCTGATCCCGGGTGCATTGCTCACGCACTAACCCTCGGGGTGACCACGAGAGAGCGGGAGCAGGGCAGGGGACAGCGGGAGGGGAGGGGACCCTGTCCTGCCTGGYGCTGTCCCCAGGGTCCCCAACATCAGCTGGGGGCTGCTGGGGAGCCCCAAATCCTTTCACTCCGCTTCTCCCACATCGTTGGCCAGCGCCTGTGGTGGCATCCCGCTGCAGGGATGGGTGTGGGGTGTCCCGGGACACTCAAATTCTGGGGTGTGAGGGTCCCAAAGCCCCCGGGAGGGTCAGCACCCCTTTTCTGCCTCCCCCTCTCTCGTTGTCAGCAGTTGCTAACCCCGTCCCGAGCATGCGGGGCGGGAGAGGGATCTGTGTCCTGTCCTGGTCCTTCACACCGCGGCAGCAGGGCCAGGGCTGCCTGTCCCCTCTGTGTCCCCTCTGTGTCCCCTCTGTGTCCCCTCTTGACTCCTTAACTCCCCGGCCTGTCCCAGCCCACCCCAGACCCCGCTCCGAGGCTGGGTGTGGCACGGAGCCATCTCCGCGGTGGTGGCAGTGCCCTGTCCCTTGTCCCCTCTGTGCCCTGTGGCCGCGGGAGGGTTGGGGTCCCGCCGCGGGGGTCCCGGCTGTGTGTCCTGGCTGTGTGTGCCTGCGTGTGTCCCCCTTGTCCCCAGTCCCCACCCTGGGGCTCTGCAGTGGGCGAGCAATGCCGGGGACCCCCCGTGACCACCGGAGCCACTCCTGGCACGTCCTGGCACGACCCTGCCAGGGGCCAGCCAGGTGTGACAGCCCCAGCATGTCCCCGGCCTGGTTTGGGGGAACGGAGCAGCATCCCCCGCTCGACCCCAGACCCCTCCCCAGCACATTCCCCGCCCCGGGACCCCTCTAACCCTCTTCTCCCCTCTGCTTTCCAGGCCCGACCCGCAGCGGCTCCGCCAAACCGAAGGTGAGAAGGGTCCCGGGCTGGGATGGCAGGGTGGGGACTCGGRGGAGGGGACGCTCGGCCCGTCCGTGTCCGTGTCGCCGCCATCCCTGACCCGCTGTCCCCGCGTTCCCAGGGCACGTGGCCGTCGCGCAAAGCGCCGCCGCACCGGGAGCTCCTCGCCATCCCCTTCGTCTCGGCCGCCGCCCGCAAGAGGAAGAAGAGGAGAGAGGCCGAAGGCGTGGGGAGCAGCACCGACGACGACGCGGAGCGCAGGGACAGCCCGGGCCGGCAGCAGGAGCAGGAGGGCCCCGCGGTGATCCCCGGCAAAGCGCCCCGCGGCACCAGCACCGAGCCGGCGGCTCCCGGCGCGGCCGGCGTGGAGCGGGAATGCTCCRCCGATCCCGCGGGCGCCGGGCCCGAGCCGGCGCCGGACGCCCGCTCCATCGTGTCCGGCTACTCCACGCTGTCCACCATGGACCGCAGCCTGTGCTCCGAGCTGCACTCGGTGGCCGGGAGCCGCGGCGAGGAGGCGGATGACGAGCGCAGCGAGCTCAGCCACATGGAGACGGACACGGAGAGCCGCGAGGGCGCCCGGCCGCGGCCGGGACAGGCCGGGGTGGGGACGGGTGACGAGGACAAGTCACCCCTGGGCCGCGCCTCCTTCAACTCGCACCGCCTGATCCAGTGCGACACGCTGGCCCGCAGGAAGCTGGGGCGGCCGCGGCCGGCTGGCGACACCACCGCCGCGGTGGCCAGCGGGGACGAGCAGAGCTGGGTGGCCCCAGGGAGGCCCTCGCTGCGGGAGCAGCTCCGGCAGCACCTGCGGGGCTCCGCCGATGACATGGGGGTCCGCCTGCGCCGGGCGCACTCCCCCGAGACCCGCCGCAAGAAGAGCAGCTGGCGCCGGCACACGGTGGTGGTGCCCGGCGGCCTCAAGGACCTCAACTTCAACGAGTGGAAGGAGCCGCGGRGGCTCGAGGTGACCCCGGGACCCTGTCGCGACAAGGACTCGGGGCTCAGCAGCCTGGAGTCCACCAAAGCCCGGCCCGCGGCCGCCGCTCCGGCCCCGCCTGGCACTGYCGGCCCGGGCACGGCCACCAAGAGCCCCCCGGGCAGCCCCGGCCCCCCGGCGCCCCTGCGCTTCCCGCAGTGTCTCTGACCCCCTCCCTCCCCAACCCGGCCAGTGTTTAATTTAAGGACTGTCCCTYGTCCCCGTATTTAATTGCGCTCTGGACAAGCTGCTGTATTTAACAGGTCCCGAGGGGGGACAAAGCCACCTGGTCCCCCACGCTTTGGGGACCAGCGGGCTCCCTCGGCGGTCCCACTGCACGCTCCCCCAGCCCCCGGGCAGTGCCAGGAGGGGCGTGGGGGCTCACGGGGACTGTCCCGCAGTGCTGGTGGCCCTGCTGTCCCCAGTGCTGGTGGCCCTGCTGTCCCCAGCCGCGGCGGAGCGAAGTGCGGGCACTTCCCCCGGGCGCTGCGGCTGCTCCGGCCGGGGACCGGCCCCGGGTTGGGGACCCTGGGGGACATCGGTGTCACAGACCTGTGTGTGGGGGACCCTGGGGACATCGGTGTCACAGACCTGTGTGTGGGGGACCCTGGGGACATCGGTGTCACAGACCTGTGTGCTGAGGGATTTTGGGGACATCGGTGTCACAGATCTGTGTGCTGAGGGATTTTGGGGACATCGGTGTCACAGACCCGTGTGCTGGGGGACCCTGGGGACCCTGGGGACACCGGTGTCAGAGACCCCTGCCCTGGGCGACCCTGGGGACGTTGGTGGCAAGAGATCCCTGTGCTGAGGGACCTTGGGGACATCGGTGTCACAGACCTCTGCTCTGCGGGACCCTGGGGACATCAATGTCAGAGACCCCTGCCCTGGGGGACCCTGGGGACCTCGGTGTCACAGACCTGTGTGCTGGGGGACCCTGGGGATGTCAATGTCAGAGACCCCTGCCCTGGGGTACCCTGGGGACCTCGGTGGCAAGAGATCCCTGCCCTGGGTGACCCTAGGGACGTTGGTGGCAAGAGATCCCTGTGCTGAGGGACCCTGGGGACCTCAGTGTCAAAGACCCCTGCCCTGGGGACCTCAGGGACCTTGGGGACCTCGATGAGAGCCCCCTGCCCTGGGGGACCCTGGGGATGCCATGTCAGAGACCCCCCCCCCCCGTGTGCTGGGGTCCCTTGGGGACCTCAGCGCTGTCACCCTGACCTGGGGGGGCTCTGCTGAGCCTGGGGGGAGCCCTTGGGGGGGGTCCCCAGGGGCTGGGGAGGGGCTGGCACTGAGAGGGGGGGGGACACCCCGCAGCAGGGGGGGGACACTGCCATCCTTTACCCCCCCCACGACACTCGGGGGGCCTGGAATGTCCCTGTCCCCTCCCATCTCTGTCCCCTTCCTGCCCCCGCCCCCCCCCCCAGGCCAGAAGCACTTTAGGAAGGGGGAGTGGGGGGCGGAGGGGGGACCCCCGGCCTGGCCACGCGGGGACACGAGTGCCACCAGCTCGGTGGTGGCCTCGTGTCACATCCCGCCGTCACCGTCTCTCTCCGTGTCGTTCTCATACGTTATGCAAAAATATTTGCTGTAAAGTCATTTGTTTGG
>RAHM01000676.1:43396-73265 GCA_003713295.1 Parotia lawesii | reverse complement strand
TGGGGCCAGGAAAGAGGCTCTCTCTGGTCCTCTGGGCCTGTCTCTCTTCCAGCACACAGTGCACCCCAACAACCGGCTCCTCTCGGGTCCCTCCATGGGTTGGAGCTGCCCTGCTCCATTTGCCCCCTCACTGCACTTCCACCCTTTATCCCCATCCCCTGCTTGCCCACACACAAATCTCTCCCTGATCCCCGTTCCTGTGGGCAGGAGAGCCCTCAGGTGAACAACAAGAYAAATCCAGGCAGGATTATTGGTAACATTGGAAAGTTTGAATGTTCGAAAGCCCCTGTTTGGGAGCTGTGACCTCGAGAAATCAGTTTGCTTGAAGGGCTGAAGGCGCAGCTTAACAAAGTTTGACCAAATGTCATCAAATTCCCTCTATTTGCCTCATCGCTGGTTTCACTTAGATGGCGAAACATTTGCAGGAAAGGCATCTCTGCAGTTTATGTGTGCACTCATAAATTTCATGGTACCACAGCCCCAAACCTGGCCTGGCACAGTCAGTTGCTGCCATAACCCAATTCATAAATCAGAATTATTTAAAGCCTCCTGCTGCTTTTCCTGGGCCTCTCCTCTCCTGCAGCTGCACCTGTGGACCCAGAGAGCTCCAGGAATAGATTTTTTCAATTATGACTCACACTGTTGGCTTGATGGATGCGAAATAGGGTCTTGATAATAGATCAGAATATTAATAATTTCTTTTGCTTAATTGAAAAGGTTATTTTAATGAAAATAGAGCACTTCAAGCGCCTGTCCCATGGGGATATTCAGCCATCAGCTTGTTTCCCTGGAAGGCACGGGCCTGGTGCCAGGGGGTTCCTCCTGCTCTGTTTCTCACCACTTTGGGCTGATTTTAATGCATTTTAGAGGAGAATGTGCTCAAGTGCTCATTCCTCAGGGGGATCCAACTGAAACCTGACTTTCCCCACCCTTCCCCCTCAGCTGAAGCACAGAACATCCTCTGCCAGGAGCCAGGGCCAGGGGTTTGATCCATGGGCAGGATTTCCAGGGCTGAGCCCCAATAATTGGGAACAACCACGCGGATGTTGCACAGTCAGCGGAAACCAGCCCAGAGCAGCTCAGGACAAGACAAGCCCAACAAAGCTCAGCCCCTGGGCCAGTACAAAACCAAAGGCATTTTGTAGATAATGGCGAAAATTCTGTTTATTGATGTGAATTCTTTAACTCCTGGGCCAGCACTGGATGAAGCTGATTGCTGATTTAGGCTGCGTAGATCGTTGAGAACGTAAATTAATGGCAAACTATTAAAATTAAGAAGCAAAGATATGATAATGCCTGGCAAAAATACTGAGAGGTGGAATTGCACAGCAATATAAGCAAATTATCATCTTCAGGAGCGAAAAAGAAATACAATGGGATGAAAATCTTAGCAGATGGTGAAGTTTAGCATCACTTACTGGAGGTATTCAAAAAAGGAATGTTTTGTGAGCATAAAGAGAGTGAAGAAGAATTTTAGTTGATGCTTGATGAGGTTTTTATGAGAAGACATTATGTCCCTGACTTGGGAAGCAGCAGAATTTTCAGTGAAAATGTAAATGTAAACAGAAGCTGATTTAATTTGGGGGAGGGGGGGGGGGAGGGAAGACCAATTCAGGTTTCAGCCTAAATTAGACTAAAACCCTAAAATGTAAAAACAATTTCCGTGTGCCAGGCTTTTCTAGACAGACAAACCTGCCTCAGAATGAGGAGCATTAAATCCAGGGCCTGGTGCTGGAGGCCTCCACGCTGTGCAATCRCTGCCTTCAGCTGCTCAGCCCCTCTCAAAAACGAGATTTCCCCTGAGGGGTGGCAGGAATCCCTGCCACTGCCTGGGAAAGCTGCTCCCAGCCCCGATTTCCTCGTGGGTCCATGGAGCATGTCGGGGTGGGGCTGTGCTGCAGTGGAGGAATACCAGACCTGTCATTTTTAGGACACCACGATTTGGATTCAAGGACCTGCCACTGTTGGGGTGCACTGTGTGCTGGAAGAGAGACAGGCCCTGAGGGCCGCAGAGAGAGCCTCTTTCCTGGCCCCTGGGTGACCCTGGGAGTGCATCCAGGTCACCGGGGATGGGCTGAGAGAGGATTGTGGGTTTCTGGACAGTGCTGGGCCTATGAGATGTGATAATTGTAGTTTGTGACCTTATAGRGTATTGTTTACCTGTTACCATAATAGGCAATGTYTGTGCACTAYCCCAGGTGATTGGGGGACACTGAGGTGAACAYCTTTCCTGTTTATATGATGTGATATCCTGTTGGGTGCTGGTATTTAGGGAATATTCACTGTGCAATAAACACTTGCACTTTTCCATCTTGTGTGCAGAGCCGTGCCCTTGCGTGAATACTGCAGTGCCACATTTTGGCTGCTCTCAGCTGCAGGCAGAGATTCCTGGACACATCCTCAGGGGATAGTCGGTGCAGTGGGGAAATCAGGAGTTTTTAAACCCAGAATTGGGAGGCTTCAAGTTGAGTGACTTCAGTGGACCAGAACTGTGCAAGGAAAGGGTAAAGACATGAACCACAGTAGGAAGAAAACCCACATTTATTTCTGACTTTCCACAACCAGCAGTTGAACCTCTGGCAGAAGTGAAGCATCTTCTACTTTCACCTAAGAAACAGGAGAGTGGAAATGTTCCTGCCCGTTGTGTTCCTGATCCTGTGGCCCAGGGGACACCGATGCAGGTAAAGGGAGAAGGAAGGAAGGAATATTTCCACAGCAAGTGCTGGGAATGAACAGCCAGCTAAGAGCTGAAAATGAATGAGAAATTTGTTGCAGGAAAAATTTCCACAGAAGAATTGAAGTACCCAGATCCATTTTCCCCAATATCAAACCTAAACCTCCCCTGCTGCAATTAGAGGCCTTTTCCTCCTGCCCTGGCCCTTTGTTGTGCTGGAAGCTCAGTCAGGGCAGAAATTCCTCTCTGGCCAAGTTGTTAAAGCTCAAACAGCAGCTGCAGAAGGAGCAGAAGAGCCCCGTGCAATGGAAATGTTGTGTCTGCAGCCCAGCCCCGTCCTACTTCAGTCAGGAGCACTGAATGTCACGCTGCTCCCAGCCCTCCCAGCCCCTGGATCCAGGGGCTGGCTCCAGGATCAGRGGATGGCTCCAGGATCATGGGATGGCTCCAGGATTGAGGGGCTGGCTCCAGGATCTGGGGCTGGCTCCAGGATCAGGGGATGGCTCCAGGATCGAGGGGCTGGCTCCAGGATCGAGGGGCTGGCTCCAGGATTGTGGGGCTGGCTCCAGGATCGAGGGGCTGGCTCCAGGATCAGGGGCTGGCTCCAGGAGCATGGGATGGCTCCAGGATCGAGGGGCTGGCTCCAGGATTGTGGGGCTGGCTCCAGGACTGAGGGGCTGGCTCCAGGATCGAGGGGCTGGCTCCAGGACTGAGGGGCTGGCTCCAGGATTGTGGGGCTGGCTCCAGGATCGAGGGGCTGGCTCCAGGAGCATGGGATGGCTCCAGGATTGTGGGGCTGGCTCCAGGAGCATGGGATGGCTCCAGGATTGTGGGGTTGGCTCCAGGATCATGGGATGGCTCCAGGATTGTGGGGTTGGCTCCAGGAGCATGGGATGGCTCCAGGATTGTGGGGCTGGCTCCAGGATCATGGGATGGCTCCAGGATCGAGGGGCTGGCTCCAGGATTGTGGGGCCGGCTCCAGGTTTGAGGGGCTGGCTCCAGGATCAGGGGATGGCTCCAGGATCGAGAGGCTGGCTCCAGGATCATGGGATGGCTCCAGGATCGAGGGGCTGGCTCCAGGATTGTGGGGCTGGCTCCAGGAGCGGCTCCTTCCCACAGCAGAGAGGAGCAGCCCCATGTCAGGGTGCAGCTGCACTGCAGAGCTCTCCTGCAAAGGGGCATTTCCATGAGCTCCCATCCCAATGAGCTCTGCTCAAAGTCAGGGACACCTTGTGGTTACACTCAGGACATCTCTGTGACACACAGGGAAGAGCTGAGATGAGACAGGGCTGGAGAGAGGAGGGAATAAATGCCACACAAGGAACTGTGAGAGATTTCCAGTTTCCAACCCTCAGAAGCAATGAGGGGCCCACTTCTGCCACCGCTTATGTAAGGTCTGTCCTGGGATTCCCACAGACCACGTGGCTGCAGCGCTTTGCAGAGGTTCCTGGAGTTAAGATGGAATTGGATTTGGCTGTTCTAGCAGCAGGGAGCTCTCCTGGGAGTGCAGGAGCAGGTGGGAGGGGAGGAGGTGGCAATGGATGTGCTGGGAGCAGCGGATGAGGGCCAAGAAAATGTTGTGTTCCAGCCCTGAGGGGAGGGAGCACCCAGGAGTTGTGGATGTTTGTGGTCAAAAGGGACCACAGAAGTCAGCAGGACCACAGAAGTTCGTGGTGTTCACTCAGTGTCTCCAAAGCCAAGAGACTGAATGCAGTGTCCTGGGAATGCTGCTGTCCCAGCTCTCCTACATGCCACGTGCTCCTGGAGACACCAGGAGCGCTCCAAACGGGACAGRGGCTCCCCGAATCACTGGAATACAGCTCTTCTCACATTGTCCAGAGACTTTAATTTCTGCAATTCTGCAGGAAAAGCTGCTCATAAAGCATTTCTCCGTGTATTTCTCCCTCTAGACCCTTGGTTCCTTGCCAGCCAACCAAAGTGCACCAGCACGGAGCTGCTGTTGGGGGACTGTGGATCTTCACAGTGACCTCAAACCTCTGACAAGGAGCTGAAAAGTATGTCCTGGCCTTTCTGTTTGTTAGTTTTTCTGATAAAGGTGATAATTTGGTGGTTTTCTGCAAATTCTGTTGTTGTCCTGTCCATCCTGTCCTGTCCTCCTGTCCTGTCCCTCTGTCCATCCTGTCCATGGATGGAGCTGAGCTGGGAGCACACAGGAGCAGGAGCCCCAGCTGTGCAAGCCTCGGGTGCTGCCTCTGGCACCAGGACAGACGGGATGCCCTCAGTGCCACCCACACATTCCTGCCTGGAATGTGGCCTCTGGAAGAGCCCTGCTTCTCTGAGGTCATCCTTGGGCTTTCTTTTGCCACCTTCCATCCATTCCCAGGATCTGAATATTCCCTGGGGAAAAGGAGAGGAATTTTTTCCAATTCTCCAGACACAGCTGGGCTGTGCTGAAACAACTGGACATTGTGAACACAGCAGGGAAAGCAGGTTCTGTCTGGATTATTCATTTCCAGGGGAAAGGGAAAGGTTAATTCAAAGGAATGAAAAAAAAATGGCTCATTGTCAAGCTGAAAACAGAAAAGGAACAGGAAGAATTTTGGCATTTATGACTCTTGTTGTCATAGAAACTGAACCTGATATTTCCATAGAGCAATTCGGAGCAATAACAAATACTGGATTTTATAGCAGGGATGAATTAAGCTCAACTTAAGATTTCCAATCCATTGTCAGGCAGATCAAATATTGGTTTATTTTGTACTGCCAAGTTGTTATCAGAGTCCTTAAAAACACTGGCAATAAATGTAAATGAAACCGATCTGGCATTTACGGGATATCGTTAGAATTTGGAGTGGCTGGGAGAGGGATTTTACAATAACCCAGCAGAACTCCCCAGATCCCCATGGGGACAGGGTGTGTCCCACGGGACAATTCCCTTGCTCACCCCACACAGCCTCCTCCAGCACCTGCAGCAATGCCCTGCATGAAACGCAGTTCTGTGCAGTCCTGGGTGTCTCGAGGGCATTTTCTGGGACTGAAAGGGAAAGGGAACCCAGCAGCARAGGAAGGATGAGGTCTCTGGACAGCCCAGCTCAGGACCTGCTGCTTTCTCCAAGGTCTCAAATCAGGGATTCTGGCAGCTGACACCACAAGCACTGCTTGGGTTCCCCAAATTCTATTTGTGRCTGTGGAATATCAAAGTTCTGGTGGTGCCACGTGAGGATCTGACGTTTTCAGCTGTTTTAGCTCATCCCAGAGTGGCCACTGGGCAGCTTGGACACCAAACTCAGGTACTTAAAGGGGCTTTTGGACCATTTTGATCCTGAACCRTTATCTTCCATGTAGTTATGGCTGGAGGGCTTCTCTGAAGGAGATTCTGCTTCACAGTGAGCACTTCTTTAAAAAAAAATCACATTTAATTTAAAAAAAATCCAATAATGGGCATCTTACCACAGTTCTTTGTACATCACTCCTCATTGTTTTAATACACAAGCAAGGAAACAACTTTTATCCTGCAACCCCCAAACCCTCTTTACTATGGGTTTATTTAGCTTTGTTTCCCACCTGGATACTTATTTGCCTTTCACTAAGTTGGTTGGAGGACCCTCTTTTAAAGTTACCTGGCTTTTCTTGTTAAAAGCTGGAAATCACATCAAGAGAGACCTTTGCCTTTTCTTTGGTGTGGAGCTGGGCCAGGGAGGSTCRGGCTGGAGATCAGGGAAAGGYTCTTCCCCCAGAGGGTGCTGGGCACTGCCCAGGCTCCCCAGGGAATGGGCACGGCCCCGAGGCTGCCAGAGCTCCAGGAGCGTTTGGACAGCGCTGCCAGGGATGCCCAGGGTGGGGTTGTTGGGGTGTCTGGGCAGGGACAGGAACTGGGCTGGGTGATCCTTGTGGGTCCCTCCAATTCAGGAGGTTCTATGACAATATTGAGCCAGTTTTTCATCTCAGGAGTATTTTTCTTTCTTTTTCTGTTGTTGCTCTTCTCASGACTCCCAGAAYCTTMTGCCATCGTGTTTTTAAATGCTCARTTCAGCCCTGGGCAGCACAATTTTAGTGGATTAACACAAAACAGGGAGTGAGAAATGCCTGAGGCCTGCAGTGTATGTTTGACATGATGCAGTTCCTGCTGGCCAGCCTGGCCTCAGCCCCGGGGCAGGGTGGCTGCAGAATTCCCTGTGCCCTCCTCTCGCAGGGGATGTGTCCCTGAGGTGCCTTTGGAGCTGCTGCTCCCTCTCCTCGTTGCTTTGGGAGCTCCTCCCGCCCCCAAATCAGCAACCTCTGGCTGCTGTCAGAGGCAGGCTGCAGACCCAGCAGCCAGAGCTGGAAATGAGCCTCCCTGTGCCACTGGGCCAGGCCCCCTGGCAGGGCTGATCCCTGGGCTGGGATGTGGCCGGTGAGACCACCCGGCTGCTGGGAATGGGGAACGGGCAGGAGCTGCTCCGGCCACACAGAGCGAGAGGAGCCTCTGCCCCTGCTGCCACACCCGGAGCAGCTGAACTCCCAGCCACGGCAGCTCCAGGCTTCCCAGGCTCTCTGACTGAGCCGGGACATTAAAAGGCTGCAAAGAAAATAGATATGGAAATGAAGGAAAAGGAGCAGTACAGGGAGTGTGCAATGGCTCAGGGGTGTTCTGTGGGCATGTCACATCCTTCTTAGGGAAGGTCATGCCCTGTTCCAGGCAAGATGAGTCTTTATCCCAAACTTCCACTGCTGAGGATGCTTTCCCTTCCTCCTTCCCATGCAGGAATCACAGAATCCCAGACTGGTTTGGGTTGGAGGGACCTTAAATCCCCTCCAGTGCCACCCCTGCCATGGCAGGGACACCTTCCACTGTCCCAGGCTGCTCCCAGCCCCAATGTCCAGCCTGGCCTTGGRCACTGCCAGGGATCCAGGGGCAGCCACAGCTGCTCTGGGCACCCTGTGCCAGGGCCTGCCCACCCTCCCAGCCGGGAATTCCTTCCCAATATCCCATCCATCCCTGACCCTGTCAATTGAAAGCCATTCCCCTGCACATGAATGAACAGGCTGAGAGTCTGGGAAGTCCTGAAAATGCTTCTCTTTGCCACTGTTAAATGAGGCCAGCAGGGACACACAGCTTTGGAAGAGAGAGCACACACCTTTGGGAGTGGGAACACACACCTTTGGGATTGGGAACACACACCTTTGGGAGAGGGAACACACGCCTTTGGGTTTGGGAACACACACCTTTGAGTTTGGGAACACACACCTTTGGGTTTGGGAACACACACCTTTGGGATTGGGAACACACACCTTTGGGAGAGGGAACACACACCTTTGAGTTTGGGAACACACACCTTTGGGATAAGGAACACACACCTTTGGGTTTGGGAACACACACCTTTGGGATTGGGAACACACACCTTTGAGTTTGGGAACACACACCTTTGGGATAAGGAACACACACCTTTGGAATAAGGAACACACACCTTTGGGAGAGGGAACACACACCTTTGGAATTGGGAACACACACCTTTGGGATAAGGAACACACACCTTAGAAGTACCTGGTGCCTTTATTTTTAACTCTCACTTGGAGCTTTAGCAGTGCCTGTTCACAGCTCAGCACTGCACACAGCCCTCTGGCAGATGAGCTCAATTCTCAGTACTCTCATTTATTTTTGCTAAAGCTTCAGAAGAGTGTGAGAAACTTCTCAGGATTTTACCATAAATTCCTGAAGTCAGACAAGGACCAGGCCCTCTCTTCTTGGGAAGCCAGAGCTGTTCCCTGGAGTTCTGCTCTCCCTTCTTGCTCAGGAAGGGCTCAGCACCTCCCGCCTCCATCAAGAGGGAACCCAAAGAGATGAGAAGGCAAAGGCTGCCGTGGGCACGTCAGTGCCTGTGAAACATTCCACAGACTCGGCTTTCCAGAGGCTGCAACCCCCTCCTGGATTTTCCTGGAGAGCTAAAGGCCGTTAAACGCTCAGCACGCATCAATACTGAGCTTTGATAGCTCCATCGATCCCGGGCTGCTGCTGAGCCCCGACCAGGGCACAGCACTCGTGCATAATTGATGGGAACCCAGAGATTCATCCTGCTCCAGCCTGGGCCTGGCTGCCCTCAGCAGCTCCAGGAGCACCTCTGCTCCCTCCTCACCCTCGCGGGTGCCTGGACCCTCCCAGTCACCGCAGTTCCTGGGCAGTGATTTCTGCGTTTTCATAGAGCGTGAGCCGTGGAGCTGCCGAGAAATATGTGACGCTGAAGTGTTAATACATCCCCATGTCTGGCGTTTAGGAGTGCATTTCCCAGAGAATACAGAGGCAATTGTTAATGTCATGTCTGATTTCCTTCCCGGAGATGGGAGATGGACAAAGATTTACTGGAAGTGTTCTTTTCCGCGGCAAGAGAACGGATGCGCATTAGGCAGCTGACAGCAAAGATGAATCCTCTGGTGCCACTGCTGCTGTCCACTCTCCAATCTCGCTCTATAATTAATGAGCTGTCAGAGCTGCTCAAACCCCGGCAACGGATGGCTGGGACGCCAGGCAAATCGGCCCTGAAATGAGGAGTCAACTCGGAGCTGCTCTGTTCCTGACCTTGCAACTCTCATTATTGATTCTGGGTAATTTCCACCTGTTCAGGAAAACCAAGAGTAAAGTCGAAGCAATGGAGAAGCTTTTCAAGTCTCCCCGTCAGGTTTTCCATCATTTCCAATATTTGGTCCCTGCGCCTCCAAGGAATCTTCAATGCGTGAACTGCTCCAAAATATTTCCTGCTCATCTGGTTCTGAGCTTCAAACTGGAAATAGGGACCTGCAGCTTCTGATTGTCACTTCAATCATTCATAGAGTAAAATATAATTTGAGTAGCTGAACTGCATTAATAAAACTCCTCATTGCATTCATTCCCAAGAGTTTATTAAAACGGAAGATTCTTATGGAAAAGAACCCTCAGATTTCAGTGTCGATTTGCAGTAACTGCATAATGTCCTTTATTACAGGACAAAGCGATTTAGCAATCTTGTATTTATTGAAATAATCCCTGTGGGTCCTTTGGTCACTGCCTTCACGTGGATTTGGAGGGCCCACAGCCCTTGTGGCACAGCCCAAGCCTGGTGTTTGCTTTGAGATGTGCTTTTCAGATATTCCAGGGAAGTGAACTTGCTCCTGTGGCTGGTGGCACCTGGGGGGACATGGGGGCACTGGTCCCTGCAGTCACCTGTGCTGGGGGCTCAGCGCTGTCCCTCTGCACCCCCGACTGCCCCAGGCTGGCTGTGACACCCCTGTGCTTGTCCTTCTGCCCTGCTGATAGGATATTCCTGCGAATGTGTCCTAGGACGACATAAAATACAGGATTTTCTAGACCACAGGACATCCACTGGTGGCAAACCAAGCACCCAGTGCTCACAGAGGGGCCTGGCTGCAGCAGGGGTGGGTTTCTGATAGAGCCTTGGTCTGCTGGCTCCAGCATCCCCTCAGCAGCGGGGAAGGCTGGTTCTGCAGAGCAGAGCTGTGCTGGAACACCCCTGGATTCGGTTGTGCTCCATGGGCATTGCTTTTGTGGGCTTGCAGAACAATAGGAATAAATCTGGGGGTGGGCAAAGGATCCAAACCACACCGTGGTTAATAAAGAGTAACAGGGAACTTTGTGCAGCTCCAGGCCGAGCTGAGCGCTCAGAGCCTGCAGCTGGAACCCATGAATGTGTCAGGGACTGCTGGCACGTCCAGGTGAGTTATCAGCGCCTCATTAAAGCCTCCATCAGCCACATTTCTACTGGAACCGCCTCTCCTGGGAGCTCAGTTCCTGCTGTGGCTGCACAACCCACAGAGCTTTGCATTTTTATCTGGTGAGGAGCTGAATGTGCCGTGTCAAACATCCTGGCTCCTGCAAATGTGTCCTGCTGCTGCTAGAGGAGCTCTGGATCAGCATTCCCTTATCTGCTGTCACAGCCTGGCTCCGCTGATCCCGTGTCCAGCTGGAGGAGGCTGTCCGGGAGCGCCGGGATGCGCTGGAATGGCTGGGACAGGGCTGGGGGAGGATGCTGAGGGGGCTGGGGGTGGATCCGAAGGGGCTTTAGGGGGTGTGGGATGGATGCTGAGGGGACTGGGGTTGGGGTGTTCCCTGTGCGAGGGCTCACCCAGCTCCTTGCAGCTCCCACCCTCGCTGGGCCAGGGAAAGCTGCTCATCCTGCCCAAACCCTGGGATCCGCCAGCAGAAGGGAATGGGATCGTTGTGTGACCAGCTCTCAGAGTTCAGTGCTTTGCAGAGGTGCATCCTGACGTGATGGAAAGCGAGTGTGGCACTGCAGGGCAGGAGGAGACGGCACTCCATGAATAAATGGGATAGAAAAGTGGTGCTGCCTTCAAACAAGGGATAAAAGCAGGATCTGGAGGGAAGGTTGGAGGCAGGAAGCTCTCAGACTCGGGAGATGTGTCCTGGCAAAGCGAACAGATTGGGATTCTGCTCAGGATCATCTGCACAGCCATSCCTGGAAGTCACAGAATTAATTCTCATGGGAGCAGAGGGAAAAAGAGGATCCTGAATTAACGGAGTGGGAAATAACCAGAGGTAACAAATGTACCTCCAGCAGCTGCAGGGAGGGGTGGTTCACTTGTGTCTTTTATTTGCCTCAAGGGGAATCCCTGAAGAATTTTACAAATTGCAATGGTCTGTTTCAACTCTTTTACTTATTTAGAGTAGATATAAATAAATTTATGATTTCCTCTATTTATTTTTTTTTATCTTGTCTCCTGTTTGGGTGTTTTACCATCAGTTACAGACATAGGGCTGCTCCTGGGGAGGGCTCAGCCTCCCTCAGCTCCCGTGAGGGCTGTGGCCGATCCCAGCCCGGAGAGGAGCAGGGGGGAGCAGCAGGGCTGGAGGCTCCCTGTGCTGGGCTGGACCAGCCTGATCCCCCCTGTCCCTGATGGATTCTCATCTCCCTGGCCTTTTCCCACAGGGAATGTCCCTCAGGAGCTGCCTCTTTGTGCCCCCAGCCCAGGGCACTGCTGGCTGCCCCTCCTGCCACCTCTTCTTTCCAGCCACACATCTCCCGTCCCTCCTTGTTCCTGGGATCCCTGGTTTGCCTCAGCCCCTGCGGGGGTACCGTGAGTGGCTCAGAAACACAGATCCAGGGAAGGCAGGAACGTATCACAACCAGAGAGATTATTTAGGATGAGAATGATGGGAAATGTCTCCAAGGAACTGATGCCAGCTGAAGACAAACCATCACCTGAATGGCTGGGATGAAAGGGACCTCARAGCCCACCCAGCCCCACCCCTGCCATGGCAGGGACACTTCCCACTGTCCCAGGCTGCTCCAACCTGGCCTTGGGCACTGCCAGGGATCCAGGGGCAGCTCTGGGCACCCTGTGCCAGGGCCTGCCCACCCTCCCAGCCAGGAATTCCTTCCCAATATCCCATCAAAAAAAAAAGTGGAACGCTGGCAGGTGTAAATCTCCGAGCAGTCTGGGCTGCTTTGAGCTCCCAGGGAACTCTCAGAGTTTACCACGAACAGTAAGAGCTGGAGCATGACTGAGATGAGAGACTCAAGCTGTGTTTGTTTACAGCACATTTAAGGATCCCCTCCATTTCCCACATCCCGGCTCCGGGACAGAGTTCAGGCTCCAGCACCGCTCCCAGTGCTTGGGAGGGCACAGTGGAAGTGGATCACTGAGAAAACCCAACATAAAACAGTAATAACTTGTGTGGGTTTCAATTCAGGGCTTTTTATGGGCCCACAAATCTCTGCCCAGCAGCGTTGGTGACACAGCAGCGGAGGCAGGGATGGGGAGAGCGCTGGGAGCTGGAGTGGGGAGGAGAGGATGGAAAATGAGCTCTGCCACTGGAGGAATATTTGTAAAACAGGTGCTGGAAGGGGGAACCTGCCTCTCCCAACAACTAACTACAGATTTGCACATGAAATTAAAGATACTGTTGTTTAACGGAGGCATTCACTCCTTGCAGGCGCACACTGAAGGATTCCTTTATGGAAAACAAAGAGTAAATCCCACACTGCATCCTCATTCCTGCCTTTCCTAGGATGGAAATCCCTCTTTGCCTCYCCCTGCACCCCTGTGCTCAGGTGAAGCCTGTTTTCCCCGAGCTCTGTTTGCTGGATATTAACTTTATATCCGCAATAAACGGAAGGAATGTTTGAAGTGTGTTGTTCTCTGGGCGCATTTGGGTTTTACGGCGTCGCAATGACCACGGCCCGACTCYTCTCTTTGCCACGTGTAACACATTTACCACTTGCAGTTCAGTGTTTCATTAAATATATCAGGGTCACCATTCCCAGCAACTGCTGCTTGCATTTTTCCTCCTTTAAAGTAACATAAAAGAAAATAGGATTGAAATTAAAACAATACAGAAGTTATAAAAACTCTATAAATATATTCTATGTTTTTATGGCTATTACCTCATTTTCCACTTCAGACTTATCTTTGGGTGACAGGAAGCCAAAATCCTGAAATGGTTTAATTAGGCTGAAAATCTTATTTAATAAAGTTCTGCTGAAGAAACACAAGCAGATGCTGTTAACTTCCAGCAGGATCAGTCAGTCGGAGGCAGTGGTGACTTTGACTCTGCAAATGACACCATAAATCAGAACAGAACTGACACGTGGAACAATAACTGTGACTGCTTTTCCAGCGTTTCTGAGGTTGCTCTGAAGTCTCTCCTTCCCAAAAAAGTACTTCTTGCAAGGAAATCTGTTTATTCACCAGTTCCAGGCTGAGCACAATAAACAACAGCCTTTTCCTGGAGCACCTGTGTGTGGGCACAACCCAGCCACCCTCTGTGACAGCCCTGCCCAGGGAGAGGCAAATCYGGGCTCACTGGGATCCACCTGGAATGGCATGAATGAAATCAATGGAAAATGTCAGCCTTTGGGAAAGAACAACTCCCAACCCCCCCGTCCTTCCCTGGATTAAACAGCTTCTGAAGAGGCTGCCAGCAGCGGAGGCTGTGCGCAGCACGGGGCAGGGTGGGATTGCTTTAAAGGAATTCCTCACCCCAAAAATTCACAGAGCCTGTGCACAGCACGGAGCAGGGCTGGGATGGGCTTTAAAGCAATTCCTCACCCCAGCAGTGCACGGAGCTGGAGCACGAGGGGCTGGAGCAGGAGGGGCTGGGCTGGCAGCCTAAATCCAATGGGATGTTTGATCCTTCTGGGATGGACAATCCAGGAATGGACATCCAGAGGCCAGAGGGGAGCCACAGGAGAGGTGACCAGGTGAAAAATTCCTTTAATTGTGGAAGGAGAATGTATYGGAAATGATTTAGTACCTTACAAATAGAAATATATCAATTCAAATATTTTCCTGGAGATGTGGCCCCTCACAAGGATCTCTGCCAGAGCTCATCTCCACCTTTATCCCTCACACTGGGCTTGGGGAGGTGGTTCTGCAGATCTTTGCCATTGGTGCAGCACCCAAGTACCTCCAGAAAGTTCAGCACTGTTTGAAAACTCAGTAAAAACTACATTACGTTGGCTAAAATAGAATAAAACCCCAGAGTCATTAGAGTTGGAAAAGCCCTCCCAGCCCACCGAGTCCCAGCTGTGCCTGACCCCACCTTGTCCCCAGCCCAGAGCTCTGAGTGCCACCTCCAGGAATTCCTTGGACACCTCCAGGGATGGGCACTCCAAACCTCCCTGGGCAGCCCCTGCCAAGGCTCTTTTAGTCCCTGTTATTAAAATTATTATCTGCAATATCCGGTCACTGGAGCACTGCTTTTCTAAAATACTCCCTCTAACCTTTTTCCACTCCAAGGAAACTTGTTTGCTTTTCCCAGTCTGTCCTCTCAGGAACCCCCTCCCGCTGCCGTGCCCGAGCCTGCCGTGCTCTCAGCACTTTTCTGGGAGCTGCAGCTCCCCTTATTTCCCATCATTTCTGCCTCTGGTACTCGGGGCAGCTCTGCCAGTCCTGGTGCTGAGGAACCAAGGACAGCTCCGAGCCGGGACTGGACACGGCAGCTTCTCTTGGAATGATTTTGGGAATGCGATGGATTTTTGCAGAGCGAACACCCTGCAGAGAGCTGGGCCACGAAGCCCCCGTGTCCGGGTTAAATCCCGAAGTAAGACAGAGCCCAGGGTCTGGCACTGCCAGTGCTGACCCGGAGCTCTCTGCTCCCCCCCGGGGCAGAGCCAGCCCCGCCCAGCAAACCTCGGCGTGCCAGCAGCACCGGGCTTCAGCCAGTAACTGCTCTCTTGGACTGGAGATCGCCCTTCCAGGAGAGCGAGGAGCCACATCTGCCTCCCCAAGAGGCTGGAGAGACGCAGCTCTGGGGCACGGGGCAGGCTGGGGGGCTGGGAACAGCCGGGGGTGGCTCCGCTGCCACCGCGATCCCTGTGAGTGACAGGCGTGCGCTGGATTTGGGGAGCTGCTCCTCGGCTTCCCAGGGAATGAGCTCATGACAGGGAGAGCGGGAAGGCAGAGATCCCCTGCTGTGTGCAGACACAGCCAGGATCATCGGTGGGGCTGATGTGGGGATAAACCTGCACAGGAGGGGAGTGGTGCCCAGGGCGGGACTGGGGAGGTCCAAGGGAAGGAGCTGGAACAACTGGACGTGGCACTCGGTGGCACTCGGTGGGACTCGGGGCTGACAAGGTGGTGGTCACTCGAATCTTGGACTCAAGGATCTTCTAAGTCTTTTCCAGCCTCAGTGGCGCTGTGGTTCTGGAGAGGGGGTGAGTTACTCAYGGGGATGTGCATTTCCACACGTCTGAACACACATCTGTGTGTTCCTGTGCTCTACCTGGGCACTGGAGCTCCTTGCAGGGTTTAAACACAACCCTCAAGGGCCATTCTGGCCTCTGAGCACAGAGTGAGGTGAACAGCTCGAGCCAGGAACCTGCCCAGACTCCAGSGATTCATCTGCACAGACAAATCAGCTTTCCTAGAAAGCAAACTGGCCAGGAATTAAAACAGGCTGGGAATTAGAAGAGGACTTCAATCCTCAGAGCAGTAAGGACATGGGATCACCTGAAATGGGGTCAGAGATTGCTCAGGACTTGATCCCACAGCTGGGTGGGTGCTCATGGCTCTGGAATGTGGCACTCTGTGCCTGGAATTTGGAGAATATGCCCCTGGATCCCTGGAAGTGTTCCAGGCCAGGCTGGACAYTGGGGCTTGGAGCAGCCTGGGACAGTGGGAGGTGTCCCTGCCATGGCAGGGGTGGGGCTGGGTGGGCTTTGAGGTCCTTCCAGCCCAAACCATTCCGAGATTTTTATGGCAAAATAAAAGTTCTCTTCTAAAGCAAATGATTTTAAAATGTTTGCTCTAAAGGCAAGAGTTCTGCTCAAGGCATCTCGCTGGGTAACTCCTGGCTAAGCACACCCAGAAAATGTCAGTCCGGCAGAAAACTTTGGAGGCTTTGACCAGGGACTACCAGAGGAGAGGAATTCTCAGGAATTTGTTACCCCTCAGGGAATCACAGCATTAGCCAGAAAAATCCAGTCACTTTTGCAGAGATTTTGAGTATGAAGTCGTTCCCTGGCTCTTGTGGCTGATGCTCACGGATATTTTTTCCTCCCACTCCGTTATTGCTCCATCACAACACAAAACCCGGGATGAGTTTTCACTGCTGAAGACGGGAATGTCTCACGCAGAGTCAAACATCAAAGAGGAAATAAAGGAACCTCTGGGAGGCAGGCAGGATAGTGAGAAGCAGAGCAGAGGGTTTATTTTCTTTGTTTCAGGCTGCATCAGGCGTGGCTGGGGCTGGCATTTAATTGCAGCACCGTGCACGAGCTCGGGAAATGCTGAGGAACAGTATCAATTCCACGGGAAACAGATGGAAATCGGCTGTGAAAAAACACCGAGCAGAGCAGACAAATGGCTCACAAAGTGTGAAAAACCCCTCAGAAATAGCACATTTGGAAGTTTCTCATATTGTTTGATTTATTTACTCCACAGTTTATAAACTGCAATGCTGGAATGGCTGTAAGGGGTGTTGATGGCTCCTGACAGCCTTGAAATAATTGACTGATATCAGTTTTAGTGCTGAAGGAAGCAGCAGTCTGGGCATTCTGCAGAGCTGAGAGTCAGCGGGATGAGGGAGCTGCTGGCTGTGGTTTCCCCCTCCTTAATTCAGTGTTGTGTTTGGTGTGTGAGGTGTTGACCCAAACCCAGAGCTCAGCTGGTCACTAATTCTGCTCCTCCCCAGTGCCAGGCTCTTGTGCAGCTCATTTGGAGCAGCAGAGCTTGTTCTGTGGGTGCATGTTCATAGAATAATACACACGTGATTCTATTCTACTCTATTCTATTCTATTCTATTCTATTCTATTCTATTCTATTCTATTCTATTCTATTCCATTCTGATATGCAAATTCTGCACATCCATTTTAAAATAACAGATCTGCATAATGTGTTTTAAAATAACAACTAGTCCACACCCAAGGGGTAAAAGCAGCAGATGAAACAAACCCAAGGCCCCAGGGCAGCGGGAGAGGAGAAGCGGAGAGCCCGGAGTGACCTCAGCACAACGACAGACAAACGGACAAAATCTCTTGCAAAGAAACGGTGGGAAGTGGATCCAGGGGAAGGTGGATCCAGTGGGACAAGGATCCAGGGGAAAGTGTCCCTCCCATGGCAGGGATGCAATGGGATGAGGGTTAAGGGGTGCAATGGGATGAGTGGTGAGGGGTGCAAGGGGATGAGCGGTGAGGGGTGCAAGGGGATGAGGGTTAAGGGGTGCAATGGGATGAGCAGTGAGGGATGCAATGGGATGAGGGTTAAGGGGTGCAATGGGATGAGCGGTGAGGGGTGCAAGGGGATGAGGGTTAAGGGGTGCAATGGGATGAGTGGTGAGGGATGCAATGGGATGAGGGTTAAGGGGTGCAATGGGATGAGCGTTGAGGTCCCTCCCAACCCAGCCCCGGCCGGGATTCTGTGGCTCACAGGAGAAGCTGTGCCTTCATTCCAAGGCTGTTCCCCCTGAAGGCGCGGAATTAAAGTGACGCCGTCATTGCTCTCCCGTCGGAATTTCGGGAATGTCTGATCTGCTCCGTGCCCAGCTCGGGGTGGGGGGGATGAATCAGCTCAGCCCTCCCTCATTAACGCCCAGCGCTAATTGTGCCAGCCACGGGCAGTGCCGCACCCTGGCCAGCCGCAGCCTGGGGAGGGATCCCCGACAATTGACAGCGATTAGAGCCTCTCTGGCTCCCACCGGGCTCTCGGGATGCTGGAGCTGCCGTTTCATTTCCCTTGGCTTTTATTAATGCCGAGTATTTATCCGTCCCTGCAGCAGCAGCGAAAGTTCAACCCCCATATATATTTTATGAGCAATATTTTTAATGCTTTTTAATAAAACAAGAAAACAAGACTCCCGTCTAAAATGTCCTTCATTAAGAATCAAAGTAAATGAGCAGAAGGCTCCAGTGGAATGTGAAGAGTTTTCCATTAGGATGGAACTAAACTAATAAGTTACCGTTAACTGGCTCGTTAAAAGGCGCCGTTCCCTCAGTGAGAGCAGCACTGCAGTGCCAGGGAGGGAGACGAYTGATGGCATTCCCAGGGCACAAAAGGAATGTTCCCTCCTTTCCTGACTGCACCCCGTGCTGGGGGAAACCGGGACCAGAGCAGGCACAGAACAGCCAGAGCCACTCGGGCTGGGGAGGTGACACCTCGCCCTGGAGGAGCCATCGAGGAGGAGCAGCTCCTTTGCTGAGAAGGACCTGGGGGTGCTGCTGGGTGAGAGCAGCGCGTGAAAAAATGAACCCCTGAGCCCTGGGCTGAGCCCCAGCGTGGGCAGCAGGGAAGGGATTGGGATTCTGCCCCTGTGCTCAGGTGAGACCCCACCTGCAGAGCTGCCCCAGCCCTGGGGACACAGCACAGGGAGGACCTGGAGCTGCTGGAGAGACCCCAGAGGAATCCAGGGAGCTGCTCCAGGGCTGGAGCCCCTCTGCTCCGGAGCCAGGCTGGGAGAGCTGGGAATGTTCACCTGGAGAAGGATCCAGGGAAAGCTCAGAGCCCCTTGCAGGGCCTAAAGGGGCTCCAGGAGAGCTGGAGAGGGACTGGGGACAAGGCATGGAGGGACAGGACACAGGGAATGGCTTCCCACTGCCAGAGGGCAGGGATGGATGGGATATTGGGAATTAGGAATTCCTGGCTGGGAGGGTGGGGAGGGGCTGGGATGGAATTCCCAGAGCAGCTGTGGCTGCCCCTGGATCCCTGGCAGTGTCCAAGGCCAGGCTGGACATTGGGGCTGGGAGCAGCCTGGGACAGTGGGAGGTGTCCCTGCCATGGCCGAGGTGGGATGGGATGGGATGGGATTTAAGGTCCTCTCCAACCCACACTATTCTGTTATTCTATGGTTCTTCCCAGTAGCACCCTGGTCCCAGGCACTGGTCACACTGGTAGCTGAGGAGCTCTTCCTCAAGCCAGTAGAGGCTGGAAAAGCCTTCGGGTGGCTCCCGTTTGCTCAGAATCCCACGCCAGATTGCCAGGGCTCCAGGCACTGCAGGACCATAAAGAAAACATATGGGCAGCTTTTTATCTGCTTCTCAGTCCTGCTCTTGATATAGCTCAGCACATGTGCACAGGAGGGAAAAATACAATTTGCATGGAAAACACTTCCTTTGCAGGAAAATGTGTGTGAGTGGAGAAAGTGCATAAAAATATGTTCCTGCAGCACTGTTATTGATAGAGCTGAGCGTGATGGATCGTTATGGATTGCAAATGCTGACAGAAATAAGCTCCAGTAACTCTTCGGTGCAGTGCCAGTGCCAGGGGAGTCAGGGGTGTCACCCATGTCCCAGCAGTGCCCTTCTGCAGYGCACAGAGACAAATCCCTGATCCCAGGGGCTCCCTTCCAGCCTTTGGCTGGGCTGCACTGCTGGCTTAGCTGGACCCCAGCCTGGGTCCACATYTGGCCGAGGAAGGGCACTTGGGACAGAATCCCAGACTGGTGTGGGTGGGAAGGGACCTCAAAGCCCATCCAGTGCCACCCGTGCCATGGGCAGGGACACCTCCCACTGTCCCAGGCTGCTCCAAGCCCTTTCCAGCCTGGCCTGGCCCAGCACCGGGCCCAGAATCCCAGCAGCGTGTTCCCAGTGCTGAGCAGAGGGGCGGCGTCCCCTCCCTCCCTGGCACTGCCCCTCCTGAGCTGTCCCCGAGGCTGGCGGCCCCTCTGCCATCAGAGGCTTTAATCAGGTTGGTCCCACACCCAAGGAGCTCCCGCAGCCTCTCRCAGCTCAGCAGTGCCCAGCACCCCGATATCCCACAGGTGATCCCTCTGCACCGTCATTCCTTAGGGAGAGCACCTCTGTGCCGGCACCGGGATGAGTTCCCAGCGCAAGTGGCTGCCCGTGAGCCCTGGGAACCGGTGCTGGGGCAGTCGGGCGCTGTGTGATGGGCTCTGACCTTTGCCGGCAGAGCCCGCTCTGATCGCTTGGCTTTCCCTCCGTCCTGTGTTTACACCCCACACCCCGCCAGCCTTTGGGACCGGACGGAGTGGCTGCTCAGACAACATCCGGAATGTTGAAAAGGTCACGGGCACAGCGTGGTCAAATCCCAGCCCCGCGTGAATCCGTCAAATGGGATCCGAGGCAGGGCAGCTCATTCGCGGCAGCGACACCCGAGCAGCTGCAGGCGCGGTCCCAAAGCCTCTGTGTGTGACAGGAGAGACCGGGAACTTCGCTGCTCTCTCTGTCCAGGCCTGGGAGCAGTGAYAGCCGGGACAGGAGTGGATGGAGCAGCACTAAAGCCCAGATCCGCGTGGAGCTGCGATTCCATCCCACGGGAACGCTCTCGGTGCTGAATCCTCCCCCCAGCAGCAGCTCCGTGCAGGATGCAGCCTTTAAACACCTGAACAGGAGCTGAGCAGAGGGAGTTCCGGCTGCTCACGAGTCCTCCATCGAGCTGCASGTGACAAATGTGCTCACAAATTCCACTCCCAGCCAGGGATGCTGCTCCTCAGCCCACCAAAAACATCCCAGAGCAGAGCCCCCCACACCACCCTACAGCCTCCGGGGCTTCTCCAGCTCCCACCTCACTCACATCCCCTTGTCTTCCACAAAGGAGCCTCCAACAACTGAGCAGCTCCTGCTGTCACCCGTCTCTGGGAGCATTTAATGTTCTGAACCACTCCAGCCTCTCCCAGGGCTCTCTGGCCTGGGATGCTGGGCACGTCTTTGCCTCCCTCCCAGAGTGGTTGGTCATCCTCCACCCCTGGGGACACTCAGGTGGGGTCCAGGTGGTCCTGCTTGGCCAGGGGGCTGGCTGCAAACAGCATCCCAAATTCTATTCCCTATTTTTCACRCACAGGCAATGTCCACATGGACAAAGGGGTCTGGAGCTTCCTCCCGAGGGCAGCTCCGGTCTCTGCTCCCTGGGACAGGGACAGGACMYAGRGAACGGCTGGAGCTGGGCCAGGGAGGGTCAGGCTGGAGATCAGGGAAAGGCTCTTCCCCCAGAGGGTGCTGGGCACTGCCCAGGCTCCCCAGGGAATGGGCACGGCCCCGAGGCTGCCAGAGCTCCAGGAGCGTTTGGRCAGCRCTGCCAGGGATGCCCAGGGTGGGGTTGTTGGGGTGTCTGGGCAGGGACAGGGGCTGGGATGATCCCTGTGGGTCCCTCTCAGCTCAGGATATTCCAGGATTCCGTGATTTCTGTGGCACTGCCCTGTGCAGGGCTCAGGGCTCTGAGGATCAGCTCTTGGCAAGCGCGAAGGGGCCTCAACACGTGATGCTCCCCTGTCCTTCCAGCTCTGACAGTGCCAGCCCCGTGGGGGGAAGAAYGACAACAAATGAACTCCATGAGGAAAAAACAGGAATCTCCACGATATTCTGAAAGATTTTATACCAATATCTCTAATGTACCAGGAGTAAAAATGTCCTTAGGGAGCGAGGTGAGCTCATCAGACCCACGTGGCCTTTGCAATTCCAGGTTCTGAGCCCTGAAAGCTGCCCCAGGGAACAGCAAGGGGGTGAAAGCTTGCAATTAATGCAATTAATCTGCGGTGGCCAAATTCTGTTTGAATAGAGCCAGGTGGAAAAGGAGATTTTCTCCCAATAGCCAAGTCCTCTCCTGCAGGAAAGATGTGTTATTTTTTCCCTGACAAAAAGCCAGCCCACATTGCACAAGCAGGGAAGCATCCACTCCTGCTTTCTCTCTCACCTCCTTTCTGGAGCTTTTTCCCACTTTTACCAGTAATTAAAAAAMGCAGGCTTTTTTCGCATATTTAAAAACCATAATGTATCAGCAACGTCCACTTCTCCCCATCCTTTTTAATTAAAAAATAATAGAAATGGGAAAACCCAAATCTTCCCCCACCAAATTTTGCTTTTGTTTTTATAAAAAATTGAGAAAAACAATGAAACCCCAAACCTCATAAATCACAACTTTTCCATTACAAATATTTTGACAGATCTACTCATCACCTCTGAGTTTTTCAGAAGGGGAGGTAAAGGTGATTTTCAGGCTACATTTTATTACTTCATTCTCTACTGGCCTTTTTCAATATATCTTGTTCTTTTTTCATCTCTCTCCCACCAAAAGCAGCTTTGCTTTCACAGCTCTAATGTGGTTTCTCCGAGGAGCTGCCAGGCCCCTGCACCGCCCTCCTCTCCCTCCTCACGTTTGTTCCCGAGGTTTTTCAGCCTCCTGCTCCCCCACCCTGCTGAAACCACAGGGGTTTGACTTTGGGGAAGCCCAAATTTGCTTTTCTGTCTCTCATTGCAACCCTCAATAGAAAAATGAACTCCAGCACGGGGYACACGAGTGGCTGCTCTGCTCATGGCACCTTCAGATCATCCCAGAATTCCAGCCAGATTTGGGTGGGAAGGGACCCTAAATCCCACCCCAYCCCACCCCTGCCATGGCAGGGACACCTCCCACTGTCCCAGGCTGCTCCAAGCCCCARTGTCCAGCCTGGCCTTGGGCACTGCCAGGGATCCAGGGGCAGCCACAGCTGCTCTGGGAATTCCAGCCCAGCCCCTCCTCACCCTCCCAGCCAGGAATTCCTTCCCAATATCCCATCCATCCCTGCCCTCTGGCAGTGGGAAGCCATTCCCTGTGTCCTGTCCCTCCAGGCCTTGTCCCCAGTCCCTCTCCAGCTCTCCTGGAGCCCCTTTAGGCCCTGCAAGGTGATGCCTTAGGTTTTAACTTTTATAGTTTTAAATTCTGTACTGCTTAGTGTGCAACTTTGAAGCTTCTTGTAGCCTCTCATGCTAGTTAGACATAACAAAGCCTCTCTGGACTGCTCTTCAAGGACACCTGGACCATCCTGAGCCCAAGGGGTATAAACCAAGGAGTCTCTGAAGGGGGGGTAGCTAAGGGGAATTACATCATTAAACTGGGACTTTAATTGGAGAATTGACCCTGATATGTAAATGAACCAAACCTATAAAAGTGTGAAGAACTCGTGACCTGTCRTCCATCTTGGGGTCCATTTTGGCAATAGCCTCTGGCTCCCCAGGGTGTACCTTGAAGGCCCTTCAAATAAATAACTACTTTTATTCCTTTACTTTGTCTAGTCTCTGTGTCTAGGAGGCTGGATAAGGCATCAAAGGGGCTCTGAGCTCTCCCTGGAGCCTTCCCTTCTCCAGGTGAACATTCCCAGCTCTCCCAGCCTGGCTCCAGCCCTGGAGCAGCTCTGTGGAACACAGGTACAGCAACTGAGCCTCTCCTCTTCTCTGGCTGTTGCTGCAGGGATGTGAGTGAGGGCAAATCCTCCACAGCCTCTGTGAGTAGCACAAAATGAGATTAACTCATTGGAGGCAGTTCCAGAAGAGCAACCTGTGCACACCAGGAGCAAACCCAAGTGCCAGAGCAGGATAAAGGAGAATTAGGCTGCTTTGTATTGATTTCTTCTTTAGCAGAGATTTTTAGCCRTTTAAATTCTGATCTTTTGCACAGTTATTTTGACTGCTTTGTGCCAAACCAGAGCATGACACTTTTTGCCTAAGGTTTTCTGTGCTTGGTTTAGCAGAGGCTCAAACCATAAATACCCAGCGTAACCTCATTAGGTAGCACAGGCTGGTGGTTTCATTGTTGAATTCCAAAGCAAACACAGCTTTAGCTTTCCCTGCTGTAAAAGCCAACAATCCCCTGCTCCGTTAGGAAATCTTTCTGGTTCGAGGGCAGAAGACAGTGCCCCTGGCCCAGACCAAAGCGTTTTTGGGGCAGAATGTGGGTTCGGCTCAGCAGGACAAGGCAGAGCATCCCCTGCAGGAGCTCCCCGTGCCCCAGCCCCAGGGGTTTGGGTACCACCCCAGTGTTTGGGGAAATCCACCCAGCACAGATCAGGGAATCACAGGAATCCCCGGCTGGGGGGGACCCAAAGGTTCATGGAGTTCATCTTCCAACCCAGCACATTTTCCTGGATTCCAGAACCGAGGCAACACTGGAAATTTGCTGTTCAGCTTGAGCCATGTTGGCTCTTGTCTCTTTTCTGACCTTTCTGGAAGTTTTTCCTTCTGAGAATTGCTCTGGTAGTGTCACACAGCTGCTTATGGTTCGCTGGGTTGGGATGGGAGGGAGTTTTGGGCTGGAAGCTCCATTTCTGACAATCCTGATCACCTTACACTCTCTGGACTTGTTTACAAATAAACTAAAATCTGTTGAAAGGAGCTTTCCCAGATCCTCTGACGAAATCAAACCAGATCCCAACTCTGGGAAGGAGCAATCCCACCCCAGCGCAGAGAATCTTTAGCAGAAGACAAGGCAGGGACATTTTTCTTGGACTTCACACTCCAAGGAAGCCACATGAAAATCAGAGAATCAGATCATTCATGGGAAAAAAACACCATGGATGTGAATAATCAGAATCCCAAAAATCAGGGCACGATAACCACAGGTAAGGGAGGCAATGGGAAATGTGAGATCAGCAAGGCAACCTTTGCAGTTTGGGATCCAGAGGAGAAAGGAACCTTCCAGCAGAAGGTGACTGGGAAATGACGACGTAACAGCACCAAAAATCACTGATCGGGGGATAATTTCATTAATGGGACAAAGAAATGGCCGTTTCTCTGCCACTTTTTAAAATAGAGGGAATAATGGACAAGAACAAAAATTTGTGGGAAAATCTCAGAACTGTCAGTGGTTATAGCTGATAATCATAAATCTCTGCTTTGCACCAGGGGGGTGCAAAGTCCCAGAAAACAGGGAAAGGGTCAGTGTTACCCAGAACTTCAGCAGGAGGCACAACCAGCAGGTAAAACCCAGGGAAATGAGTTCCACTTCCCAGGACAGCAGAGAAGGAAGTCAGCAGGATGAACCAGAACAGCTTGGTTTTAATGAATCACATCAAACCCGGCTCCTTCCTTCTCCCAAAGACAGTAATGATCTCATGATTTCTAGTGAAGACCCAGCTGATGTGGCTTCAAAAACGAAAACAGCTCCCCCAGAGCCCTGCCAGGCAAGAGAGAGCAGTGTGGGCTCCAATAAATCATTCCGGTTCCAGAGAGAAGCACTGGAAGCTTCACAGGACAGAGGTGGGGGATGGCCGGTGCAGTCCTGCCTGGGAATTGTACTGGGAGGAAGGTCAGGAATGTTCACTGCCAAAAAAAGGAGGAATCTGCACAGATTGGTCAAACCAAGTCCGGGTGACACCTCCTAAAGAGCCCGGTGCCAGCATGAGCTGGACTGGAGGTGTCCCAGACTGGTTTGGGTTGGGAGGGACCTCAAATCCCACCCAGTGCCACCCCTGCCATGGCAGGGACACCTCCCACTGTCCCAGGCTGCTCCCAGCCCCAATGTCCAGCCTGGCCTTGGGCACTGCCAGGGATCCAGGGGCAGCCACAGCTGCTCTGGGAATTCCAGCCCAGCCCCTCCCCACCCTCCCAGCCAGGAATTCCCAATTCCCAATATCCCATCCATCCCTGCCCTCTGGCAGTGGGAAGCCATTCCCTGTGTCCTGTCCCTCCAGCCCTTGTCCYCAGTCCCTCTCCAGCTCTCCTGGAGCCCCTTTAGGCCCTGCAAGGGGCTCTCAGCTCTCCCTGGAGCCTTCCCTTCTCCAGGTGAACATTCCCAGCTCTCTCAGCCTGGCTCCAGAGGGGCTCAAGCCTCAAATGGGAATTTAGGGAAGGCAGATGAAGAGCTAACAAATGATGCCAGACTGGCAGAGCTACAGACCAGGAGAAGGAAATCTTCAAGTTGATGGGATTTTAGGCATCACATTGGTGATAAATTTCCAGAGGCCCTCAGGACAAACCACTGCTCTGAGATCTGACTCCCTCAATCCCACTCAGACCATCAGGAACTGTAAATGTTCAGTTCCTGCACCTGAGGAAGGCAGGAAGGAATCTCTGGGCTAACCACGATGGAGAACTGTTCTCCAATCCTTTCTCCTGCGGGAGGAGAGTAAATAAAATTCCTGCGTGTGGGGTTCCTGAACCAGCTGGGTCAGGAGAGAGCCCCTCAGTGCTGACCTTTGTGGGATCCAGGAGTGCCAGGGAACCTCCACCTCTCGGGATATTCCATCGGGCAGAGAGGGACATGGATCCCTCCATCTCCCGGGATATTCCATTGGGCAGAGAGGGACAAGGATCCCTCCATCTCCAGGGATATTCCATCGGGCAGAGAGGGTGAACTCCTCAGCAGGGGAGGTGATGTCAGCCCTGGTTAATCAAAGACAGGTGGATAAGGGCTGGGGAGACAGCAGAGGGACAGCAGAGGGACAGCAGAGGGRCAGCAGAGGGACAGGGCCCGTCCTGCCCCGCCGGGGGGATTATGGAAAGCAGGAGTCCCAGGGAGCTGATCCCGGCTCCCTCTCCGCACAGATTACAGCTCTGACAGCCCAGGTAACACCGGGATTGACTGCCGGCAGCTGTCTGACTTTATCTCTGGGTTCCACCGAGAGCAGATCACCAAAGCGAGGGGTTTAATAGGATTAGTCAGGAAAAATTACAAATCCAGAGCCCCTCCTCTGCTCCGAGGTGAGTATGTGGGTGTGATCCTAAAGGCAGGAATGTGACAGTCGCTGACAGGAGTGGGACAGGGCTTGTGGGGACTGTCAGGAGCRGGACGGCAAACAAAGGATATGTTAATGCAGATGAGTGTCTAACCAACCTGCAGGACAGCAGGACAGAGAGGAGGTGACACTGATGAGGGAAAGGCTGGAGTGGAAAATCGTCACCTGGCCCAGAATTAACTCCTGATTTGATATCAGACATAAGACAATTCCTGGGATGCACAGACGTATTTTATTTCTAAAACTAAAAGCACTGGTGAGAGAAATCCTGGCTCAGGGAGCTGTGCAAGTACCTGCAGGTAGAGCCTGAGCACAGAGACTGAGACATAAATCCAGAGATTCTGGGGAACTGTCCCAGGAATTCAGAGTTCAGACTGTGGCTGGGGTCCAGGAAGGAGCCTGCCAAATCCCCCCTGTCAGTGAGCCCTTTCCAAGGGGGGACCAGCAGAAAGGAAGGCAGAGGTTGGATTCAGGACTGAGAAATGGTCACACCCCAGAGCCACTGCGGGTCTGGCACCACACACAGCTCAGGGAACTCCCCGGGGTGAGAGGCATCCCTAAAGAAAGCAAAGAGCTTGGAATTATTTACCCCAGCTGTTTTCTCACTACAGGAAAAGCACAGATAAAGTAAAAAAAAATTTAAAAGTTCAAAAAGAGACACTGCAAGCAGTGGGTGCTTCCTGTGTGGGGTATTGGGGTCGGGTCCCACAGAGACTTCCAGCAGTGCTTACAGCAGGGGTGGGGCCAGGGGGATCAGAGCCCCCCAGAGGGGCAGTGGCTGGTGAACCCCAGTCCAGGGGCTATGGGACCCCAAAGCTGGCCCTGAGCAGGGCTCTGATCCCCTCTGACCCGGTGCCACACGGACAGACCAGCAGCGTGCAGAGGGGACCTGTGACCCCCAGATCCCTCAGACCATCCACATCCTTTGGGATAAATCCCGCAGGACAGGGACACGGGGAGGTGCCCTGGGCCGAGGGCAGCTGTCCCTGTGTCTGTCAGCAGTCTGTCCTTCCCTTCGGGGGACACCCCAGTGCTGCCATCAGCACCTGAACGGGAACCGCTGGCTGCCACCCAGCCCCGGGGGACGTCTCCGGTGAGGATCGGGAGCAGCACCGAGCACCTGCCAGGCGTTACTGATGGGGAGGGATCACTCCCAGAAGCTCCTCTGGCTGTCTGGGAATGTGCTGTCTGCCCAGCTGTCCATGCCCACGGGATCAGCCCCTCGGGGCCTGTCCCACCCCTGCTCCTGCTGCAGCCCCGAGTGAGGGGTTCGGCCCCATCCCCTGAGATGGACAATGCACCAGGGGGTCTGCACCCAGTCCCCGGGGAGGAGGACTGGCACGGGGAGCTGCTCTCAAAATGGTCCCTGAGCTGGTGGAAGTCACCAGGGCAGCTCCTCGGGGAGGTGAAGGCTCCCAGGGAGGAGATACTGGGAAAGCTGGGACGGGGGACAAAGGAGCCACGAGGGGACAGAGCAGGAGAGAAATAAGCGGCTGCCTGTCACACAGCGACACTGGGATTGTTTCCCTGGTGGCCCTCGTGTGTCCTTTCAGACACAGRGCACAGGAACCTTCCCCAGAGCTGCTGCACGAAGCTGGGGCTGCAAAGGAGATATGGTGGTGATTTAAGGCAGGGACAAATGTGACTGCAGGCTGGTTCAGAGCAGCTCCGTGAGATCAGGCTCATAAAGTCCTGACTCGCAGCAATGTGACCTTTTTGGAAAGCATTTGTTCTTGGAGGTTGGAATTAATACATCTTCCTGTTCCGTGCTGGAACAGCTCCTCCAAAGTGCCTCGAAAATCCCCGGCAGAGAGTGTCAAGCTCATCACTGACTAAAATATTTCCTCCACAGGATTTCTCCAAGCAAGAAAGAAAACCATTACATTCAGAGACATTTATAAAACAAGCAACACTTGAAAGGACCTTGAAAACACTGAGCTGCTTTGGTCTGACCCATTAGGAAAAAGCTCTTTTTTCCCAGCGGACTGAAGTGAGGGGAGGGTGGCTGGAGTGGGGGGGTGCGTGACACAGAAATGTCAGGGAGCCTGGAGGGTTTTACACGTGTTCGGCCGTGGTGAGGCACAGCAGAGCTCTAAATCTGCGGGAAGGGAAGGAAAACCTCTCTGTGCGTACTGAAGGAGCTTCTCAAACTGCGCTCTTACCCAGAGACATCCCAGGGAAGAATACTCTCCCCATTCCTCTCCACAGGTCTCATTTTACCCAGCAGAGAAGGGGATGTGGCACAGGCAGCAGAGAAGGGGATGTGGCACAGGCAGCAGTGAATCGGACGCTGCACTGCAGAGACCCCATTCCCACCAGTCCAGATCCAAGAAATGGGAACTGGAAACGGTGCTCAGTGGCTGGGAAAGGGCGGAGCTGCAGAGGGCAGTGGGAATACAGGGAATTAATGGCTGGCTCTGCTCTGCAGCCAAGTGCAGGGAGAGTCCCTCAGGGACCAGTGACATCCCCTCAGCCAGGCCCCTTGTGCCAGGCCTGCCATGCCCCTGATCCTTCCAATTAACTGGGAATTTGCTCACTAATCATGCCCCAGACTGCAGCTCAGTCTTGAAGCAGACTCCTTCTACTTCAATCTTTCTTAGAGACCTGTCAGGTTTGGAGTGTCAGCCTCTTCTTTGAAATTAATTCCTAAATCCCAATGTCGTGTTACAGGGGTTTGATGTGGAAGGAAAGAGAATGAAATGTGGCTGTGGATGCCCAAGAACCTGCACAGRGTGACTGGGTCCAGCCCAGAGGGAGTCTCGTGCTCCTCGGCTGTTCCTGGAATGCAATCCCAGTGCTGTGCCAGCCCCTGGTCCTGCCTGGGACAGCCGTGCCAAGGAGCTGCTTCGGGTTTGCTTTGGTTTGTTGGGGTTTTTCTCAAAAATCTCAAAAAATACAAACAATCCAGGAAAAAAACCACCTCAAAAGTTCAACTTGGACTCTGTCCCGTTCTATAAAATGAGCATTTATTTAGGCTTTGCAGAGATGGACATTGTTTGGTGCTTTTGGCTTGGAAATCCAAAGCTGAATATTTCAGTGAATTGGGCCGTGATCTCCAGAGGGAAAACAGCTGCTGCAGCAGCGCTCCAGCGCTGGAAAATCTGGGGGTGCTGGGGGCTTTTGGGAAAGTGGATTTCCCCAAGAGATCCAACTCAGTTTTCCTGTCACAGCTCATTCCAGAGGACACAGGGGTTTATCCCTGTGCTGGCCCCAAGGCAGCCAGTTTGGCCAGGGTGGGATTGTTGGGGTGTCCCATCACCCAGGACCTTCCCCTCCCTGGAATTGTGGTTACAGGGTGGGATTGTTGGGGTGTCCCATCACCCAGGACCTTCCCTTCCCTGGAATTGTGGTTACAGGGTGGGATTGTT
>RAHM01000676.1:16126-43246 GCA_003713295.1 Parotia lawesii | reverse complement strand
GGTTACAGGGTGGGATTGTTGGGGCGTCCCATCATCCAGGACCTTCCCTTCCCTGGAATTGTGGTTTCAGGCACAGAGCAGCCTCTCAAGAGCTGCTGCTCATTCCAAGCTAAAGCAGAACCGTGAATTCATTCCTGAAACAAAAAAGGAAAAGGCCTTTGCCAGCACTTTGTTTTGCTGCATCCCCATTTGTCTCTGGCTTCTGATTCCAGCACCCAGGGGATGAGCAGGGGCATTCTCACAGCCACACAAACCTTGGTTTTCACGGTTTCAAGGACTTTGAATCTCTTCTCAATGCAGTGCCAGGCTCAGGGCCTGACCCTGCTCTCCAACATCTGCTGCAGCGGGACACACACGGCTGGGAGCGAGCAGCTGGCACTGGGAATGCCAGGGGAAGGAGCTGCAAGCTTATTAAGTCAATTATTCACTGGAACTGGCTCTTCCCCTGTGAATTCCATTTAATCTTCACGGCACAGTTTCCTTCAGAAAACACAATGATCGTAATGAGTCAAGTCTGAAGTGCTCTGTTCTTCGCAGGTGAGCAGGTTAATTTTCTCTATAATTAGTTAGTTGCCAAAACTTGAGCTATCAATAGCAAGGTAGAGGGAAATCAGTACAACACCTTGTCCGTGTCTCTCGAGGTAAATTATGGCAGAAGAGGTTGACACTGTAAAGATTACAGGAATTTTGAAGGTCTTTGTAAAATATTTGGTCTTAAGAAATTSGAAAGGAAGAGCTCCCGCTTAGCACTGAGCTGATTCATTCCTTAGTGTTGTTCTCTTCTCCTGTTTGCTTTTTTCGAGTCCTGACACTTCACCACTTTTTCCTTTCTTTCTCCATGATGAGTTCCGGATTCCCCTCCAAGCTCTGTGTGCCTTTCCCTTAGGGATCTGCTCCCCGTGGCTTTAAACCTCATGTGTTTGAGTGTTTGAGTTTGAACCCTGCCAACACCTCAGCTGTGCAGGATTTCTGGCTGGTTTGCTCAAGCACAAACCACATTTTGTCTTTTCCTTTCTCCAGCCTCCCATGGGAGCAGCTTCTTCCCAGCTTCCCTGCAGATGAGCCAGCCCTTCCTCCAGCCCCTGCCTCTGTGGGCACTGGGAGTCACCGAACCCCAGGATGGGCTGGGTTGGAAGGGGCTTTAAGGACCATGTGGTGGTCACAGAGTGACCCTTTGGGGGTCACAGAGTGACCAAGGCTTTGGTGCCAGGGCAGCACCAGGTGAGGCTGCTCCTTGTCACCAGGACCTGCTGCCACACGTCTGATGTGGATGGCACCACACAGAACCCTCCCCATCACCTCTGCTCTGGGCTCCAGTGCTTSGGAATTGCCCCAGGAACCAGCCTGGTCCCAGCCCCCTCAGGACGGCCCTGGGACCTCAGCAGCCTCCGGGGGTGGAGGGAGCTGGAGGAACGGTGTCCATGGGTCCCTCTGCTGCTGGATCGGTGTCGTGGCCACGGAGCACAGCACGGGCAGCAGGGCCCTGAGCTCCACAGGGTCCCTGCTCCRGGGAGAGCCCCTGGATGGTGTGCGCAGGAAGGACAGCCAGGCTGGCAGGTCCTGTCTGAGCTTTCAGGGAGGAGAGCAGGGAGAACATTCCCTGAAAACAGCCTGGGAACATTCCCTGAGCACAGCCTCAGCTGAGGAGCACGAAGTGTCGCTTTTCCTTGTGCCAGTAATGGCCAGAGGCAGCAGCAGCAGCAGCTCCTCATTGGGATGCAGCGTTTYCAGCAGTTGTTGGAACAGGTCACAGGGGCCAGTTCACAGAATTTGACTCATTCCAGGGTTGCTGTTGCTGAAATCATGAAGGTCCCGGTGCCGGGCACACACAGAGTGCCCTCAGCCCCCGAGCAGCCCTGTGGCACATRGAGCTCTCCTGGGATCAACAGCACAGCCGGGGCTGGAGCAAGGCACAGCCAGGGAGCAGGACAAGTGTCCCAGGCCCCTGCACAAGGGGCCAGCTCCAGTCCCAGAGCAGGCAAGGGTTGCTGCTGGATGCAGAAACACGGGAAGGAGAGGCTGATGCCTGTCTCTGTGGGGGTCCCGGATCCCAGAGGAAATGGGTGTGAGGTGAGATGTGTGGGGTGTGTGGGATGTTTGGGATATAAGGGATGTATGGGATATGTGGGGTGCATGGTGATAAAAACACAGTCAGTCACCTGATAGGTTAACTGATTTATTAGCAAAATAAACAAAACAAACAACTGCAGACAGGGACCCGAGACAAGCCCGAGACAAGCCCAAGACCCCAATGACAAAGCAGAGGACAAACAGCGCTCACGAGGCGCTCAGTGCTCCCCGGCCCACACGTCATGAGGGAGGGCCTGGTGCAGGGCTCCAGAGGGGCTCTTATAGCCCCTGCTCGCTCRGGATTGGTCCGTTTCTCAATCCGCTCTCCCATTGGCTGGGCCAGGGTGCATTCCTGACCAATCGTTCTCCCCAGAGCTCACCCCATTGGCTCTCTCTGGTAACCAATCCCCGCTCGGGATGACGTCACTGAGCCCTTCTAGAACGTTCCCTCACGGGCGCCCCTGTGCTGCCGCCATCTCTGGATCGCCAGAGGCCTCGCACCCGTACAGCGCGCTCGCGCACGGCCCGTGGGCTTCTGCTGGCAGTTCATCCACATTATCAACAATTCATCAGCTTAAAACTCAGCCCCCATATAGCCCAACCAACTCTTAATATTACAACAATTATAACTTCATTAACTGTATAACCGTAACCGGTACACAAATTATTACATTTATAATATGTGGGATGTGTGCAGTGTGTGGGATGTGTTGGGGGTGTGGGGTGTGTGGGATGTGTGGGGTATGTGGGGTGTGTGGGGTCTATGGGATGTGTGGGGTGTGTGGGATGTATGGGATGTGTGGGGTGTGTGGGGCATGTGGGATGTGTGGGATGGAGGCACCCAAGGAGTTTTGTTCGTGGCTGTGAATTCTGAGCCTGGAAACGGATCCGGTGCAGCACCAACACATTTTTCTGTAGCACCTCCTGCTAATTCCACACAAATATTCCGCTTCCAAATGCCCTGATTTAATAAAAAAATGGCAACAACCTCCCATCCAGCCACCTCCCGTGCCTGAAAAACAAAAGGCATTACTGATTTGAGACTCTGCACCAATTAATGCCAGCCATAATTCCATGCATTTTCTTCCCCACCTTGGTATCAGGAGAACCCCAAATGGCGACTGTGCACAGGAGATGCATCCAGGATGGAGAAGCTGCCTATGGCAACCTCAGGAAGTGCCAGCAGCCTTAGTGTGGGCAGGAGCTGGGTGATGGACTTCGCACAGAGCCTCCCTCTGAGGATCGTGGCTGTGGCAGCAGAGGCGCTCGGAGCCTCTCGCTCACTGATGAGGAAATGTTTACCTCGGTGCTGGCAGAGGGAACTCTGCTTCTGGCCCGTGCTGCCTGCTTGGACAGGAATATCCATTCCCATCGTGTCCTCCCGGAAAGCTTTCCCTATTCCAGCAATGGCACTTTGGCAGGGCTCAGCCCTGCCAGCTTCAGCTTTAGCTTTACAAGTCACCTGATTTGTTCTGCACGCTGCCATTTCAGAAAACAAATAAAGAAACGAAGCAATGTGTAACAGAGGGGTTTGGCAATACTTGCAATTATTTGTTTCAAAAGAAGAGGAAAAATGGTAAATTCATCTTGCTAGTAAGAAACCCTTCACTAAAGTGATTCAGCAAATGAGGAGGACTTTGGTTTCCTCTGGGATCCTTCCTCACGCTTAGGGGAGGCCCATTTGGGGTTTGTTTGTGTCCCCAGCACCCAGCTCAGCCCAGCCCGGAGCGTGTCTGTGGTTCCCAAAGCTGTGGGAGCTGAGCAAGGCCACAAGTTGCCCAACATTAAAAAGGAATTGTTCCCACAAAGCCCTGCACAGTCACAGGCAGTGGCTGAGCAGTGTTCTGTTAATAAATTAAAGGACCCTGGGGCCTGGCACAGAACTTTTATTTGAATTTATTTAATTGCATTCCTCACTTCTTTTTTTTCTGAAAATCATCTTTACACAGGGCACTCTCCGATTAAAAATTATGTATTCCAGCTGCTTGGAAGTGTTCTGTTCAGTTCAGCTGAGCGGGAAGGCACGGATCAGAGACCTCTCGTGTGGGATCAGCTGTGGGTTCCCCCCTGGAAACGGGGAATTGTCCTTTTCCTTCTGCATTCAGACACGGCTCTGGCTGCTGTCCCCCACAGAGGACTGGCCATGGAGGTGCCTCTGCATGACTCCTAAGGGAGGCAATTCCTGTTAAACACCTTTAAACTCAACACCCTTGATTTACAAAGATGCTGTTCTTCCGGAGCTTGCAGTGAATTGTTTCACTCAGGGCGCTGCTCTGAGGTGCTGAGTTGAAAAGACTTGGGGAGTGGTGACAGGAAATGCCATTGAGTGAGTTTCACTGCCATTAAATTTATTCAATTTTTTCTAAACTATCCAGGGACCACTCCTGCCAGGGGTGCTCCTTCCYAGGTGTGCCCCTGAGGCGCCCAGCCCACCACGGTCAGCTGGGCCAGAACCGTCGGACTCTGAATTTCGCTTCTCTCCCACAACATCCCAGTTTATTCCATGAAGAGTGAAAATACRCCCAAGTGCCACGTGCTGTGTCATTTTCCTTCAGGCCTAGCCAATAACTGGAGCTCCCAGGACAGAAGAGTCTAACCCAAGTCAGCAGATCCCAGCGATCYCTCCCCAAAACAACTCAAACTCCTCCCACCCTGACCCCAGGCTGTGCTGGGAGCTGCAAGTCCCACTCTCTCCAAGATTTGCTGGATTCAGCTTCCCAAACTGGGAGCTAACGTTCTTCAGAGACACAGCTCAAGCTGGAAAATTAACTGGATTGGTGTTTTCACCTCCTTGTTGTGTCGTGGCCCAGTTACTGAATATATCCCAGGAACTGCCAGTAGGAACCCTGACACCACGGGCTGCATCAGCACCAAATCAAGACGGAATTTATAATTTCACCCCAGAAACACAAAGGTGTTGGCAGAGAGCCAAGCAGAAAACAATATTCTGGTTCCAGAGTGAGTCTGTGATCCCAGTCTRGGCACGGACAGTTTCCCATCACAAAGCCCTGCCCCAGTCTGGGAGCTCCCAGTGCCAGCACAAGCACCTCTGGCTCCAGGGACGCATACAAATAAATGCAGAAACAAATAAAATTATTCTTTATACAGCTAGAGATACGAGAGGGAAATAAATCAGTCCTTTCCTGTGTCTGCAGGATTATTTGCCCATCAGAAAGAGCATTTTCCGTTGCCCTTTTTGCACCCACAACCATCCAAACCCTGTCTGCTGGGCAGAGGAGACTCAAGAGCCATTCACGGAGTGCTGGAAATGCCAAACAGGGAATAAAGGCCAGGGTTCAGGGAATTGCTGCAAGATGGGTCTAATAATGAAAGCTCCTTCATGCTGCACCTCAGCTGGTTCTGCAGGAGTCAGGGGCTTGGACAGGTCTGATCTTCCTCCCCAGAGGAACAGTCTTCTTCAGCCTCTGGGCCCAGAGCCAGCCCGGGAGTGCTCAGCAAAGGGCTCAGAGGGTTAAAGGGGTGCTGTGGGGCTTTCAGGTTGTTTTCCCATGGACGTTGGAGATCTTGTCAATCCCACACCAAAATGTGCTCTGAAGATCAAGGATTTTAATAAACTCGTGTGCATTGACAGGGTCACAGAAATTGTGGGGCCACGGAACAGTTGTGATTCCACCACTGTGAGCTGAGGATTAGAAATCCTTGGAATCACCACGGAAATCTGGGTTTGCTTTACCTGTTGTTACCACAGCTGCAGCTGCTGGAATTCATAAACCCCCAGGGTCACGGACTTATGGAATGGTTTGGGTCGGAAGGGACATTAAAGCCCACCTTGTTCCAGCTCCCTGCCCAGGGCAGGGACACCTTCCACAGGTCCAGGCTGCTCCAAGCAATTTAAGCTCAAAACTTGCCCAAAGCAGGGATTCCCTGAGGAATGAGCCAGGAGTGAAGCCACTGCCAGTGCTGTGGTGGCTGCAGGACCCCGATCCTCCAAGGGCACCTCACAAACCCTTGCACCCTCCAGCTCAGGGCTCAGAGCTGCTCCTCTGTGCCAGGGCTCTCAGTGCTCAGTCCCATGAGCCTCACCTGGCCCCCAAGAGCCTCCCCTTGCCCCCAAAAACCTCACCTGGCCCCCATAAACCTCTGCCCTGGGCTGGGAGCTCCATTTAAGCCAGGTCTGGGCAGGCAGAGCTCTCAGGAGCTGAGCAGGGATCAGGTTCTAAAGCTGTGCCTGCCCCACAGAAGCAGACAGCAGGGTGTGGGTCTTTGAGGAGTTTTCTGCACTTCACTGATGGCAAACTGGGGATGGCGGGTTTGGAATGCTGATTTTGGGAAGCAGAGCCTCCCATGGGGGCTGCAATCAGAGAGCAAAGCCCTGCTGGCTGTGAGCCCGGGCTGTCTCAGTCTCTCCAGCTCTCTAACTCGCAGTGCTGAGCACAGGGGAGGTGTGTGGGGCCGGGRCAGCTCCCCTTGCACCATTCCTGGGCACAGCTGCTCCTGGCCCCAGCACAGACAGCTCAGCAGAGCTCCCTGGGCAGCCTGTGCTGCTGCATCCCYGCACCAGAACCTTCCCCTGAATGCCTCTAGCCCGGCTTTGCCTTTCTTAGAGCTGCCCTGTCCGTGATGAGCACAGAAAACCGATTATTTCCTGCTCCTTGTCAGCCTTTTATGCTGCTGAAGATCATTAGCCGTGTCCTTTGGAACCTCCTGACACTCATCATTGCAAAGCTCTCCTTGAAGGTGAGATTTTCCAGACTTCTCTTTTTTTCCTTTTTGAGGTGGTTTTTGTGTCCTCTCACAGGCTGTGCTTGATCCACCTCTTCCTTCAAGCAGCACCAAAACCGACCCTTCCCAGCAGTGCCCAGAGAGGGGGATTGGCCTCCCCAGAGAGGGGGATTGGCCTCAGGCACCCCCGAGGTGCTGTGGCCCTGCAGAGACCCTTTCTCCCCTTGCTGGGTCAGTCTGTGCCAGTTAAACCCGGGCCCTTGGCTGGGCTGTGTATAAATGTCAGTTCCTCCTGCCAAGCGCTGCAATTCCAACCTTTCCAGTCCCTCTGGTGTGGCAAAGCTGCTCCCAGCGTGGGCTCTTCCTCAGAATATGGGAATCCAGAGGAATCCACGGAGCTGCTCCAGGGCTGGAGCCCCTCTGCTCTGGAGCCAGGCTGGGAGAGCTGGGGGTGCTCACCTGGAGAGGAGAAGGCTCCAGGGAGAGCTSAGAGCCCCTTGCAGGGCCTRAAGGGGCTCCAGGAGAGCTGGAGAGGGACTGGKGACAAGGGATGGAGGGACAGGACACAGGGAAYGGCTTCACATGGACAGAGGGGAAATTTAGGTTGGATATTGGGAAGGAATTCCTGGCTGGGAGGGTGGTGAGGCCCTGGCACAGGGTGCCCAGAGCAGCTGTGGCTGCCCCTGGATCCCTGGCAGTGYCCAAGGCCAGGCTGGACATTGGGGCTKGGAGCAGCCTGGGACAGTGGGAGGTGTCCCTGCCATGGCAGGGGTGGCACTGGGTGGGATTTTAGGTCCCTTCCAGGGCCCTTTGTCAGGACTCTCCCCCAGGGTGGTGGCTCTGGGCAGGTCACTCTGCCAGTTCCTGTCTGGGAAATGAGAGCAGCCCCGGCTTCCCAGGCAGGTCATAAATCCATTACAGGCTACAGAGTGCTCTGACTCCAAAGTGCTGAGGCCACGGCCAAGAGGGATTTGGGAGACGAGGCAGCAGCAATTTCATCTGTAGAGCCTCTGATTCACACACAGATCCCGCCTGATTTTCTCCCAAATAGTCCCTGTACMGCACAGAAAATGTGAATTGTGTCCTGAGCAGCTCATTCTTCCAGAACCAGGAGAAAAATTAAACTCCAAAAGTTAATTATGTAGTGAGAAGCTGAGTGGGAAAGGAGCTGAGAGGGGAGAGGAGGGATGAAGGGCACCATGAAAGACTGAGGGAGAGGGTTAACCAGTATTTATTCATCTAGGAAAACACATTTTTAAACTACATGGCTTCTTCCAGCTCCTGTCTGCAAGTTCTAATAACAGATTTTTAATTTACCAGACACATTTTGCATTTCCCCTTGTTGCATTTTGCTTGCTATGAAAACAAAGTCATATTTTGACACGGCAAAAGCCAATTCAGATTTTCTTCAGATAATGATTTGTTATTAAGGTTAGGAGCCTTTTTTGCATAATTAAATTAGAATTGTTTTGGGCATGTTAGGATTTGTGATATTGGGTTTGGATAGCAAACATATATTTTATTTCCTTTCTTGCCATGAAAATATTGGCTCTGTAAGAGATGAGATTATTTCTGGGTTTACATTAATATATTCGTTTATCATGTGGCTATCCTTGCACTTGGCTTGAACCCACAGTGATACCTTGGGAGGGAGATGAAAAACCTGAGGAAATGAAGGGAACACCAGAATCYACATGGTTATTTGGAGACATGAGAGCAGCAGTGCCAGTGCTCAGGGTGTTTGGAGCACTTTGGGTTATTCCTGAAGTTCAAGTCCCACTGGAAATAATGACAATTCCCTGAAGTGTTTGATAAAGTGCAGCAACTGGGCTCAAGTGCTGGGTTTGGGTGAGTTCATGACATCTCAAGGTATTTTGAATACAGAATAATGTTCTCCCTCGACATGGGAAATTCTTGCAGGATTATGCATTTCTGTGTACATTGTTCTCTCTGTGAAACTGAGACTCATTTCTCCTGCTTCAGAGCTGAAATATTGAGTAAATTCTCTGCCTCTGACTGGTGGGGAAAGGTTTCCTTTTGCAATGGAAGCCAGAAAACATTCAAAGTGTGCAGAGTCAGACTGGAATCCCATCCCCAGCCCACGGCAGGGCAGGGCTGCACATCAGTGTTCTCCGCACAGTTACAGAAGGAAGGAGTTCCAAAGTGTTCTCTCCAAGTCCTGTGTTTCAAGGCTCATTTCTGAGCCCCCTGAGTTTATTGCACAGGATGCTGCTCCTCTCTCCTCATGGGCATTTCCCAGTCCRTGGAATTGTCAAGGCACAGAACCATTAAGATTGGAAAACAGCTCAAGGCTTGAGGCCAAGCTTTGACTGAACAGCACCATGGCCACTGTTGGTCTGTACCAAGATTAGTGACAATTATTAGCAAGAACTCGAGTAACTGCTGGCAAAAATCTGTAAATCCAAGTGTTTGGCAATCGCTCCATGGTGTTCTCCTCTGCAGAGTGGCGCAGGGACAGTGTTGGAGTGCACTGTGTGCTGGAAGAGAGACAGGCCCTGAGGGCCGCAGAGAGAGCCTCTTTCCCGGCCCCAGAGGTGACCCTGGGAGTGCATCCAGGTCACCGGGGATGGGCTGAGAGAGGATTGTGGGTTTCTGGACAGTGCTGGGCCTATGAGATGTGATAATTGTAGTTTGTGACCTTATAGGGTATTGTTTACCTGTTACCATAATAGGCAATGTCTGTGCACTATCCCAGGTGATTGGGGGACACTGAGGTGAACATCTTTCCTGTTTATATGATGTGATATCCTGTTGGGTGCTGGCATTTAGGGACTATTTTACTGCGCAATAAAGGCTTTGCATTTTTCCGTCTTGTGTGCAGAGCCGTGCCCTTGTGTGAATACTGCAGACAGGGCTGCAGGGACGAGAGGGACAAAGAGACTCAGGGAATCCTGGAATGGCTTGTGCAGTATTCACGCAAGGGCACGACTCTGCACACAAGATGGAGAAGTGCAAAGCCTTTATTGCGCAGTGAATATTCCCTAAATACCAGCACCCAACAGGATATCACATCATATAAACAGGAAAGATGTTCACCTCAGTGTCCCCCAATCACCTGGGGTAGTGCACAGACATTGCCTGTTATGGTAMCAGGTAAACAATGCCCTATAAGGTCACAAACTACAATTATCACATCTCATAGGCCCAGCACTGTCCAGAAACCCACAATCCTCTCTCAGCCCATCCCYGGTGACCTGGATGCACTCCCAGGGTCACCTGTGGGGCCAGGAAAGAGGCTCTCTCTGGCCCTCAGGGCCTGTCTCTCTCCCAGCACACAGTGCACCCCAACAGTTTGGGTCCTGGAATGGACCTTAAATCCCACCCAGCCCCACCCCTSCCATGGCAGGGACACCTCCCACTGTCCCAGGCTGCTCCAAGCTCCAATGTCCAGCCTGGCCTGGGACACTTCCAGGGATCCAGGGGCAGCCACAGCTGCTCTGGGAATTCCAGCCCAGCCCCTCCTCACCCTCCCAGCCAGGAATTCCTAATTCCCAATATCCCATCCATCCCTGCCCTCTGGCAGTGGGAAGCCATTCCCTGTGTCCTGTCCCATACCCAGCAGTATCCACAGTCCCGTATGGAAGCAGCCCCCAGCAAATCCCCCTCAGTCACGGGAGGGGCTCTGGGGGCAGAGGCAGCAGCAGGGGCAGGGCAGAGCAATCCCTCCCCAAAACCCAGGGGACTGAGACCATCCCCAGCCAGGGATTGCTCCAGGCCCCTGGGAACAGCAGCTCCGGGGGTTCCTCCTGTGCCGGGATGCTTTTCCCTGTGTTTATAACTTTGGCACCCGCTGCAGCTCCTGGCAGGGCTCTGTGGGATCACTGGGACAGGGCTGCCAGGGAACCGAGGCACAGCTGAGACCTGAGCCAGCTCCTGCCCCAAGGCAACAACGACTGCTCGATGCATCCCTGCCAGATGTTTGCCCACGTCCTTATGCAAAACCGCTCTGTTTGTTTTGGTTGTGCTCCCTGATCRCAGCACTGGGCTCCTTCATCCCTCCCCATGGCAGCGATGGCTGCCCACCCCCAGCCCCTGGTTCTGTGCCCTTTTGCTGCTGCCACATTGTCAGGGTCTGATTTTCCCCTGTCTGAGGCTGAGGAGTTCTAATCAATGTGGTTGTGGCTCATCCATATGCATGTGGGATGTGAAAGCAGTGCGGCAGAGGGCTGGTTGCCCTTCCTGACAGTGATAGGAGCCCACAGCTATCAGGAAAATCACACAGGAATGGCTGTGCCAGTGATTTTAGAGTCATAAATCCAAGAGATTCTGGGTATTCTAGCAGTGCAGAAAATAAATGCAGACTGGAGGCTGTGTCCTGTGTCTGCAGAGAGCAGATCTTGTGATAAATTAACTCCACACCACCCTCCAAGCATCCCATTTCCATCCCCTGTGCCAACAGCCACAACTGCATCCACTCAGCACCTGAGTTTTGCCAGCCTGATCTTCTCCATTTCCTGAAACCCCTGAGAGTCCTTTTGTAAAGATCAGATTGTCCAAAGGGAGGTGGCATTCAAAGGACACTGCCTAAGTACTTTCCCAAGGGCTTATTTAGGAAGAAACAGAAATGGCAAATGAAAAATCCAACTTCTTCAGCTCAGTGTGTGCAACAAAAGGGTTGGGTTGGTTTTGGRGGTGTTTGGCCTGGGGAGGAGAAGGTGGAGAAAGGAGACCTGGCTGAAACAGCCGGAGCTTCCCGGGGACACCKAGCCCCAGATGAACACGGCATTATCAGGGAAAGCCTTGATAACACAGCTGGCTTYTCAGGCAAGGAAAATTCAGAGGATTAATCTGTCTGAAGTTTTATAAAGCATTTAATAAAGCACCACACAGAAAATAATCTATTGAAGTGCAGCAACAGAAGTCATAAATTGAATAAGAAACTCACTGAAAGGGAAGCAACTTTATGGAAAAGGGGACAGCACRATGTGGGACACAGGGGCTGGGGAACTCTGTTCCCTCAAATTACAACTGGTTCATGCCTCAGCCTTGCTGATATTTCTGTATTTTAAATCTTTCTGCAYGGTGTGTACATGGCAAGTGCCCACAGTGCTGCCCAGCCCACACCTGAGCACAGGCCCGCTCCTCAGAGGGGACAGGAGAGGCATCCCACAGATCAAGGGCTGGGCTTGATCTGAGGTTTATCCGCCACTAAACCTCCTGGAGATCTCCCAAGAGTGGGGTTTCCTCTGGAAGGTGCAGGGTGGGATCCTTGGCCTGGTCCTGTGCAGGGCCAGGAGTTGGATTTGATGATTCCCATGGATCCTCTCCAGCTCAGGAGATTCTGTGTCCAGGATACTGGGCAGAATTAACACTGGCTCGTTCAGGGTCAAAAAACCCCAGATAACCAAAGGATGTGGCTCAAGGCCTGYGGAATCCCAGGGAATGTTTGGCTGTGGCTCAGCCCTGGGGACAAGCACACGGAGCCACCTGGGCCACCCCTCCTGGCACCCCCCGCTCCGTGCAGGGACCCCCCCAGCCAGAGCTGTGTCCCYCCTTTATCTCCAATTCTAGGAACTCTRAACGGAGAGAAAAGGGACCTTCAGGGACAGAATCTCCTRCGTTCACCTGCCGTTTGCTCTGAGACAAACTGTGCCACTCTGCCTCTTAAACCAATTCTCTCCTTTCCCAGCACACATGGAAGGAGCTCTTCTGGGTGTTTGGGGAAGCGTGATGCCAGCTCGCTGCTCACAACATCCCAGTGAGCTCCACATCTGCAGGTAATCAGGATTTTCACCACTAMCACAACTCCAGTCAGGCTCTGCTCCGAGGGACTGGGGGCTGGAATCTGGCATTTCCTCCTGACAGACTGCTCCAATGCTCAGAGACAGATTTCCATCCTCATTCTGAGGTGGTTTATATTTAATCCGCAGCTATGCAGATATGAAAAGCTCCTGTTTCCTGTGGGATCAATGTTACAGTACTTTGACATGTGACATTTGGCATCTGTCAAAACATTATAATCAAATCTAAGACTAAATAGCATCAAATTAATATGACAGATCTCTGAGAAATTATACACTTGAAGTAAAGGTAACAAGACATCTTTATTTCAGTGAAACAGAATTCTGTTTAAAAATTAACACAATCAGCACATTACCAGGAAATCCTTTTATTTTGGTGAGGCTGCTTTGTGCAGTGAAAATGTTTCAGTTAATGTGTTACTGAAGTCGCTCCCTCGATGCCTGCAGGTATTGCTGTGGCCTTTGATATAAACCTAATGCATCTGAACCTCCTCCTTGAGTTTTAATTTTTCACATCCTTATATATATTTATTGATCTGGATCCTGTGACACACAATTTATCAAATCTCTTGCTGCATGCATTGCCATTATGACAGCAAGAACCGGCAGCCCATCATTTAGCAGGTTGAATAAATTAGTTTAGCTCATTGAAATTAAAACAAGGCAGCAGGGAGAGCAAAAGGAAGCTGAAGTTGTGTCTTTAACTTCAAACATGTCRCAGTAAGAAAGGAAAAACCTTTGGCAAAATTTTACCTTGCCATGGGGGACACTTCACAAATACCTGGCAGAAACGGCTGTTTTTAGAGATATGTATTTTTTTTGTCTTCTACATGCAAAACACGACTTTTCTCTCCAATGACTACACAGCAGCATCAGGATTGCTGGAAGGGATGAAGGATCAGAGATATCCCAGTGCTTACAGAGCCCTCACACCCTAAATATCCCAGTGGGTACAGAGCCCCTCACACCCCAAATATCCCCAGTGGTTACAGAGCCCTCACATCCCAAATATCCCCAGTGGTTACAGAGCCCTCACACCCCAAATATCCCCAGTGGTTACAGAGCCCTCACACCCCAAATATCCCAGTGGGTACAGAGCCCCTCATACCCCAAATATCGCAGTGGTGACAGAGCCCCTCACACCCCAAATATCCCAGTGGGTACAGAGCCCCTCACACCCCAAATATCCCCAGTGCTTACAGAGCCCTCACATCCCAAATATCCCAGTGCTTACAGAGCCCCTCACACCCCAAAAATCCCAGTGGGTACAGAGCCCCTCATACCCCAAATATCCCAGTGCTTACAGAGCCCTCGAACCCCAAATATCCCCAGTGCTTACAGAGCCCCCTCACACCCCAAACACCCCCAGTGGTTGCAGGGCCCTATCATACCCCAAATATCCCCAGTGGGTACAGAGCCCGATCATACCCCAGATCCTGCACACCCCAAATATCGCAGTGGTGACAGAGCCCCTCACACCGGGTAACAGAAGGAAACCTTTATCTGCATTTTAGCAAATGTAAAGGTGCCACATTAGAGCCCAGGCCAGGCATTGTTTCCTTTCTCTTTCTCACCCTTCTCCTTCCTCCCAGTGTCAAAAACTGATTAAAGGAACAAAAGAAACCAAAGTTTGGGTGTGAAAAATCAGGGATGAGCAATAGCGCTGAGGATAAAAGACCCCATTTAAAAATTGCTCTGCTTATAGAGGATAATGCAGTAGGGATGGCGACGTCATTAAATCTGTCCCAAACACAAATCGGAGTTAACCCAAAGGAAAAAGAACAGGTCTCTGTGTCAGACCAAAGTGGCACTGACCAACTGGCCTCGGAATATGGGCTTAAACAGCAGCAAAATAAAAATATCCAGAAGAAACCAAAGCTGCTTTTTGTTTGTACCAATGAAGGACAATTCCACAGTGTTTAACCCCCCAGTGTCTGAGTGCAGCACAAAGGGATGAGCGGGCAGATCTCACTTCATTCAAACAAAATGATCCCTGGCTTACAGAAACCCCAAACCTGAGGCTTKCACTCCCTCCCAGCCCAGCTGCACATGCTGGGGGTGAGTTTGGAGCTTCCTGCACTTTCCAGTGACCCTGGGAAGGAGAGAAGATGAGGCACGGGATGCCAATCAACAGGAATATCCCCTGGCACATCTGTCTGCTCACACGGGAGCTCCCGAGCCAGATCGGATCCTCCAGACAGCGCCAGCAGCCGGAGCCTGGGGCAGGGACAGAGGGGCCGAGGGATGGAGCAGCATCCCATGGGAGCGGGGCAGCTCCCGGGCAGCATCCCATGGGAGCGGGGCAGCTCACAGGCAGCATTCCATGGGAGCGGGGCAGCTCCCGGGCAGCATCCCATGGGATCGGGGCCTCTCATAGGGACATCCCATGGGATCGGGGCAGCTCACAGGGACATCCCATGGGAGCGGGGCAGCTCACAGGCAGCGTTCCATGGGAGCGGGGCAGCTCCCGGGCAGCATTCCCACGGGAGCACGGGCAGGAGCTCTGCCTCGAGCAAGAGTTACCGGCAGCCAGGTGGCTTTAGCCAAAGGGAAGCAGCTTTTAGTCGAGTCTGAAGGAGCGGGTGTGGCTCAGGACACGCCAAGGGGCAGCTTTGTCCCGCTCTGTCCCGGCTCTGTCCCGCTCTGTCCAGCTTTGTCCCGCTCTGTCCCGGCTCTGTCCCGCTCTGTCCAGCTTTGTCCCGCTCTGTCCCGGCTCTGTCCCGCTCTGTCCAGCTCTGTCCCGCTCTGTCCCGCTCTGTCCAGCTCTGTCCCTGTTTTCCCGTGTTCCTGCTCTTCCCTTCGGAGGATCCCCCAGCGCAGCTGCTGCACGCCAGGAGCGATGCCCCGGGCAGGCAGGGCAGTGAGCGGGCTCTGAATCCCCCCAGCCCCGCCGCTCGGGATTCCGTGTCCCGGCGCTGTGACACGCACACGGCTCCCAGGGGCAGGAGAGGGAAAGGTGTGAGGAACAGTCCCCTGAGGCATCTGGGCTTGTTTACCTCCTGCCGCAGGGGCTGGAAGGAAAAAAACACAACTTACCCAGGATGGGGAGTCCAAACTACACCAAAAATAGATTTATTCATCAAATGATGGTTCACAGAATCACTTGGGTTGAGAAAACCCTCTGAGACCATCGAGTCCAAGCAGTCCCCAGCACTGCCAGGGTCACCCTAACTCATGTCCCCCAGGTGCCACATCCACACAGCTCTTGAACACTTCCAGGGAGGAAAGGTGAGGATCCAGTTATGTCTGAAAGTAGACAAGAAATAAAGCAGGGAATTAATTTGTTCTTGAAACACAACACCCCCGGACATCTTGGAAAAGGAAATAAGAGCAGAGGCAGAGAAAGCAGAGGGAAAATGGAACAAACTCCTTGCTCTCCCTGTCATTTATTTGGGCAGGCACTGGAGCAGAGTTTGGGGTTTCTGGCTCTTATGAAGCATCTCCCCRATATCAGCTCCAGTTCTGCTCTTCAGAGTCAACCAACCCACGGCTGTTTCATTCGAGGAGCCGGGGTAAGGCTGCATCCATCACAGGGGGCACGTCTGTGATGTGTCACAGATAGAAACAGTGGGTATTTAACGATGGGAGGCTCCTTTAAGGGCAGCTGTGGGGATTTTTTTTTTCACAAGAACACCCAAAATACTGAGTTTGGAATGTATCACACTGATGAAGGAAAAAAAATCTCTGGAATTCTTTGCCTCTCAAAGCCTCCCTCCTCAAGGACAACATCAGTGAACTCAACCCCTGGATGGAGGTCGTTCATTTGATTTTTTTTTTCTTGTAGGACAAACATAGGAAAAACAACTCCAAACAATAAAAARCCCCCAAGAAACAGAAACCTGCATCTGAATGCAGGAACAGCAAATGAGAGACTTCAAAATGCAAATGGGCAACTTCCCAGGTGATGAAAGGAGCTCTTGTCAGGGCTCTCAGAGGGGACTGGTGACTTCCCCCCAAAGGAAATTGCACACAAAGGCTTTGCCTATTTTTTCATCTCCATTTCATTTTTCCCATTAATTTTTCGTTTTTTCATCTTCATTTTTTTCATTGCTCTTTGAACAAGGCAGCCCCTGATTCCCTCCCCAGTTTGCTGAGGAGCAGCCAAGAGACACCGGGAGTGGCTGGGACCTTGTGCAGCCCCCAGTGAGGGGGACTGCAGCTCCTTTCCYAAAAACCAGAGTGTCTGGTGAGGGGAGGGCTCACCTGGCCTGCCAGGACAGGACCTGCTCCAGAGAAACACAATTCAAAACTGCCAAGGAGCTGGTCTTGGGATTTTCTCTGGGGTTAGTGAATAGGAAATGGGTCTCGTAAGGCCTGGATTGCAGTGGGATATATTTATATATATGTATAATTACATATATATGTGTAAAAAATAATGACATCCCATCTCTGGCAGTGTCCCAGGCCAGGCTGGACATTGAGGCTTGGAGCAGCCTGGGACAGTGGGAGGTGTCCCTGCCCATGGCAGAGGTGGCACTGGATGGGATTTAGGGTCCCTCCCATCCCAGACCCTGCTGGGATTCCAGGTTTCTGTGATTTGCCCACTGTTCGATGTCCCCACGCTCAGCTGTGCTCCCAAACCCCTGATCACTGCTGCTGGTCGTGTGGTTCTCTCTGCGTTCAGGGGAACAAGGCTCTGCTGGAATTATTTCTGTTTCTGGGTGCCGGAGGCTCCGTTCAGCCCCAGCCACCCCTGCCTGCAGCCCTGGTTTTATTGTGCAGCCGAAAAACTCGTGTGGGAGCTGCCCCTGTGCCGAGGGAAGCTGCGGGCCTGGAGGAGCCCGGATCCAGCCGGAGCCGAGTGCCAGCAGCCCTCATGTCCCTCATGTCCCTCATTGTGTCCCTCATTATTTCCCTCATGTCCCTCCTTTCAGCGGGGCTGAGGGCTCTGAGCACCTCTCAGGGCTGGCAGTGGGAGCCTGGCACGGACCAAGCCCCTGGAATTCAGCATGCTCTGCCCTGGGAGCGCTTTCCTGGCCCGAGCCCATCTGCTCCTCACGAGGAGCTCTTCCAGCATGGCAGGGCCAGGCGAGGAAACGCGGCAGAGCTGCTGCAACATTTCCCCAGCACATTGACGCTCCCTCCTTCCCCGGCTTTTAATTATTTATAACTGTGGCACAGAATCCGAAAGTTCTTGGGGTTTGGCGCTGATTAAAAACCCAAATTTCCATAAATCCATAAACAGAAAGTGCTGCAGAACAGTGGGAAGAGCGCTGTGTTTGAGTCATGCACGAACCTTCTGGGCTTTACAACATCAGCAGCTCCTCACAAACCAGGGCCCCGTGATTCACCTCCCAGGGGCTCACCTGCAGTCCAGGAGGTGCCCGGGCACCCGGGGGCAACTCCTGTGGCCAAACAGGCTCAGCTGGGACAAGGAGTTCAAAGGGATCGACCTCGCAGGAGGCTGGCCTGGAGAAGGACTCAGTGAGAGCTCAGAGATCAGGACCTCAAAGGGGAGACTGGACACAGCTGGAGGTTTATGGAGTTTATGGATCCAGACTGGCCCAGCAAATCCCCTTCCCCAGACTATTTCCTGCCTTAGGCAGCAGAAATCCCGTCCTGCGCCTCAGGATATTTTCCCTTTGGCAGTGGAGGGGCTTTGATTCCACCCTTGGCTTCCCATAGCTGTGGGCTGTCTGCCCCAGGTGGGAGGGTGGGATTGCCCCGGGGCAGGTGGGATTATCCCGATGGGATTATCCCGATGGCATTAACCTGGTGGTCCTTTCTCCTCTCCAGGTGCCTCTCCCGAGCCCCGCTGCAGTGGGGACGTCGGTGCTGCTCCCTCCGAGGGAAGTCCCTCCTTACAAAACCAAACCATTTTCCCTCCTGATCTCCCGCAGGCGCCTGAGCTGCCAGGAGGACACGGGGATGCTYCTCCCGGGATCCCAGAGCTCCCGGGGTACAGGCTGGGCTTTCCCAGAACAGGCTGAGGCAGCAGCAGCAGCASCACCTTTGGGTGGGAAGGGACCTCAAAGCCCATCCCATCCCACCCCTGCCATGGCACGGACACCTCCCACTGTCCCAGGCTGCTCCCAGCCCCGATGTCCAGCCTGGCCTGGGACACTGCCAGCGTTCCTGGAAGGCACCAGAGCGGATTTCCAGCGTTACGGAGGTGCCGATGTGTGCAAAGCTGCCCGATCCGTGGGAACCCGCCCTTGCTGTTCTCCTCCTGGTCATTTACATCCACGGGCTGCGGGAGCCGGGAACGAGAGGCACGGATTAGGAAACTTTATCTGGTAGCTCGCGGTTTCCATGGCGATGGGGAGGGCGAGGGGATGGGGCGCGATGCAAAGACAAAGGCTGGCACAGATAAGCGGCCCCGGACGAACGGAGCAGAACAGAACCGAAATCCCATTGCTGGCCAAAGAACTTGGAGGGAACATGCGAGAACAAAGGGATTCACTGCAACTTCCAGTGGGACTGGGGACGGCTCGAGGAACAAATCCCACCTTCTAACACCCAGAAGCCAGAAATAAATGAAAAGGGAGAGTAATGTGAGGGAAAAAAATGTGATCTCAGACATCTCTCATAGCCTGACTTGTGCTGGCAGTGGGGAAGGAATCCTTTAAGAGGTGAAATCAGCCAGGGCAGGTAACCATTTGTCTGCTTTCCTGCAAGGTCATTCCAGGACACACATCATCCAGCTGGAATCGCTTTTTCCTGCCTTTCTTATCCCTTCCCGTGGTGAGAGCAGAGCTCAGACCTCAGCAGGCTGTTCGGTGGTTTTTAAACCTGGGTCATTTTTCCCCACCCGATGCTCTGCCTCCAGGCAAATGGGGGATGARCAGGACAAATGAAAATTGCACTGGAAATAAAAGCACACGGAGGAAAACTGAGGCTCTCCTGCCACAGCCAGTGGCGTTAGGAACGGACACTGGGGCAGAAGCAGCATTTCCCTGTGCCTCTGCAGGAGCCTCTGCTGCTCTGCCTGGGAGCCCTTCCCTTGTAATCACCTGCTCCGAGCTCGTAGGGGCTCCATTTCCATAACAAGGAACGATGGGCTTTCCAGATACATCCAAAATTTCCATAAAAAGGGAAAACAGGCTTTCCAGATGCATCCAAAATAGATAAAAATACGAGGGTGGAAATGTACATTAAATTAAAACAGAGTTTTCCAAAGGGACACGATGAAGGAAAGATTATGGAATTGCAGTTGCTCTTCATTTTCATTCAGGTTGGGTCTATTTAACCATTAAAGCCCTCTCTGTTTGTAAATGTGTGTTAATTTTAATATGAAAAGTGTCACTTCTACATAAAAAGGGATTTATTGAAGATGGAGATGAAGCACTTTCTGATATCAAAGTCTGGAACATTTCATTCTGATAATGTTCAAATCCAATGTTTGGGAATTATATGATTTTTTTCATTTTCCTTTGCTAATCCCTTTGCTGATTTCAACCTCCTTTAGCAGATCTTCCACTCCTATGAAACTTCATAGTTCAATCAATTATTTAATTAAAGACAAATTAATTCAATTCTCCATCCATCGGAGAGGTCCTGGAGCAGAACCAAGACCAGGCCAGAGCTGAATACACTTTGCACTGCTGCACACCCTGGGGCCAGTGCTTGCCTCAGACAGGGTCTTCCCCCAGATTCCTCCTCCCTTCCCGTCCTTTTTCTCCCCCTGCTCCCCAGAACACCAATTCAAAGGTGGATTCTGACGGAAATTTCTCCCGTGGGCTTCCAGCCCAAGCTGCATTTCCCCAGCACAGACAGGCACAAGGGCTGGAGGGACAGGACACAGGGAATGGCTTCCCATTGCCAGAGGGCAGGGATGGATGGGATATCGGGAATTAGGAATTCCTGGCTGGGAGGGTGGGGAGGGGCTGGGCTGGAATTCCCAGAGCAGCTGTGGCTGCCCCTGGATCCCTGGCAGTGCCCAAGGCCAGGCTGGACATTGGGGCTKGGAGCAGCCTGGGACAGTGGGAGGTGGCAGCGGGGATGGAGTTTGATCTTACAGGTGTGAAAGTGTGATGGGAACCTGGGCAGGAGACTGAAACACGGGGAGTTTTCCTGGAGAACCCTGGGGGGGGTCAGAGTGGGTTTGTTGGAACTGGTGAGTGCCAGGGGCAGTAGCACCACCCGGGAATGTGGTTTGGGAGATCAGAGCAGGGGCAGCAGCACTGCCCCACACCCGGGAATGTGTTCTGGGATAAAGGAAAGTGCAGGGACCATTACAGGGAGCCCTGTCCCTGACTCCTGGGCATTCCCGTGGTGCATTCCCAGCTCAGCACCCTCACCAGAGCTGGACAGCTCCTTCCACAGGAAGGAAAACAGCCCTGTGGAGGATTTCCAGCTCTCCTGGAAATCTCTTCCAGCTCTCATGTTCGCACCAAGGGCTGTGGCCAAACAGCTGAAGAAAATCTTGGCTGGAAATGTCCATTAGCACCATTTTACATTTATTTCAGTTACAGCTGCCACTCCTAAACCCCCAGTGCTCCGAGTTCACGTCATTACCCTCAGCCTGTAATTAACTTCTCTGAGGTCTCTATAAATCACACCGAGCTCAAAGCCTCTCATTCTGTGCAGTTTCTGCCACTGCCCATGCTCAGCCCCACACAGCCATGGGCACTCCCAGAGCCTGCCCTCACACATCTGGGATCAGCCACTTCCAGCTTTGCCACAGATCCCTCGGGAATTTCGATCAGTCACCTGCATAGACTTAATTTGGGGAGGGGATTCTGCAGTCAGGGAAGGCAAACCCCACCTTTAATCCCATCAGACTGCAGTTTCTCAGAGTGAATGGTGGAGTCCCCATCCCTGGGGGGATGTGAAGCCCTGTGTCTGTGGCACTTGGGGACAGGGGGCAGTGGTGGCCTTGGCAGGGCTGGGGAAGGGTTGGACTCGGGGCTCTTCAAACCCAAATGATTCCAAATTCCAATTACCTAAACCTGTTATTTAATGAACTGGTTTCAGTGTTCATAAACACAAAATACAATCATTTTTCACAGTGGGCTCTTTTTGCCAATTTATTGTTAAGAAGTAGATCAGGTGCCAGCCAGCTGAATACTCAGTCTGAATTTATAGCAGCAATTACAGGAGTGTTTCCCATGGCTGGTGAATTGGCTGTAGCCAAGCTTTCAGGTGGCCAAGGATATCCTGTCAGATATCAGGGAGGAATCCTGGCTGGGAGGGCAGTGAGGCCCTGGCACAGGGTGCCCAGAGCAGCTGTGGCTGCCCCTGGATCCCTGGCAGTGCCCAAGGCCAGGCTGGACATTGGGGCTTGGAGCAGCCTGGGACAGTGGGAGGTGTCCCTGCCATGGCAGGGGTGGCACTGGGTGGGATTTCAGGTCCTTTTGAACTCAAACCATCCTGTGAGTTCATGATTTAATGATGATCATGACTGTTACAAGTTTAAGCCTGATGTAGGCAAACATCCATCTTATCCCAGCACTTTACAACAGCAACAAAAAAAGACAAATTTTGCCTGGGGTTTAAAATTTCCTCCCTTCATTCAGGGTATCCCAGTTCAGTCTCCATCCTGCTGACACAAAAGCTGAAGGAATAAACAGAAATCACTTTTATGCAGGACTCTGAGGGCTTCAAATAATGGCATAAGTTGTTCATGAGGACTGTTCCCAGGAAGGTCCATGTACACGACTTATGGCCATCAACAGTTCCTTTAAGGTGAGTGTCCAGTACCAATTCTTTGGGGGAGAGAATAAACAAGAGAGGAAGCCCTGCCATCACTGTTTGCTGCATTGCTGCTCTCCCAGTCACATTCCTGTTGGAATTGTTACTCCAACTGCAAACTGATTATCTCTGTCTCACTTTGAGCAAGGAAGGAAAATCCTCACTCACCATGTGCACTGAAAGCTTTTATTGCCCTGCAGTGAGGAGTAACTTTTGGGTTGTTTTGTTTCTGCAGATGGCAGAAGAGGATTTGAGGAGGGTTCTGTTCCTCCTTGGACTTCAAATGCTCAATCAGTTTTATATTTCTGAACATGGTGAAGGCAGTTTTAATCGAGACCCTCTGCTGGTCTGAACAAACACAATTAGGAGAATTAAGAAAATTYGACCAAATTGAGACTGACCTACTTCATATTGGCAATGGCTCAATGTGAGCCAGCAAAAAAGCTTAATTTAACTCCTAAAAGTTTGTATTGTGCAAACTCTTTAAAAAATCACTGAGAAGCTGGGAGACAAAAAAAAAGCAGCTAAAAAGTATTGACTGAGAGAATGTGCTTGGTCTGGTATCACGAGGGATGTCATGAGCATGGAGCTCTGTGGAGGTATTTTATAGACAAAAATGAGAAGAACATTGATGTATTGGGCAGAAGCATAATTAGCAAGAGCTCTTGGCTTGCCCGAGTCTGTTTTAATGAGGTGCAGCTCCCCCAGCTCATGGTGGGGCTCGTGCCCCGCGGGGAGGGGACAGGGCTGGTCCCCCAGAGGATTGGGAGCCCTGCGTGAAGAGGGATCCGTTCCAGCTGTGTGGTCGTGTGCAGATTGCTGAAGGAAGTTCTTTACCTGCTGGGTTCACCTGGCAGCATCTCCACTGAGGACAGAAACAGGGCAGAAACAGGGCAGAAACGGGGCAGAAACAAGACAGAAACAGGACAGAAACAGGGCAGAAACAGGGCAGAAACAGGACAGAAACAGGGCAGATACAGGACAGAAACGGGACACGTGTCCTGGGACAGCAGCCAGGGACAGAGCTGGGAGTGCTCCTGGCAGGGAACACGCTGTGGGACAGAGGCTGTTCCCTCTTCCAGGAAATCCAAGTGCTGACAATCATTTCCTCCTGTCTCATCCAGGCAGAACCTTCCAAGGGCCAGATGTGACTCTGCCAAACTCAACAGCCAAAGTCCAGTGGCTTCTCTGGGCCAGGACAGCGCTGGGTGCTGACCCAGCTGCTCTGCTCAGGAGGTGCTCAGAGCCTGGGGACCATTCCAGAAAGCAGATGGGTGAAAAATGAATGGTTTCTGATGGTTCTGCTTCTAAAGTTTACTCTGGGAAGAGCAAATAAAAGGAAACAAGTTTTAAAATACGTAATTCTTGGAGCTTTAATGCTGAAATAAACGTGCTCTTTGCTGCTCTGTGTTAATAGTGGGCACTGCTGCTATGGGGTCATTCAGAAAATACAGAGGGGGCAGGAGAGTCTGGAGCCCAGCAGAAACAGCATCTCCCATCCTTGTACCAAATCCCAAAGGAGCATTTTTCTTGCTGTGCCTTCATCCTTCTGCAAGTGTTCTACCAGGCCCTGCAGCCTCTTCCGAGGAGAGGTGGTGGCTGTGGTGTGTCCTTGCCATGGAGCTCGAGACAGGGCAAGGGACGGTGGCACAAAGCTGGAGTGGCTGAAGTGGAACGGGCAGGGCCTGAGCCCAGCAATTGCCCTGCACAGGAGGCAGAACTCCTGCCCTGGGCAGGGCCCGAGCTGGAACAGAGCCCAGAGAGGGGCTGGAGGCTCCTCCCTGGGGATATTCCAGAGCCCTCTGGACGCACTGCTGTGCCCTGGGCTCTGGGATGGCCCTGCTGGAGCAGGGAGTGGCACCAGTGACCCTCTGGGGTCCCTTCCAGCCTGACCATCCGTGAGTCTGTGACTCTGTAGTGACACTCTGTCACATTTCCAAAGCCGGGATGTTTCAGCACAGCCACCCCTCTTCAGAGCCCGTGCCTTCCCCTCTGCAGGGRGACAGTGAAGCCCTTTGCAAAAACGTCGTGGTGCTGCTGCAGCTCCCAGCGCAGGGTGGGTCTGCTCCAGGAGCAGGCTGGGCACACCCCGGCAGCAGCTCACTGGGCTCTTGGTCCCTGTGTGACACCGGCTGCCTCCACGCCCTGGGGCAGTCACTTCATCTCCTGAGCTCTCAGCTTTCCGCCTTTTCCAGCCTGTACAAAAGGCAGTGAAGGAGATTCTGGAAAAGAATTAATTCTAAGCAGAAATTTTGCAAGTTCCCAGCTTTCCAGGGGATCCACAGCAGAGGGGAGGTGCACTCAGGCTAAGCACGAGAGCAGCTGATGTGCCCCCCATCCAGGTTTGGTTTAATCAGCCCACATTTCATCTGACCRCGAGCTGCGAGATGTTCACAGCCATCCCAAGGCTCTCTCCAATTCAGGGATTGATGAAAGGCAGGCTGACTCCCTGGGAAAAGCTGCCAGGAYGAGATCAGTTCCATCCAAACCTTGTTTAAGCAGCTGCTCCCTTCCCAGGCAGCTCTCTTGCCATCCTCTGCTCTGATCCCCAGCTCTGGCAGCCTGTTTGCCATTCCAAACCAAGGAAAAAGGCACCACAAACTCCTCCTGAGTCCTCTGCACAGCCAATTTCAGCATCCTTTAGGGAAAAGCAGTGCCCTTGGAGCAGGGCCAGCTCCAGTCCCGGGTGTATGGGAGCACCAGGGCTCTGTGGGATGGGTTTTCCAGAGCTTCTGCCGGACCCCAGAGTGCCCAAGCTGAGCTGCTCCGCTCCAGTCGCTTCTCCAGAGCTCCTGTCCATATCCCTGCAATCTCCAGGACAGACATGTCCTTCATCTCTCCCCCCGTGACAATGAGCTGAGCCCTTTCCCACGTTCCCCGGGATAATCTGCTGTGAGAACATATGGAACGGTTACAGGAAAATCTTGATGGAAGTGACACAACTTGCTGGGATGTTCCATTTAATAACCCCAAAACATGGCTACTCACAAAAAGCACAGTCATTCCCGAGAAAATGTGTTTTCCCAAGCTTCCTACGACCACGCAGCCACTACCCACCGGCGTTCCCGACACTGTGACTCCAAATGGAACAGCAGCAGGGAGCCACAGCCATCACTRCACATTCCTGGGAGAAGCCGGGAGGGAGGCAGAGCTCTCTGAACACGAGGAGTGCTGTCAGGCCAGACGTGTTTCCACAGACTCACGGAATCCCTAAGGCTGGAAAAGAGTTCTGACACCATCAGCCCAGCAGCAGCTCCACGGTCACCACGGCCTCAAGTTCCACACCCACAGTTTTCTGAACACTTCCAGGGATGGGGACTCCACCCTGCCCTGGCCAGCCTGTTTTAAATGATTTACAACCCATTCCACTTTTTTTCCCCCAATATCCACCCTGAGCCTCCCCTGGCCCAGCCTGAGGCCGTTCCCTCTCCTCCTGTCCCTGTTCCCTGGGAGCAGAGCCCGACCCCCCCGGCTGCCCCCTCCTGTCAGGGAGTTGTGCAGAGCCACAAGGTCCCCCCTGAGCCTCCTTTTCTCCAGGCTGAGCCCCTTTCCCAGCTCCCTCAGCCGYTCCTGGGGCTCCAGCCCCTTCCCAGCTCCGTTCCCTGCCCTGGACACRCTCCAGCCCCTCCGTGCCAGAACTGTCCCCAGGACTGGAGGTGTGGCCTCAGCAGTGCCAGCACAGGGTCAGGCACTGCCCCATCAAAGTGGGACCTGTGGGAGGGCACAGGAGAGGTGACACACACACACTCCATGGACAGGGCTGTCACTGTCAGCATCACGGCCCTGAGATGTCACCCTGAGGTGTCCCCCTGAGGTGTCACCCTGAGATGTCCAGTCRCCCAGTTGCTCACCCACAGAGCTCTCCCTGGTTTGTCCAACACAGTGGAAGAGCTGCCATCCTGGATATCCTCCATGGGTCCATGGGCAGCACAGAACGGCCTGCTCTGCAAGGGACCCTAAAGCCCATCTGGTTCCAGTCACCCCTGGGATGTTCTTGCAGGGCCCAAAGGCAGAAGAGCTCTCCAAGGGGTCAGACCCTGGGAGCCCTCGGTGCTGCTCGGGAAAAATGCAAACTAAGGAATAATCCCACAGGATTTTTGATCTGCTACGTTTTATGCAAGAAGAATTAACCTGTGTAGCCCAGAGCTCCATTTTATCAGTCCTATCCCATGCTGATCTCCTCTTCCAGAGGCTTCTTGCTCAGGAGTCTTGAATACATTTAAAAAATTCCTGCATAAGCAAAAACGTAGCAAAGCACAAAGCTGCAGGTGAGTATGGAAAACTTAGGGCCATCTTCAGTGTGAAAACACGCAGGCATTTGTGTTCCCCACAGAAACACAACTGTGAATCCAGGAACTTCCACTGGATATTGAATCCCAGTGATCATCACTAGTGACCCGATTTCCCTCACATGCACCAGGGATTTATTTGGGATGCCAGGTGATTTAACAGCTTTTCTGAGATGTCAGAGAGCGGGAGAAATCTCCTTCTGCTGTAGCAGGTTTTAAATCCATGGAATCTGAATTTCACCCAGACACGGGACCCCTGCATCCCCCCGTGCAGCCCCCAGTGCCCCCGGCCCGGCTGCTGTGAGGTGCTGACATGGACTTACAGAGAATAAATAATGTAATGGGCCTCTAATCACCAACAACATCGATGGTGCTGGGMAAAAACACCCATCCAACAGATTCCATCTGCAGTCAACTAAAAAATGTGAGCTAAGTCCAAGGACAATTTATCTTTCTTTTTCTGGGCACCTGTCTTCTCATAGGATTAAACTGTGTTTGGAGGGGTCAGTCTTCCTTTGTGAGCTCTTGATGGCCCAGGGCAGGGCTGGATGGGATATTGGGAAGGAATTCCTGGCTGGGAGGGTGGGCAGGGGCTGGGCTGGAATTCCCAGAGCAGCTGTGGCTGCCCCTGGATCCCTGGCAGTGCCCAAGGCCAGGCTGGACATTGGGGCTTGGAGCAGCCT
>RAHM01000676.1:3213-14921 GCA_003713295.1 Parotia lawesii | reverse complement strand
AATTCCTAATTCCCAATATCCCATCCATGCCTGCCCTCTGGCACTGGGAAGCCATTCCCTGTGTCCTGTCCCTCCATCCCTTGTCCCCAGTCCCTCTCCAGCTCTCCTGGAGCCCCTTCAGGCCCTGGAAGGGGCTCTGAGCTCTCCCTGGAGCCTTCTCCTCTCCAGGTGAACATTCCCAGCTCTCCCAGCCTGGCTCCAGAGCAGAGGGGCTCCAGCCCTGGAGCAGCTCCATGGATTCCTCTGGATCTCTCCAGCAGCTCCATGTGCTGTGTGTCCCCAGCCCAGGGTGCCCTGGCCACGCTCTCAGGACAGCCCGGGGACTGTCCCAGCAGCTCCAGAGGGGCCGTGCAGAAGGACAGGACCGTGCCCAYCACTCTGCATTCCCTGGCTCCGACAGGGCACTGCCACGGGCTGGGAAGGAGCTCTCCCACAGCTCCCTGCACCCAGCATTTGCTCTCCTGCTGTGGACGGGAGAGAGCTCGGCCACGTGCGGGGGGAAGGATCCGAATAACCGCTCTCGTTCCCAGAGCGTGGCCCTAAACCCTCGGCACTGTGTGAGCTGCCGGGGCTCTAGGAGGATTTCAGAGGCCATTTCCCAAAGCTGTGCTAAGCAGTTAATCCCAGCTTGGTGGGAGAACGGGATAAGGGGTTTGTCACTTYTCAAGCAGGAAGGGCACCGCTGGCAGAGGGCGGGAGCTGCTGAAGGCTCCTGCTCCAGGCAGGTCAGGCAGCCTGGGAATCGCCTCCCAAGCCCTGGCAGCACCAGCACTCGGTGCTCAGGTGGGGCTGAGGGGACAGGGGTGGTGGTGGCCCTGGGAATAACCTGGTGGCCTTGGGAATAACCTGGAATGAATGGAAAGAGGAGCTTGATCCATCCAAACCAGCCCCCAGCATCAACCCAGTGACAGACCCAGTCCTGGGCAAACACAAGTGACAAATCACTTCTCGTTTTTCTGGTTTTGAAGGCAAAACTCTCCCAGTCTGAATAAAGATATTTTTCAGTTTTGGCTCTTCTATTTGTTCCATGATTTATCCCACACTCAGTATTTCATCTTCACCTTGCAAAAAGTGGGTGCAGCTGCACTGAAAGGAAAAGTGTCATTTGCTTCTAAAATGCTTCTAAATGCTCTTGTTTGCTTTTGTTAGGGCCCTTTTGGGCTGTTTTAGCTTTGAACATGTCTACTGCTATTTCCAAAATGAGATGACATGTTGAGATACAGTAAAGGCATAAMAGAAATTCAGATCAAAAAATCTGAAGGGTTTTGGCTGACACTGTTCACCAAATTGAATCTAATTTGCAAAAGATTGTGATCAATACCAAACTGAAGTTTTTGGTGTAATTAAGCTGTTCCACCTGTCTTGGGTGATTACTGCCTGCTCTGCATCACTGATATTATTCTCATATTGCCTTTTTAAACGTGGAGATTGTGATGGCACAGGAATGATGGCACTAACAGATTAAAAAATAAGCTCATTTTGGGTTTTTTATAAGCAGAGCTCATTTTTTGATCCAGAACCTTCTTAGCTCATTTGCACACAATACCAGTGGAAAAGGTACCTTTTTCCCCCCTTTCATTTTGCATTCCTGTGACAGTAAAATAGCAAACAGACTTTTAAAATAATGACTCGCAGTTTGAAACCTTGACTAATGAGGTACAGCCTGGTTTAACAGCATTGTTCTGAAGGTTTAAAAACAGGGAATTAAAATGAGATCATTCTCACATTAACTGCAGTGGCCACACTTCCCAAACTCCACTTAAATGGCTGCAAGGTGCCCAGGGTGGCACTGAGGAAACCCTTGGCTGCTCAGGGCTCCTCCTGCACCCACCAAGGGGCAGCTGCAGATTCAGGGATCACCAGAGACACTTTTTCAAGAGAGCAGGACCCAGAAATGAACCAGAATTCTCCTGATCCCCAGATGTGGGAGAGGCCCAGCCCAGGTTAGGGAGAAGGAGGTGATTTACTGAGCCCTGCTATGATTGCATCTCCACTGGAGCAGATGATGATGGGGATTTTACACACAACCCCCACAGAGCTTTGGGCAAATAATTAAAGCAAATAGTCTGTTATTCCTTGATTAATCTTGTCTGCTTGTTTTTTCTTCTCCTGGTGAAACATCCTTGTGCTTATTCATTTTCTTTGGGTACATTTATTGTTCAGATTTATCCCTCATTCAGATTTATTTAAAGAATATTTAATTTTAAACTTCCACAGGGACCATGGCCTGTCTCAGYGCTGGGGTGGCAGCTGGGACACCTCCAGTGCTGGGGACAGGGCTGGGGTCCCTGGGTGCAGGACATGGAGGGGCCGAGGCAGGTCTGGGGAAGGGAACGGAGCTGGGAAGGGGCTGGAACACCTGAGGGAGCTGGGAAAGGGGCTCAGGGAACAGGGACAGGGCAAGAGGAAATGGCCTCAAGCTGTGCCAGGGAAGGTTCGGGTTGGATGTTGGGAAAATTTCTTCATGGAAGGGGTTGCAAAGCACTGGAATGGGCTGCCCAGGGTGGAGTGCCCATCCCTGGGGGGATGTAAAGCCCTGTGGATGTGGCACTTGGGGACATGGGGCAGTGGTGGCCTGGGCAGTGCTGGGGAAGGGTTGGACTCGATGGGCTCAGAGGGATTTTCCAACCCAGATAATTCTGTGATTCCTGGGTGCTCCACATCCGAATCCCACCCTGGGTGTGGCCAGGGGGGTGAAGTCCCTGCCGGGTCAGGGTGAGGAGTGTTGGGGTGCACGATGTGCTGGAAGAGAGACAGGCCCTGAGGGCCGCAGASAGAGCCTCTTTCCTGGCCCTGGAGGTGACCCTGGGAGTGCATCCAGGTCACCAGGGATGGGCTGAGAGAGGATTGTGGGTTTCTGGACAGTGCTGGACCTATGAGATGTGATAATTGTAGTTTGTGACCTTAYAGGGYATTGTTTACCTGTTACCATAAYAGGCAATGTCTGTGCACTACCCCAGGTGATTGGGGGACACTGAGGTGAACACCTTTCCTGTTTATATGATGTGATATCCTGTTGGGTGCTGGTATTTAGGGAATATTTTCCTACACAATAAACGCTTTGCATTTCTCCATCTTGTCTGCGGAGTCGTGCCCCTGCGTGAATACTGCAGAGAGGGATCTGACCAGCCCAAAACGCTGCCGTGAGGAACAGGAGCTTCCTTTGCCAAGGCTCCAGAAACGCCACAGTTCCTGACCAGGACAACAGCGGGACCTGCCCGGTTTGGAGTTAATTGTGAGCTCCATTTCCTGACCTTACAGTCTCTGTCTGGGGTCTGGCAGCTGGGTTGGGTGGGTTGTGGCTCATTGGCACCAGGCCTTGGTGAAGGGGATCCCCCTGCAAAGGCCCTGAGCCAGGAGCCCTCTGGCACGCGGGGACTCTGGTTCCTGTGTGTGCCAGGCAAAGCACTGCGGAGCTCTACAGCCACAGCAACAGAAAAAAAGTGTCCTTTTACAGCCCAGACAATGGCAGCGCAGGACAGGGCCTCTCTGAGAGCCGAGCACTCACGTGAAAAATTTACATGAGATATAAAATAGCTCGGCTCAGATATTGATTAAGGGCTGAAACAGAAGTAGTTACAAGTAATTTATTCTTTATACCCTGACATAATACAGGAATTATTTAATTAGGAACAGAATTATTTACAGAAGGTGCATTTGTGGCAAGCTTAAATCAATAGGTTTAGTTAATAAGCAAAAAAATATAAATCTAGGTGGAGTTTAATCAACTGCAGTTCTGTCAGCAGTTCTGTGAGTGCATCCCACTGGCAGCAGCTCGGGATAATTTTTATGGATAGCTCACCTTAGAATGAATTCCTTTGTGCAAGTTTCACGCTCTCCTTTAAAACACTCTTCTCTTCCCTGTGTTTAATGGGCACAGATGGGAATCCTGCTCCTCGCCCAGCCCCGAGTGTGGCTGATGAAGATGTTTCATTCGACAGGAGTGCCAGGGAAGCTGTGCCAGGGCTCCAGGAGAGCTGGGGAGGGACTGGGGACAAGGGCTGGAGAGACAGGACACAGGGAATGGCTTCCCACTGCCAGAGGGCAGGGATGGATGGGATCTTGGGAATTAGGAATTCCTGGCTGGGAGGGTGGGCAGGCCCTGGCACAGGGTGCCCAGAGCAGCTGTGGCTGCCCCTGGATCCCTCCATCCCTCAGTGAAAAGTCACTTTTCTCAGTTAGAAATGCAGTTCCTTTTCCTGAGCATGAGCCCCCTGCTGAGGGAAGTCTGCTGCAAAACCTAAAAATGATTAAGGAAAGTCAGAATTTTGGACCTTTGGAAGACAGTCCTGTGGTTCTTAGGCAAATCTGTAATTTCAGAGGGAATTTCTGCTTGGATGATGACCCTCTGGCTGTTTTTCTTTCTTTTATATAAATAGAAATGGAAATATGGATTCACTTAGAGTTGGATCAGTCCAGAGGTTACAGAATTTATCCTCAATGCTTTAAAAAYGGAATGTTTTTTGGAAGAGGAATAACTTTCTCTTTTCTCCAGAGGCAGCAGGAAGGATGGAGAACATGTTTCCTATTTTATTGCCATATTTTTCAGTGAAGGAAAGCCCAGGATATTCCTGATCTGTTTGATAACACTCTGTTTCATGGCGCCGACAGAAAAGTGAAGGTGAGCAAAATAAAACATTATTCATTCATCTCATTCCTATTGTTTATCATAACAGAGATTTATTTGAGCACAGGAGGAATCACTTTCTCCTTCATGCCAAGCTCTTGAACTGGGATTGAAGCCACTGACTTGTTTTAATTAACACTAATGCTCAATTAAATCAAGTAAACATTAAGATTCATGAATTACAACCTTCAATTATCAAATTATTTGAAGGCAGCTTGTCAGGATGCAGCCACACAAAAGCCTAAGGCGAGGAATTCCTCCCGGGAGGCTCAGGAGCCGTTCCAGGGGGTTCTGTCGTCTGCAGCCTGACAGGATCCAGGCACGGCAGCGTCCACCAGGAGCGTCCCGGCCCCTGGAGCCCCCGGCCGTGCAGAGCTGGGCGAGACAAAGCGTTACACACTCCCTGCCTGCTGGTTCCATTGGTGTGCAGCTGAGGCGTCAGGATGAAAGATGACAGATTGGCCCCGTCAATCAGATTAAGAAGAGAACAGCAAAACTAATTTGGCTTATCATCAAGAGAATAAATCTTGTGGGGAAGGCTGGCGTGGTGTTTCCTTATTCGGAACGGCTCCCTGTCGCAGGAGCAGCCCGGCCACCACCCGGAGGCCGCTCGGGGCTGGCACTGAGGGCTCTTTGTCCCGGCAGGAGCGAGGTTTCACTGCAGCCCCCGTGCCTTGGTGTGCTGGGAGAGCAGCCCAGGAGGGGCTGCCCCAGCACTGCAGCAAAACCTGCTGCCCTCAGAGCTTCTGTCCGGAGCACAGCAGCTGCTCCTGGCTGGGATTCCCTCAAACAGGGGTCATGGAATCAGGGAATGTCCTGAGCTGGGAGGGACCCACAGGGATCACCCAGTCCCACCCCTGTCCCTGCCCAGACACCCCAACAACCCCACCCTGGGCATCCCTGGCAGCGCTGTCCAAACGCTCCTGGAGCTCTGGCAGCCTCGGGGCCGTGCCCATTCCCTGGGGAGCCTGGGCAGTGCCCAGCACCCTCTGGGGGAAGAGCCTTTCCCTGATCTCCAGCCTGACCCTCCCTGGCCCAGCTCCAGCCGTTCCTGGGTGCTGTCCCTGTCCCAGGGAGCAGAGACCGGAGCTGCCCCTCCACTTCCCATCAAGAGGAAAGTTGCCCTGATTGCATTGTGCATTCATTTATTCAACATCCAAGAAATTATTTGGACAATGCCCAACGGAGTAAAAAAGCAGGGGCTGTGCAGGGGCAGGTGTTGGCTCTCAGGGAACCATTCCCACGGAGCGTGAGACCCCCTCCTGCACCAGCTCTGGGCTTGGAGCCGTGTGACTCGAGGCACAGAGGGCTTCTAATGAAAGCACCGATGTGCATCCTGAAAAATCAGCATTAATTTCTTAATTCTCCACATAATCTCTTAATTTCAGCATGGAGCTGCTGTGGCTGGGAGTAGCTGTCAGCCCAGCTGTCCCACGCTGACCTCTCCCACCCGGACAAGCATCATTTCCTGCCCAGCAAAGTGGCACACAAACAGCTGGTGCTGAGCAGGGGCTGGAGAAGCTGCACTGCTCTCCCAGAGCTGCTGGACCTTTTCCCTGCTGCCAGCTCGGTTTCAGCCCATGTAAATCCTGTTTGCCCAGCTGCACGCAGGCTGGGCCTGCAGAGCTTCCTGGGGGAAATCTCCCGACTGGAAGCAGCTCCACAAAAGCAGGGCAGGAGAGGCAGCAGTTGACACCAACAGATTTTCATTCCCACTTCTGGTTCTTAGGGCTCTTTGTTTTCCTTTCTTTTCCATTTATTTTTCCAGCCACAGCTCTTCCTCCTTTCCACTTGGCAGGGCAGCTGGATTTGCTTTACTGACCCTCAGGACCTGTGTGCTGAGCTTTATTTATGAACCAGCAGGTCCCGAGCAGTGGCACGGAGGGTGACATCCCCCTGCTGCCGCGGGATCCCGTCCCATCGTTCCGTCACTCCTGCAAGTCCCTTTGCTGGCGCTGCTGGAGCCGATCCGGTGATGAGCTGGGGATGATTTTTGGCATCAGCTGACCTCGGAGAGGGGGCAGGAGCGCCGGGTGGCCACATCCGGAGTGGGTATCTCCGGAGGGATCCGGCGGTGGGAGTGCAGCAGGATTCACGCCTGGGGACATTTGCTGCTCCTCGGGTTTCCTGGGAGGCTCYTCTTCCCTGCGGGGGCTCGGCCCTGCCACACTGGGGAGCTCCCTCAGCCAGGGAGCCCCTGCGAGGGTGAGGCTCAGCCCAGARGGTGCAATCGCCCGGGAAGATCTCCCTTACTGCCTGAGAGGGGCAGGAGCTGCCCGGAGCTGATGGACAAGGGATAAAGCAAAGGTGTAAACACTTCCCGGGAGTGGCTGCTCGGAGCCCCAGAGCGGTTTGGGCTGGAAGGGGCTCCCCAGCCCATCTCCTTCCAGCCCCTTCCCTGGGCAGGGACCCCCCCACCAGCCCGGGGTGTCCGAGCTCCGTCCCCAGCACCACGAGCGGCTCAGGGCACTCCAGGTCTCCGTGACCCCTCGGGGCTCTGCGGCACAGATGACAGAACACAACACCACAGCAAATACATCAACCAAATGAATTGTCCGATTCTCAGCCTGCTCYCTGGCAGACGAGGATCCATGCCGGTTTCCCCCCAAGGGGTGTCAGTCATGCGGCTTTGCTGCTGGCCCTGCCCTGTGGGACTGCTCAGATCCATCTCTCTCGTGCCTTGCCCTGCCTGCAGGACGGGAGGTGCCCGCAGAGGTGGAGCAGCTCAGCCCTGGGCAGTGAGATGCCCTGGTTTGTTTCACGCCGGCCCGTGGGAGCTCTTGCTGCCATYGAACCCACAAGTGACAGGCTGGGGTAAAGGGCTGTGGCTGCAAGCACGGTTTGCAGGGAAAGACAGAAATGGGTGGCAAAGAAGCCCTGCTCTGTACACCGCAGAGCCCCCCTGCCAGCTGCAGCCACCCTGGCACAGGGATCACCGCCTGGGAGCTGCTGTCTCACCTGGAGCTGTGCTCCTTCCCAGGGCAGGTGCAATTCCTTGCACTGTGCTGCAAGATCCCCTTTGCCAGGCTGGAATCCAGGTGGCTGCACAGCACTTCTGCACATAACCACAGAACCATGGGATTGTTAAGGTTGGAAAAGACCTCGGAGATCACTGAGCCCCCCCTCTGCTGCCCAGTGTCACCCTGCAGGGTGAGGGTGAGCACAGTCCCTGTTCCTCTGCCCGTGGATAGATGTGGTTTGGGTAGTTTCTAACTGGGTCACAGGTTTCTGGCAGACAGAACCAGCCAGGAGCTGTTATGTCATCTGGTTTTACAGAACTCTGACAGGCTGCTCAGGAGGAATCCCCATCACCAGGGCCGTCCGTGCTGCTGTGCGGCAGAGCTGTCACTGCCAGCTTTCCTTTCAGGATTTAGAGTGGGACAAGTGCTGCAGCCCCAGCTCCGGTCTGGGGACTGCCCTGCTGCTCCCACCTCCCACCCGGGCACCTGGAGCCTGCTCCTGCCCTCTCTGCCTCTCCCACCTGGCCTTTGCAAAGCACAGCATTGGAAACACTTCCAGCTCATTACTGCAGGAAAAATCTGACCCCTGGATGTGGTGGAGGTGCCCAGGGAGGTTTGGAGTCCCCATCCCTGGAGGTGTCCAAGGAAGGCCTGGACGTGGCACTCAGTGCTCTGGGCTGGGGACGAGGTGGGCATCGGGCACAGCTGGGACTCTGATCTCAGAGGACTTTTCCAACCTCCAGGATTCCGGGATTCCAGGATTCCAGGGTTCTGGGGTTCTGGGATTCTGTGTGTTTGTCCTCTCTGCCTGGCCACTCCCCGTGGGGCAGCTCAGAGGCTCTGCCAGAGTGATTTGCTCTCAGGAAGCACAGTGTGAAAAATGCAGAGTTTAATGAATTTTTATGTCCCTGAGATTCCACTTGGGGTTGGAGGGAAGAATGAAAAATCTTCTGGTCTTGTAGAATCTTCAGTTCTAACCTGACAAGAACAGTGGGGTTTTTGATTGCTTCTTTTGAAGAAGCCCAGAGTGTAAGACTGAAATGACTGCCAGGAGAAGACACTTCCTGGACTCCTCCAGCCCCAGCTGAGCTCGTGGCCAKGTGATGTCCCAGGGCTCAGGGGGGCTTGGGCTCCCATTCCCCTGSTCTGCGTTTTCTAGGAAGGGGCTGGGTGCTCCATCCTCCTCTCTAACCTCCCCCAGGGAAACCTTGCTTTGGGCAGCCCTCACTCTGCTYCTTCAGGCTCACTCTGCTGCAGGTGTGAGGCTCTCCCCTCTCCTGGCTGCCCAATTCCTCCGGTCACCCCTGACGGATCCAGGGCAGAATGCTCAGACAGGAATACCTTTGGCAAACTGGGAGCACAGGACTTGGAACAAAAACATCTTATGGTGTAATTGCAGTTAGAGAGTAAAAACCATTCCTTGATTTCCAGTAAGAATAAACAAATGCATGATAACTTTGCACAAAGCCTCTGCTCGTGGCCAGGTCCCTGCACTAGAGCTGCCCAAAGACTACAGAATATTTATAAATATCCCGGAGGCTTTTCGGGAAAATTGTTATAAACAAAAGATTCAGGAGCCCCAAGCTTTAAAGTCRGATCTGTTTGGATATCTGTGCACACAAATATTGCTGCACACACAGRCATCAGCCCCTGCTGTTGCTGGAGGAAGATAAAATGTCAGTGGGACCAATAAGGTACTGGACTTGCCAGCCCTGTCAGCACTGCTCGGATCTGCTGGGCTGACGTGTGTCCGACCAAACTGGGATGAACCAGCCTGGGAATGTCAGACAGACACAGGGGGACACATTTAACGTCCACCTCGCTTTGCTGCTTCCAAGCCTGCTGCTGTATTTGCTGTAAATGGTTCCTGTTGTGCAAATTTATTCTGGTTACACTTGCGGTTCCCATTGTCCTCACTCCCACACTGTGTCTGCTCCACGGAGAAGGAGGCGCTGGGATCRGGACAAACACCTCTGCTGGATGAACAACTGCGTCCTGCTGAGAAGGGGTTCATGGAAACAGCACTTCCAGCCGGTTTCATGAGTCTCCCGGTCTTTGCTTCTCCTTCGGGCGAAGGAAASGTTTGGAATCCTCAGACCTTTCACAAATAAATGGCATTCTCGGAATGTCRGAGAACACCCAGAGCTGCTGTTTGACTCCATGGTTTTTACGGCCTTCACACCAGTGACAGTGTTATCCCATTCAAATAATTTTCATTAAACACAAGTCACCCTTTTTTCCCACATTACCTGGGCTTCAGGAAAATGAGCTGTGCTGCAGGGACAGGAAACAGGAGTCCACTTTAGAGACACATGGAACCGCTGTGGGCACTGGGGCTCCCCTCCAGCACGGCAGGAAATGCAACAATTCTGGTTATTCTGGAGTTAAAACGGACTAGTCCAGACACTCCAAGCAGGTTGTGGCCATAAGCTAAAACACAACGAGTTCCACCTCAGCACGGAGGAAGAACTTCTCTGCCCTGAGGGCGGCAGAGCCCTGGGACAGCTGCCCGGGGAGGGGGGGAGTTCCCTCTCTGGGGACACTCCAACCCACCCAGACTGTTCCTGTGTCACCTGCTCCAGGTGACCCTGCCTTGGGTCCGGATGGTCTCCAGAGGTCCCTTCCCAGCCCAAGGACTCTGTGCCTGTGACTCTGGGCAGCCCAAAGCAGCTTTGCTGTCCCTGTCCCCCTGTGGGGAGCGTTTGGACTCAATGGCCTTGGAGGGGATTTCACAACTTGGTGTTTCTGCGATTCCACAACTGAGCCTCAAATGTTCCTCTGTCACTTCTCAAAATGCCCTGGTGGGAGCGGTGAAAACAAACAGTGACAAATGTTTCAAAACTCACCTATAATTTCTCAGAACACTCTAACAGCTTATCAAAACCAGATTCTAAAAACACTTTAAAAATAACACACCACATCTTAAAGTCTGGTAAAGTTTCTGTACTTCCTTCTGGATTTCTTTATCTCCTGCGGTCCACATTTTTTCCCCTGTCCTGTATAATTTAGGGGATGATCTGACCCTGCTGTGTGTCAGCCTAGAGCTGGCAAGGCAGAGCTATTGGTTTGTTAATGCCTGGATTTTTTTAATGGTTTCCTTTGCCTGTTTTGACACACTTTACTTCTGGTTGTGCCCTTCCTSTGAAACCTCCTGAAGCCTCAAGTTTCTCTCTTGCAGACTGGAGTGTAATTAGGTTAAGATGTTCTTTAGGTAATTTTAATCCAGATATTATTTTTCTTCACCAGAAAGTCCAGACTATGAACAAACTCTCTGTGTTCAGTGCAAAGGTCCGAATGRCCACTAGAGATTTGTATCATGTTGATAAGGACGACATATTCAAGTGTAATCTGGAAAAAAAATCATATCAAACTGACTTATTTAAATATTATCTGAGCATTGAAAACCGCCCTGGAAATAACAACCTACTCATAATTTTAATTTGTAAAGAAAACTTGTTTAGGTGGCAGCAATTAAAAATATCAGCTCAATATCTGTAGAACACAGACAAGGCTGAGCTAATTTATTTTATAAACTTAGTGAGCACGTTCAACCTCAGTCTGCAGGGAGAGTTCTCCATCTCAGATGTAGATAAAGCCTCCTCTGCAGATGAGTAGCAGTGCGAGGAGGGTTGAGTTACAGCRCAAATGGGTTTGGAATGGAAATCAAGCAATCTTCAATAAACAGTTTATGATAAAATTAAGAAAATTCTATTAGGCTGCATTGCCATTAGYTTCCATTAGTTGTTTCATTTGTAGGAACCGCCTTCTAAGAATAAATGCATTTTCCTGCTGCATGGAGCACGAGTATCCCAAACAGGGCAAGGCAGCTGGAAAGTGCCCAAGACCAGGAGCTGGGAATGCTGTGGGCCCCTCGGGAGCGTTCCCTGGAGCTGAGCCTGTGTTTCCATGGCTCCCATGGCTGGGAGATGCTGCTCCATCCTCCCAGGCAGAGCCAGGCAGGGGCCAGGCACCGACAGGGCCTCGTGTGGCTGCAGCCCCACCGGGGCAGGGAGAGGACAAGGGGACAGCTGCAGGTCCCTTCCCACCCCGTCCAGGGTGGGACTGTGCAACCCTGGGGCTCTGACGGTCAGGACTGCTCCATCTGGAGAGCCGTGTCCAGC
>RAHM01000675.1:42743-83345 GCA_003713295.1 Parotia lawesii | reverse complement strand
GGATCAGAATTGGGATCGGGATTGGGATCAGGACTGGGATCAGGATCAGGACTGGGATCAGAATCAGAATCGGGATCGGGATGAGGATCAGACAGTGATGAAGCAGGATGAGGACTGGGATCGGGATCAGAATTGGGATTGGGATCAGGATCAGGATGAGGATGAGGACTGGGATCAGGATCGGGATCAGAATCAGAATCAGGATCAGGATCAGGATTGGGATTGGGATCAGGCAGTGCTGCAGCAGCTGCTCTCATCCGGCAGCTCCACAAAACCCCTCCATGGATCTCCCAGACCCCAAATCCAGGGATTTTTTACCCCAAAACCTCCCCTAAACCCCCCCTTCCCCCTCTGCCTGTCTGGGGCCTCCCCCGCACCCCAAACCCCCGAACCCTGCCCGGGCTCCTCTCCGGGGGCGCAAATTCCACCCGGGAAGGTCCAACCGGGCGGGTCCGGCTCGGGATGGGCTCCCGGCATTCCCGAGCCTGGGATTTGCCGGTGAAATTCCAGGGAACAGCAAATTCCCAGCCGGAGCCGGGCCGGGAGCCCCGGCGAGCTCAGCCTGGGGTTTGGGGGCTTCTCCTTCATCCCGAGTTTCCCGTTCTACTGAATTATCCGTGGAAAACGGATCCGGGGGGAAACCCGTGGGATGGGAAGGGAATTCCGGGAATCTCCGCTGCTGGAAAATCCCCCCGGCAGCAGCGGCAGCCCCGGTTCTGGGCCCGGTTCTGGGCCCGGTTCTGGGCTCGGTTCTGGGCTCGGTTCTGGCTCTTTGTTCCCAGCCCGGGCTTTGGGATGATCCCGAGGAGCCGAGCCGGCCCCGCCCGCGGTCAATGATTAATTCCCGGGATCGATGCCCTGTCAATGATTACATCCCATAAATCAGGGCTCGTCCACCTTCTCCGCGCTCACCCTGCAGCTCCAGCAGCGCTTCCAGCCGGGAAAAAACATCCCGGGATAAACCCCGCGCTGCTCCCGTCTCCCGTCCCCCGAGGGCAGCGACCTTAAAGCTCCAAATCCGGTTAAAATTGGGATTTTGGGATCGATTCCGTCGGCACCGAGCCTGTCCCCGGCCTCTCCAGCAGGGCCGTGCCCGTTAAATGAAATAAATGGATCGTTCGAGGTCGGTTTCTGCTTATTCATCCCGCGGGGTGGAAGGGGAGAAGCTTCCGCGGTGCTGCCGGAGCGGCGGCGTCTCCTTTTCCGGGAGGGAAAGCAGGGAATTCGGTCGGATTTCCTTGGGGAAAAAAAGGGGGAAAAATAAAAAATAAAAGGGAAATTTAAAGAGCTCTCGGCTCGCGGTGAAGGGAATTTTCTCACCGCGTTGGGAGGGGGGTTGGACATCGTCTCTGAGGTGGAGTTATTGGAAAAAAATTCAGATTGAGGGGTTTTTAAGGGGAATTAAATCATTCCTGATTTCCACCTGTCCCCAGGGCGGAGGGACAGCGAAATTCAGCCCCGTGGGGAGCAAATTCCTCCTTTCCGGGGTTCCCTGATCCCAGGGTTTTGTTGCCGTTCCCATCCCCGCGGCCCCAACCCCGGGATTGTTTGGGAATGGGGCGCGGGGCGCAATTAGCCACGCGTGCGATGCGGGTGTTAATTACTGGGGGAGGAGCCCGGGGTGAGCTCAGGGTGCTCTGAGTTATCCCGACCGAGGTTTGGGATTTGCTGGGGCTCTGGGAAGGAGGGGAGAGAGCCCGAAATCCCTGGGATAACCTGGGATAACCTGGGATAACCTGGGATTGCCGGCTCGGGAATCACATCCCGGACGAGGCCTCTTCAGCAAGAGCCGGGCTGCGAACGGAGGGGGCTCCCCTGGGCTGGGGGCTCCATTTTTTGGGGGGTCCTCTGGGCTGGGGACTCCCTTTTTTGGGGTCTCCCTTTTTTGGGGTCTCCCTTGGGCTGGGTCTCCCTTTTTTGGGGTCTCCCCTGGGCTGGGGACTCCCTTTTTTGGGGTCTCCCTTTTTTGGGGGCTCCCCTGGGCTGGGGCTCCCTTCTTTGGGCTCTCCTTGGCCCAGGACTTCTCTTGGCCGGGGTTCCCCTTTAGCCGGGGGTCCCCTCCACTGGGGGCTCCCCATGGTTGGGGTCTCCCTTTTTTGGGGTCTCCCATGGCCGGGGTCCCCCCTTGACCGGAGGCTCCTCTTGGCCAGGATTTTCCTTTGACCAGGGTCCCCCTTAATTGGGGTCTCCCCTTAATTGGGATTTCCCCTTAATTGGGATTTTCTCTTCTTTGGGGTCTCCCCTTGGCTGGATGCTCCCCATGGGCAGGGCCCCCCTTTAGCCGGGGTCTCCCCTTAATTGGAATCTTCCCTTTAATTGGGATCTTCCCTTAATTGGGATCTTCCCTTGATTAGGATCTCCCCTTGGTTGGGGTCTCCCCTTAATTGGGATCTCCCCTTGATTGGGGTCTCCCCTTAATTTGGGTCTCCCCCTAATTGAGATCTTCTCTTGATTGGGGTCTCCCCTTAATTGGGGTCTCCCCCTAATTGGGATCTTCCCTTGATTGGGGTCTCAGCTTTAACCGGGGTCTCCCCTTAATTGGGATCTTCCCTTTAATTGGGGTCTCCCTTTAATTAGGGTCTCCCCTTGGCCAGGGAGGGGGGAAACTCCGCAGTTCGGTCAACTTCAGCACTTCAGGAGAGAATTTCCTCACTTCAGGAGGAGAAGTTTGCTCCGGGTTGTTCAAAGTGGCCGCGACAAAATAATGGAAGAAATCCGAGTGGGATCCAAAAAAATCAAAATCCGAGTGGGATCCGAAAAAATCGAAATCTGAGGGGGATCAAAAAAAAAATCAAAATCCGAGTGGGATCCAAAAGACCAAAATCTGAGGGGGTCAAAAGCAATCCCAGAGCCCCGCGTGGATCGGAGCAGGGCTCAGGAGCGCAGGTGCTTCCCCAGCTCTTCCCCAAAAAAGGAACATCCACGGGAACGCTCAGCTCCTCGCCGCCATCCCGTGAAATTCCGGGATAATCCCGACGGGAAATTCCCCTTTTAAGCCGCGATTCGGAGGCCCCTGAAAGGGTTAAGGAGCCGCGCTCGGTGCCTGCCAGGCGGAAATYGTCCGAGTTCAAGCCGCGGTTCTCCCGCATGAATTCCAGCCGGGAGCCGCCGGGATGGCCGGGACCTGCCGCGATTCCCACTTTTATTACTACGGCATCAAATTCGCGCTCTCCGCCTACGCCACGCTCTTCTCGGTGCGTTGTTTTCCCTTTTTTTCCCCGTTTTCTCCCTTTTTTTCCCGCGTTTCCCCATTTTTTTCCCCGCGTTTTCCCGGCGTTTCCCCCCCCGTTTTTCCCGGTGTTTCCCCACCCCCGCAGGGTGGGTTTGGCTTTTCCAGCGGTTTCGCTTCTCAAAGTCCCAATTTCCCCTTCCCGAAGCCCCAAATCCTTGAGGAAAACCCGCGGTGCCTCCAAGCCCCCGGGGCCGGCTCCAAACCGGGAATTTTTGGGGTGGTTGGCACCAAACTGGGCAATTTTGGGGTCCGAACTGGGCAATTTTGGGGTCCAAACTGGGCAATTTTGGGGCGAACCCGCGGGTTTTGGGGGGGTTCCGAGCGCATCCTCCCCCAGCGCCGCTCCCGCGGCTCCTTTGTGGCAGCGAGTCCCGTTTGGAGCATAAAAAAATCGGGAAATTCAGAATTTTCACCCATCCCCCCCCCAGACATCGCGGGGGGGGGGAGGTTTTAGCCACGGTTTTTATTGGAAAAATGAAAAATAAAGGGATTTTTAGGCGGGGTTTGAATCGCTGAACTCCGCTCAGGGCGGGATTTCCCCACACCTGGGAGGTGCAAACGCGTGCGGGAGCAGGAGAGGGAAAACCAGGGAATTCCAAGGCCCTTTTTAGGAAGTTTTTGGGGTTTTTTTCTTGCGTAACCCTGAGTTTATTTACAAATATTTCCTCCCCAGGGTTGGATAACCGCGGGGAGGGGCGGAGAGCCCAGGTGTGAGCGCAGAAATTCCTGTGCAGGTGCTCGGAAACGATTTGAATTCCTGGTTTTGTTTCTTTTCTGTCCGTGGATGAGCTTACGGCAGGGCAGGCCCGGCCCTCGTGCCTGAGACCCCAAAAATCCCCCAAAAATCCCCCAAAAATGGGGTTTTTTTAGGAATATCTCCCGGATTTCCCGGTGCTCTGTTGGGTGAGGAAGCTCTGAGCGGCCAGACCTCCGTGAGATTCCCACAATTCCCGAAAAAATCCGGGTTTCTCCCACATTTCTGGCTCAGGTTGGAGGGTTGGGGTGGGAGTTGTGCGACGTTTCCGTTTTCCAAATGAATTCCGGGGAAATCCCGAGGGTTTGGGGTCTCCGAGGAGCCGATCCCGCTCGGTTTGAGGTTTTCCAGAGGTTTTTGAGGAGCTGAAGGAACCACGGGGTTTTCCTGTTTTCCTCCTCTCCACTCTGGGAATCGTGGATTAACCCTGGGACAATTCCCAGTTTTTTGGGGGAATTCTGGGACAGAACCCACCAGCGGGAGACTCGGATTTGTCCAAAAAATAGGAAAACAACCCCAAAAAAACCCCCCGACTTTGGATGGCTCCGACCCCTCTCGCTTCCATCCCTGGGATGTTCCCCAGGCGGGAATTCTGCTCCAGGGAATCCACGGGAATCGGAGCCTTTCAGCCTGACCTAATTCCGGCCTCATTTGCACAATCGCCGCCCAATTAATTCCGAGAACCCTCCAAGCCTCGTTAACGATGGGATCGGGGCCCGGGGCTGTTCCCGGGATGTTTTTTCCCGATAAAACCAGGATTTTGTAGGAATTCGCTTTGGAAATTTGACTCCCTGGGATAAAAATCCCGTGGGATGAGGGTGGGGTTGGTCGCCATCGAGGACTGAGGAGTTTTGGGGATCCCAGCCTGTGGAAAACGGGATTTAGAGCCGGTGGATCCTTTCCAGGGATTTCGTTACAGCTGGAAAAATCTGGGAAGGAGCCCAGGAAGAGCCGGAGAGGGGCTTCAAACCAGGGAATTGTGGGTTGGTTTCCATCCGGAGGAGCAAAGATTTGGGATTTCCTTTCCCAAAAAAAACCTCTTCTTCCCTTTCCTTGGAAAATCTAAAAATATAAAAAATGCGGAAGATTCTTTTCCCAAAAAACTGGAAGTGGATGTTTCAACCGGCCCCGCTAAAAATCGGGATTTTTACATCCCCTCTGGGAAAATGAGGCCATTCCCGACATTTCCTTCCGGAATAAAAGGCCGTTCCTGATGTTCCCTCTGGAAAAGGCCGTTCCTGCCATTCCCTCTGGAGGAGCTCACGGCTCTGGGAGAGTTTTCCCAGTTCCCCCCTCACCTCGGGATTCGCCGGGAGCTCAGCCCCGCCCAGAGCCGCGTGTTAATTATTCCCTATTCCTTAATTGCCTCCCATCCCAGTTCTGAGAGGCTCCGGGACAGGGATTCCCAGCAGGGAATTCCAGCGGGGATTCCCACCTTTATCCTTTCTCCTTCCCGGCTCTTTCCCTGCTCTTGGATGGGGAATACCCTGGAGAGGGATCGGGGTTTGGGATGAGCCGTGGGCGTTTTCCTTGGATACCTCCCACCTCCCCCTCTCCCTCGGAGCCTCTTTTTCCACCCGAAAATCCCAAAAATCCCGAAAATCCCACTGCAGATCCTGGGGCTGCTGATCCTGAGCGTCGGGATCTACGCCGAGGTGGAGCGGCAGCGGCACAAAACCTTGGAAGGGATTTTCCTGGCTCCGGCCGTGCTGCTGCTCCTCCTGCTGGGAGTCACCGTGTTCCTGGTGTCCTTCGTGGGAATGGTCGGGAGCCTCCGGGACAACCGGACACTGCTGAAGGTGGTAAGGACCGGGATGGGCCCGGGGCAATTCCACGGATCCGGAGTCGCCTCCGTGTCTGGGGGTTCTCCAGGAGGGAATTCCACGGGTCCGGAGTTCCCACCATGGTTTGGGGATCTCCAGGGAGGGAATTCCACGGATCCGGAGTTCCCACCATGGTTTGGGGATCCCAGGGAGGGAATTCCATGGATCCGGAGTCTCCACCATTTTTTTGGGGTCCCGGGGAGGGAATTCCATGGATCCGGAGTTCCCACCATTGTTTGGGGTCCCGGGGAGGGAATTCCATGGATCCGGAGCTCCCACCATGGTTTGGGGATCTCCAGGGAGGGAATTCCATGGATCCGGAGTCTCAACCATGGTTTGGGGATCTCCAGGGAGGGAATTCCATGGATCCAGAGTTCCCACCATGGTTTGGGGATCCCAGGGAGGGAATTCCATGGATGCAGAGTCTCCACCACTGCTTGGGGATCTCCAGGAGGAAATTCCATAAATCCAGAGTCAAAACCATGTCTGGGGGGGTCTTAAGGAGGAAATTCCTTGAATTTGGAGTCACCTCCATGTCTGGGGGATCCCAAGGAGGGAATTCCACGAATCAGTCTCCTCTGTATTTTCCCTCCCGAGGTCCATCCCGGGATGTGAATTCCCAAGGAAAAGCGCCTCCCCCTCCCTGCCCAGCCCCCGTTTTGTGGGAATCGGGAGGTGAAAAGCCGGGAATTGCTGAGGAGGGGAAGGAGGAGGGAACGGTGGCAATCAGAGCTCTTGTGCGGATCGGGAATTGTCCTTTTCCCGGCAGGATGGATCCCCCTGGAGGGGGCTCGGGAACAAAAGCAATCAGGGAAAGAGGCGCTGGAGGAGCCCTTGGAGCTGAGCTGGGCCGGGCAGCTGCGGCTGCGTCCCGATTTTATGGAAAAACAGGGAAATTGTGTCTAAAAGGATCTGGGATTGTGTTTTAAAGGATCAGGAATCTTGTTTAAAAGGACCTGGATCCGTGTTTTAAAGGATCCAGGATTTGTGTCTGAAAGGATCCGGGATTGTGTTTAAACCCGGATTTGTGTTTAAAAGGAGCCGGGATTCGTGTTTTAAAGGATCCAGGATTTGTGTTTAAAAGGATCTGGGATTGTGTTTTAAAGGATCCAGGATTTGTGTTGAAAAGGATCTGGATTTGTGTTTTAAAGGACCTGGGATCGTGTTTAAAATTATCTGGAATCGTGTTGAAAAGGATCCGGGATTGTGTTTAAACCTGGATTTGTGTTTAAAAGGATCTGGGATTCCTGTTTTAAAGGATCCAGGATTTGTGTTTAAAAGGATCTGGATTCACGTTTTAAAGGATCCAGGATTTGTGTCTAAAAGAATCTGGGATTGGGTTTAAACCCGGATTTGTGTCTAGAAGGATCCAGGACTGTGTTTAGAAGGATCCAGATTCATATTTAAAGGATTTGGGATGAGGTTTAAAAGGATTTGGGATCACGTTTAAAGGGATCCAAATTTGTGTCTAAAAGGATCTGGGATTGTGTTTAAACCTGGATTTGTGTTTAAAAGGATCTGGATCCGTGTTTTAAAGGATACGGGATCATGTTTGAAAGGATTTGGGATCACATTTAAAAGGATCTAAATTTGTGCCTAAAATGATTTGGGATTGTGTTTAAAAGGATCGGGATTCGTGTTTTAAAGGATCTGGAATGTGCTTGAAAGGATCTGGGATTGTCTTTAAAAGGATCTGGGATCGAGTTTAAAAGGACCTGGATCTGCATTGAAAAGGATCCCAATTCGTGTCTCAAAGGATCCAGGATTCTGTTTTAAAGGATTTGGGATCCTGTTTTAAAGGATCCGAATTTGTGTCTAAAAGGATCCAGGACTGTGTTTAGAAGGATCCAGATCCGTGTTTAAAGGATTTGGGATCATGTTTAAAGGATTTGGGATCATGTTTAAAAGGATCCAAATTTGTGTCTAAAAGGATCTGGGATGGTGTTTGAAAGGATTTGAGTTCGTGTTTTAAAGGATCTGGAATCGCGTTGGAAAGGATCCGGGATTGCGTTTAGAAGGATCCAGATCCRTGTTTAAAGGATTTGGGATCGTGTTTAAAAGGATTTGGGATCATGTTTTAAAGAACATGGATTTCTGTTTTAAAGGATGTGGATTTGTGTCCAAAAAGATCTGGGATTGTTTTTTAGAAGGATCCAGGATTTGTGTTTAGAAGGATCCGGAATTGCGTTTAAGGGGATCCAGCCTCATGTTTAAAAGGATCTGGGATTCAAGTTTAAAAGGATCTGGGATTGTGCTTGAAAGGATCCGGGATCGTGGTTCAAAGGATCGGGAATCGTGTTTGAAGGGCCTCGGATTCCTGTTTGAAAGGATCCGGGCTGGTTCCTCCCTGGAGCCGCGGATTCCCCCTGGAATTCTCGGTGCCGGGATGATTTGTGCCGGCTCAGGGCCGCTGAAAGCTCCATCCATCACCGCCCCCGCAGCCGGAGCGGCCGCGCCTCCTTCCCATTTATCCACAGGGAACAGGCAGTTCCTGAYGTCCCAAAAATCCTGGGATCGATGTCCCGGAAAATCCAACCCCACGGGATTCGTGCTCCGCAGGGAGAGGAATGAAACTGCACAAATTCCTTTGTGTCCCGGCCTTGGAACATCCAGATTTTCCACCCTGGATGACCCTTTCCAGCCATATTCCCAGCCCTTTTCCAGCCATATTCCCAGCCCTTTTCCAGCCATATTCCCAACCCTTTTCCTGCCCCTGCTCCAACTTTTTCTCCTGCCTGGAAAAGCGGCTGAAAAAAAGGATAAAGTCGGAACATTGGGAAGGTTTTGTGCCCGGACGCGGAACACGGCTGTTCCGTGGGGTCTGGGGTTGGAGATTCCCGCAGAATCCCAACGATTCGGGAATCGCAGCATCCTCTCCCTTAAATCTGAGCCGCGATTTTTTCCCTGCCGCGGAGCCTGAGGCTTTTCCCAGCTGGAATTTGGGAATAGCGAGCACGGAACAAAACCTCGGAGATCCTTAGGGGAGGGAAGGAGCAGCTCCGAGCGCCGCCGCTCCCGGCCCGGGGGGGATTCATCAATTCCCGAGGTTTCTGTGGGAATTAGCGTCACTTATCAGGAACCGGGACGGATGAGCTCGTTAGCGGCAGCGGCGTTAATTGAATTGGGATCGAGCGGCTCTTCCCCGACTCAGCATCCGGAGAAAGATTTCCTTGGGAAGCTTCTCCGTGAAATCCCGGCTTTGCTTGGAGCTTTGTGCCGGGGGAGACCCTCGGGCTCCTTCCCGATCCCTTCCCGATCCCTTCCCGATGCCCTCTCCAGGATGGGGGGTGACGCGTGGGGACATGGCCATGCCAGTTCCGGCCGAAATTCCGGGAAAAGCCGGAATTCCCATGGTTAATTCCTCACTTCCCTCATGATTTTGGACTCAGGGGCAGCTCCAGGATCGGATCCTGGTTTGGGTGGATTTTTCCTCTTTTTTTCGCTGCTGGAATTTTCCTCAGGGGCCAATTSCTGATTTGTGGGATCCGGCAGAGCCCCGCAGGAAGGGAATATCCGGGATGGAGCCAGGAGACAATATCCGGGATTTTGCCGGGAGTTCCATTCCCAAATGTGCCCRTGGCTACTGCAATCCTCGGGAATGCCAAAAAATTCCACTTCCCACCCAATCCATGGGTTTGGATGCTCCCCTGGGGCATTTTTTGGGTGAAGAAAAGCCGGATTTCGCTCCGGCTTCCCAATTTCTGGAGACCTGGATTTGTGGCTGCTTCCTTTGGAAACCCTCTTGGAATTCCGAAGGAATTGTGGGATTTGGAATTCCGAATTTACGAATCCTGGGTGTCCAGGGGGGCTGAGCGTTCCCCGTGGGTTCCCTTTTGTTGGGAATTCCAGTCCAAATCTGCTGTTTTTCTCCCCAGTTTTTTCCTGGGTTTTTCCTGTTTTTTTCTCAGGACCGTGAGCCGAGCTCTTTTTTGGGGTTTCTCCCTTGGGAATGGGGACTTTTCCAATCTCTTCCTTTAGGGCTTGACCCGGCGTAATCGGAGCCCGAAAGGAGGGAATGGAGCGGGAGAGGAAATCCGGGAGTGGTGGGAGTGGCCAAAGGGAGAAAATCCACCGGGCACAGGGGGATAAAATCCCAGTTTTCCAGGATTGGGGATTCCAGAGGAGCCTCCCGTGGCTTTGCAGAGGGAAAAATTCATCCCGTGGGATTTCCGGCATTTCTTGGCTCTGACCAGTGGTTCCCACTCGGGTTCCAACCGCAATCCTCGGTCTCCGCTCCAATTCCAAAATTCCGGCTGGAATTTTTTTCCCGCCAAAAGGACCCCAAACCCCTCGGGTTTCGTTTTTCCCGCTGGGTTTTGGCCGAGGCTGAAGAGCAGAAACGTTCCCGGGATGGAATTCCTCCCTCCTGCCGCGGGATCCGGAGCYGTGAGCCCCAATCCGCCCCGTTTCTTTGGAATTTCCATGGATTTGGAGATGGGGATGGGCTCCTGTCACCTCCCTAATTAAGGGGTTCCTTCCCTAATTACCCCTGGCCCTGATGAGCTGCTCCGGGGAGGGCGGAGCTCGTTAGTGGGGGTTAATTAACAACCCCTGAGCTCCAGGAGGAATTCTGGGATGGGAACTGGAGCAAAGCCGGGGTCAGAGCGAATATCCYGGGAATAAACCCCCTCTCTTCCCAATCCTGCTTTTTTTTAAGGGTTTTTTGGGATTTCGGCCGGTTGCCATGGGAACCGCACTCCTTCCTGCGAGGGGGGAGCCTCCAAAAATTCYGAGGGAGGAGAAAAGCGGGAGCTGAGCTGAGCCGGGCTCTCCACCCTTGGAAAAGCCGAATGCGATGCCGGGTGGGAATTCCCGATGGGAATGGGCTGCAGGGGCACCCAACCTCCTGGTCCGAGTCCTTCGCTCCAGTGGGATCTGGAATTCCCAACCTTCCTGGAGAGGGAGGGAGGGGGGAAATAAAGAAAGAAAGAAATGAACGTCAAAGATTTTCCAGGGATACAAAAACCCTTGGATCGACCCCTTGGATCAATCCCTTCTCCCTRGAGTCACCGGCAGCAGGACAGGCCCCGATTCCCAYGGGAAAATTCCGGATTTCTGGGGTTTGGGAGGAGAGGAGAGCTCCAATCTTTCCATGGAATCGCGGAGGTTGGAAAAGCCGCCCAAGGTCAAACCCAACCATTCCCCGAGCGCCGCATCCCCCGGGGCTGGGAATTCTGGGATGTGGGATCGCTCCTGTTTCCCGTGTGGATATTTCTGGCGGGAATTTCTCGGCTCCGAGCATTCCTAGATGGGAAAAACCCATGGARAATGCCCAAACTTGAGGAAGGAACTCTGGGAATGTCCCGGCTGGGATTGGGGGAGCAGGGCCSGGTTGTTGCCTGGATTCCGTGGGATGGGTGATCCTCCGTTGGATATCCAGCCTGGAAAACCGCAGGGCGGATATCTGCTCCCACTTTTCCCGCTKTTCCTCTTTTCCACGTGGAATTTGCCCTCCTGCTTCCTCCCATCCCTCCTTCCCCGCTTCCCAAGCTCCTTTCCCTGTCAGGACGAGACCTTTGGAMAGGATTCGCGTCTCCCCGGGGAGCAGGAAACGGAATTTTGGGATTTCCGAGTGTTCCAAAGCAAATCCCGGTGTCCGGGTGCCCCCGTTGGAGCCGGAGTTGGGATAATCCCTCCTTTCCTCATTCCAGTTCTTCTGGGTGCTCCTGCTGATCTTCCTGACGGAGCTGCTGCTGCTCTTCATCGAGATCATCTTCGAGAACAAGGTGGGAGCGGCCTCGGGGTCCCCTCCGGGGTCCGGCATTCCCGAAAATTGGACCGGCATTCCCAAAAATGGAATTGGCATTCCCGAAAATGGAACTGTTATTCCCAAAAATGGAATTGCCATTCCTGAACATGGAATTGTCAGTCCCAAGAATTGAATTGTCATTCCTGAAAATTGAATGGTTATTCCTGAACATGGAACTGCCATTCCCAAAAATTGAACGGTCATTCCCAAAAATTGAATTGTCATTCCCAAATATTGAATTGTCACTGCCAAAAATTTAATTGCTATTCCCAAAAATTGAATTGCCATTCCTGAACGTGGAATTGTTATCCCTGAACATGGAATTGTTATCCCCGAACGTGGAGTTGTTACTCCTGAACATGGAATTGTCATTCCCAAAAATTGAATGGTTATCCCTGAACACGGAATTGTTTCCCCGGCTCTCCCGGGAATGCTCCCGGCCCGTGCTGGATCTCCAGCACCACCCGGAGCTCTCCCGGCAGCYGCAGCTCCCGGGGCCGTTCCCAGGAAAACCCGTGGGGTTTTTAATCAGGGATTCGTTAAATCCTCGCCTCAATCCCGTTAATTGCCGGCTCCAAGGGCCGGGAGAGGTCGGGATGGGAGCTGAGCCAGCGGGATGGGGAATGTTCCCCGTTCCTGGCTCCTCCCGGTGCCGCCGGAACCTCCCGGTTCCGATTCCACCTTCCCTAAAAYCCATCGAGCCTGGATCGATCCCTGSCGGCTCAGGGARCRCCGGGGGCGGGAGAAATCCCTCGGGAATGGGGATTCCAGCCCCGAAAGTCGATTCCCAGGAGCACAAAGAGCTCTGGGCTTCCCAACCATCCCAGAATCCTGGAACGGGTTGGGTTGGGATGGGACCTTAAATCCCATCCAGGGCCACCCTCAGGGACCCCTCCCCTGTCCCAGGCTGCTCCAGCCCGGCCTGGGACAATTCCAGGGATCCAGGGGCAACCACAGCTGCTCTGGGAATTCCATCACCACCCTCCCAGCCAGGAATTCCTTCCCAAAATCCCATTTAAATCTCCCCTTTYCCAGTGGGAAGCCATTCCCTGTGTCCTGTCCCTCCATCCCTTGGCCCCAGTCCCTCTCCAGCTCTCCTGGAGCCCCTTCAGGCCCTGGAATGTTCTGGAAGCTCTCCCTGGATCCTTCCCTTCTCCAGGGGAGCATTCCCAGCTCTCCCAGCCCCGCTCCAGAGCGGAGAATCCTGGAATCCCGGAATGGTTTGGGTTGGGATGTGCCCTAAAGACGCCTCAGCCCCGGCCTGGGAGGTGCTGGGGGAGGATTTTGCCTTTTCCAGAGGCTTCCCAGACCCCCATGATCCCTGGAAAAGGCACCGCACGTCCTTCTCCAGGGAAAACCGGATTGTTGGAGTCCTTCCCACAAAACCCCTCCATGCTGCCCCTTCCAGGCTGGGTTTTTTTGGGAAAACTCGGCATTAAATCCTTTATTTTTTTGAGCCCCGAGGATGCTCCGGCCCCATCCCGCACTGCAGGAATGCTGCGGAGAAATTCGGGATCGAATCCTCGGGAGATGGAACTCCAGGATGGAGCAGGAGCTTTAAATTTAAATTTATTTAAAATTAATTTCAATTGAATGGGGCGACGTCAAAACTTAATTAAACCCCAAACAATGAGGCGGGGAGGGACAAATCCGTCTCTGGAACGGCGGCTGTTTATTAAATTCCCRAAAACCGGAATTAATCGGATTTTAGATGAAATCAGGGAATTAATTCCGCGGCCTCGGAGCTGCTCAGTATTCAAATCAGCCTCGTTGATATGCAAATGAGGCCTGGGGGATTAATGGGATGGGGATGCTGGAGAGGGAGCAGAACCCCAGGATGTTCGACTCCCACCTGGAAATCGGGATTTAATTCCAGAGGGATCCCTGGACGGGGCTTTTTGGGGAAAAACCAGCAGGAAAYGGTAAAACCCAGGGTGGTGTTGGTTTAGCGAGGAGAAAACCGGGAACGAAAATATTCCTGAAGCCTTTCCTGGAGCCGTTCGAGATTCCCAGGAATTCTCCCCGGCACGTTTTCCTCGTTCCCGAGTTCTCCTCCCCRTTCCCGCTCTTCCCAACCGTTCGTTTTCCCGTCACGGGGAATTGCCAAAAGCGACGTTTTCCTCTTCCCTCCCCTCTCCCACCTGCTCCCAACCCAGGGAAAAATTCCTTTTTCCCGTCCTTAACGTTCCCGCCCGGCGGATTTTCGGGAATCGAGCGGAGAATCCGCTCCGGGTCTGCCCTGGAGCCTCCCCGAGAACATTCCCAGGCATCCCTAAAATTCCTTTTCCGTCYAATTAGTGCTGAATTAATTGCCTGGGGTGTCCCCAGGAGGAGCGGCAGGGACAGCCCCAGCCCATCCACACCATTCCCCGCTGGAATTCCCCAGGGATTTCTCGGGATCGGGAAGGATCCGGGGCTCTGGGAGGGCTCTGCTCCCACTTGTGGAATATTTTTCCGTGGATCAATTCCCCTCCCAGGGCCCGTTTCCCCCTCCCGAGGCAGCAGGAGGTTAAAATCCCGATTTCCCGTGGGATTGAGGAGTCTGGAGCAGCTTTGGGATAAAACGAAACGGAACCGGAAAAGTCCGGTGGATAAAGACACCCGGGCCTGCTCAGGAATGGATCCGGAATACTCCAAAAGGATGGATTTTACCCCAGGAAATCGGCTTGGGGTGGGCTAAAATTCCTCCTTCGGTGCCAGGTGTGAAAAACTTGGAATTTTGCGCGGTTTTCCCTCTGTTTTTCCACGTCTGAGCCGCGGCTTTGGGTTTCCCCRTCCCAGATGAACGAGGTTTTCCACTCCAACATCCAGGCGGGAATCCGGCACTACTACGACGACCTGGACTTCAAGAACATCCTGGATTTCGTGCAGGAAAAGGTTTGGCTGGGAAAAGGATGGGGTTTTCCAAGGAATGCTTAATCCCACGCCTTGTTTTCCCTCCTTTTCAGAGTTTATTCCCATCCCTGGGGTTTTTCCTTGGATATCTTCACCCGTTCGGGTTTCCGGCGGGATTTGTTGCCGGGTTTGGCCTCAGCCCACGGGGATTTTTTGGGAATTATCCTGGGATTTGTGTGCCCCGCAAGGAGCACCGGCCGCCCCCGCGCTCGGACCGTGCCGGGATAGTTCCATTCCCAGGTTTTGGTGGGAAATCGCTGCCTGGAATTTTTTTCTCTCTTCCCAACTTTCCCGGAGAGGAAGGGAGGARGGAAATAAAGAAAGAAAGAAATGAACGTCAAAGCTTTTCCAGGGATACAAAAACCCTTGGATTGACCCCTTGGATCGACCCCTTGGATCAATCCCTTCTCCCTGGAGCCACCGGCAGCAGGACAGGCCCCGATTCCCACGGGAAAATTCCGGATTTCTGGGGTTTGGGAGGAGAGGAGAGCTCCAATCTTTCCATGGAATCGCGGAGGTTGGAAAAGCCCTCCAAGGTCAAACCCGACCATTCCCCGAGCGCTGCATCCCACAGGGCTGGGAATTCTGGGATGTGGGATCGCTCCTGTTTCCCGTGTGGATATTTCTGGCGGGGATTTCTCGGCTCYGAGCATTCCTAGATGGGAAAAACCCATGGAAAAGGCCCAAACTTAAGGAGGGAATTCTGGGAATGCTCCGGCTGGGATTGGGGGAGCAGGGCCCGGCTTGGAGGCAAAGCTGCTCCCAGAGAATTTGGGGTTGGCCCAAATTCCCTCATTTTCTCTTGGAGCATCCCAAATTTTCTCCCTGGATTTGGGGCAGAGGAGCCTGGAGAGCTCCTTCCTCTCGGAATTTAAGAATGGAACTCCAGGGCTCCCTCCTTGGCTTTGGGAGCTGAGCTTGACTTTAGGCCTGGCCTTGCCGAGCCGAGCTCAACAACCAGGCCGGGATCCCTCTGGAGCCGCAGGACCTGCCTGTTCCGGGGAAAGATCGGAATCTTTCCCGAGTTCTGCCCCAGCTGCCCCAGGATGAGGCTGGAATTCCGCGTGGGTGAGAGATGGAGCTGCCGGGAGCAGCCGGGAATTCCTGGGGCCGTTCCCAGAGCCCGGGCACGGAGACCCATCCGGGAATCTCCAAGAAATTGATGGGATTTATTTCTGGGAATTCCTGCACCTCCAAACTATCCTGGATCAGTCTCTTTCCGGACCATTCCATGGCATTTTCCGGACCATTCCATGGCATTTTCCGGACCATTCCATGGCATTTTCCCGGCATTTTTCCCACCTGCAGCTTCCCTCCAGGATTTTCCTCCCCTTTTCCCGGGCAGTTTTCGGGAGTCGGTCGCCCTCCCCGGCACGGCTCAATCCAGGAATTCCAGGTGGGAATCCAGGGATTGTAAATCCGTGCCTCAGCTGCCCTTGGGATGGAGCAGAGCAGGAGGATCCCAAGAAYTTTTCCTGCTTTCCCTTGGGAAAAAGGGGAGCAGGGATGAACCTCTCCCGAAATCCGCTCCGGGATGAGTTCGGTGCTTAAAAAATGGGGAAAATCCTTTTTTATTCCCGCTTTTCCAAGCACTCCAACCTTTCCCGGCCACTCCAGGCTTTTCTTTTCAGAGGGGGGAAGCTTTGATTCCAACTGTTTTCCACAAGAATGTTGGGATCAGGCTCATTTGTATTCCATGGAGGACACGGAGCGACTTTGATGGAATTTTGTTTCATCTTTGCTGTGGGAAGAGAAGGAAAAAAAAAAAGGAGATTTTTAAAAGGAGATTTTTTTTTTCCCCCTTTTTTCCCTTTGGAGCCGCAGGATTTGATCCCAATTTATCCTGACTGGAAGAGAAATCCCTGGAGGCCGATCATGGCTGAGCTGCCGTGAAATCCATCCCTGAGGGCGCTGCCGGAGCCATCCCTGCCCCGGGAAAAGCTTGGATTTGTCACCTGGAATTAAATCCCGGGAGYGTGGATGAGGCTGATCCCGCTGAAAGCCGGGATGGATCCAAGGCCCTGCTCGGGAAAGCCGCGCCCAAATCCYGCTAAAATGGGGATAAAAAATGGGCAAAAATCCCCCTTTTTTTTGTTTTTACCTGGTGCCTTCAACTGCCCTGGGAACAGGGAAAAATTGGGAATTCTGGTGCTGGAGATGGAGCTGCAGGGAACTGGATGGGRTCATGGAATGGTTTGGGTTGGATGGGATCTTAAATCCCATCCCATTCCAGCAGGGACCCCTTCCCCCGTCCCAGGCYRCTCCAACCTGGCCTCRGGAACTTCCAAGGGATCCAGCTCCTCTGGAATTCCATCCCAGCCCCTCCCCGCCCTCACAGGCAGGAATTCCTTCCCGTTATCCCAGTTAATGATCTCCCATGACCCCTGCGTCCGTGGGAATCCATTCCCTGTTTTCCCAGGCCCATCGGGCAGATTCCAAACCCCTTTTCCAGGCTGATTCCAAACCCCTTTTCCGGGCAGAACGGGATTTTTCGGGAGTTTCCAGGAGCTCCCCTGGGAATTCCATCCCTGCCCCTCCCCGCCCTCCCAGCCAGGGATTTCTCCCCAAAATCCCAACCCACCCCCGAATCCCTCGGCGTTCTGGGATTGTCCAGCTCCCGCTCCCACCCTCTCCCTGTGTTTTCCCTGCAGTTTTCCTGCTGCGGAGGGGACGAATTCCGGGATTGGGAAGTGAACCAGTACCACTCCTGCAACGGCAGCGGGGCCCTGGCCTGCGGGGTGCCCCATTCCTGCTGCATCCGCAGGGTGAGGCCCCGGGCCGYGGAAAAACCCCCGAATTCCAGGGAAAACCTCCTCTTCCCGCTGGTTTTTCCAGCGCCAAAGGGTTTCCGCTTCCCGGCGTTCCCACTCGGAGAAAGGTTTGAGGGAATTTCGGGGCGAGCGGAGGAAGGAGCTGGAAGAGGAATGTTYGTGTCTGGGTCGCTCTGGAATTTGCTGGGATCGCGGAGGCAGAATCCCGGGATAACGGCGGCTGTGCCACGGCGAGGGGGTGCTGGGAATGCCGAGGTCTCCAGGTGTGGGATGTAGACGGGTTTGGAGAGGGATCGGGATAAAAAAACACGGCAGCAGCTTGGAAGGACTTGGGAATGTTCACCTGGAGAAGGGAAAGATCCAGGGAATCCTTGGAGCCACTTCCGGGGCCTGGAGGGGCTCCAGGAGAGCTGGAGAGGGACTGGGGAAAAGGGATGGAGGGACAGGACACAGGGAATGGCTTCCCACTGGGAAAGGGGAGATTTAAATGGGATTTTGGGAAGCAATTCCTGGCTGGGAAGGTGGTGATGGAATTCCCAGAGGAGCTGTGGCTGCCCCTGGATCCCTGGAATTGTCCCAGGCTGGGCTGGAGCAGCCTGGGACAGGGGCGGTGTCCCTGGGGGTGGCCCTGGATGGGATTTAAGGTCCCATTCCAGGATTCTGGGATCTGGCTCGGCTCCATCCCAGCCTGGATCCTCCCCCAGTTCCTTTCCCATCTGGACGCTGCCGGGTTTTTAGAMGTTTTTGGGATCCTGTTCCCGATACCGGCTCCCAACAAGGGATTTTTGGGGAATGAGGGGATTTTGGAGGAAYTTGCTGCTGGGAGGGCTTTTCCCAAGGATCCCTTGGGGCAGGGATCGGGAAAAGCCTCAATTCCAACCCCCGGCCGGAGCCGGGCTCYGGAGGGGAGCGGAGCTCCAGAGCCAGGAGCTTCTCCTGGATGGAATTCCCGCATCCGGGAATCCAAACCCCCCACACCCTGCAGGGGTTTCTGGCCAAGCGCTCCGAGCCCGGATTGTTCGATCCAACCCCGCTCCCGCACGGAATCCATGCGAGGATAAAACCTCAGGATCCCGGAAAAAACCCCAAACATCCCAATTGTGCCGGAAGTTCCCAAAAAAGGCTCTGCCGAGCTCCGTCCCGGCAGCGAAAGCTCCCGGAGCTTCGGATCTCCGGGAATATCGGTGCCGGATCCGAGCCTTGGCCCTGCCCGAGGATGYGGTGGTGGAATTTTCCTCATTCCTCATCAATCCCTCATTGTTTGGGTTTTTTTCTTTTTTAATGGAAAAAGAAGGAAATGTGAAAGGGTTTAATGATCAGCGCGGGCCTGGTATGCAAATGAGATGCAGATTAGAGATCCTCTCTAATCAGGGCCTTGATTAACGAATCCTGAGGCTCCTGGCGATGGAATTAGGAATTCCTGCGGCGAGGATGGGCTGCAGGGAGCCGAGGGCTTTTTGCGGAGTTTTTACCTTCCCGTGGGTTTTTTTGGGACGATTCGGCAAAGAAGAACCTCGGCAGGGAGAGGGAAAATTCCCATTGATCCAGAGGGGGAGGGTTTGGGAAACTTTTTGGGAATGATCTAGGCCAGGTTGGAGCAGCCTGGGATGGTGGGAGGTGTCCCTGTCTCTCCACCCCTTGGCCCCCTCTCCAGCTCTCCTGGAGCCCCTCCAGGCCCTGGAATGTGCTGGAAGCTCTCCCTGGATCCTTCCCTTCTCCAGGTGAACATTCCCAGCTCTCCCAGCCCCGCTTCATGGCGGAGAATCCCGGAATCCCGGAATGGTTTGGGTTGGGATGTGCCCTAAAGACSCCTCAGCCCCGGCCCAGGGCGCCCCAAAGTCCGAGGGACCGGGGGGGATGGGGGGACCCCGATTGTCCCGTGCTGGGCACCTCTGGAATTCCTCATTTTCACTTGGATTTCTGGTGTTTTCCCGTTGCCTTTCCCGGGATGAATCCGTTCCCGTCCTCGTTCCCAGGTGCCYGGAGGAGTGGTGAACACCCTGTGCGGGTACCGGACCCTGGACAAGGAGGTGACGTTGGGTTTTCTGGGAATTCGCTGCYCCCTCCGCCCCAAATCCCCAAAACCCAAACGGAATTCCCGTTCCCAAGCAAGGCTGGGATGCAGCTGCTCCAAACCCGGTTTTGGTGCTTTTCCCTGGAATTCTGGGGCATTTTTGGCTCCTCCTTTATCCCATTCCCGACCCACACCATCCCTGTGGGCCCTTTTGGGATCAGCCCCGGGAATTGCTGGGCTGGGGTTGGGGTTGGGCTTTGGGATTGGGATTTGGGGTTTGCGGTTTGGGATTTGAGGTTTGGGATTTGAGGTTTGGGGTTGGGATTTGGGGTTTGGGTTTGGGATTTGAGGTTTGGGATTTGGGGTTTGGGATTGGGATTTGGGATTTGGGGTTTGGGAGCAGCGGGGTCACTGAACCAGCCCCAAACTCAGCAGAGTTTAAACTTAAAGGCAACTTTAAGCTGAGCTCAATTTAGGACTGATCTGTTCAGGGATCCCCCAAGTGCAGAAATGTGGGAATTCCCAGCTCAGAGAGGCCCCAGCAGAGGGAATTTGACGGTCCAGGGTCTCTCCCAGGTCCCACTCAGGGCCCCAAAATTTGGGATTTAATCCCGACAACACCTGGACCTCGGCTCCAAAACTTCCTTTGGAGGTGTGAGAACAGAAATCTCCTTGCCCTGAGATTTGTTTTTGGGGCCAGAAAACCCCARCCCGAGGTTGTCCCTGACAAAACCCCTTGGGCAGCCCCGTCCCTGGGAGCACACCGGGAATTTCGGATCCTCTCTCCGCTCCTCCGCAGCGCCTGGAGCTGCTCGGCACCATCCACGTCCGGGGCTGCATCCACGCCGTGGGGCTCTGGCTCAAGGACAACTTCGAGGCCACCTTGGCCATCGTCTGCTCCCTGCTGCTGCCGCAGGTACGTGGGCGATCCCGCGGGAATCCTCTCCCGCCTTCCCGCAATTCCGAGCTGGAAAGGCCCGCAAGGAYCAGGGATGAACCCCCAGTTTTGGGGTTACCAGCGGAGCTGATCCCGGGTCTCAGCTCCTCTCCCGGTGCTGGAGGGTGGGGAATCAATCGTTTGGAGTTGTTTTCCCACCCCAATTCCATCTGGGAATTGTGGCTGGGGCAGGAAAAGTCATCCCTGGCAGAACGGGCTCGGATCCCTCCCGAAATCCAATTTGGGAGCAAATGAAAGCCTCTGGAAGCAGATCCCGGGCCAGCAAATCCCACCCCGTTTGTTCCCACAGAATTCCTGCAAACACAGCGGGAAAGGGACCCCGGATAAATCCCAATCCCAAATTCCGCTGGGTTTGCCCGCCCTCACCAATCCCAATTCCCGCTGGCGGTGCCCGGGGATCCCGGAGCTCCCCGGCACAGGGAACGGAGCTTTTCCCGATGGACACGGAGGGAGCTTTGGGGGTGCGGGGGGGGCTCTTCCTTTGCCACTCCTGGAATTTCTCCCTTGGATCTTCCTGGAATTATTCCCGACCAAACCGTGAGGATTCACTGTGGATTTGACCCTTTTTGGGATTTATTTCGAGGCCCAGGAGCAAAAAGCTTCCTTTTTATGGCAGCGCTGGGATTGCTGGGGGTGACGCTTCCCGGGGGTGGGGTTTTAGCCCAAAGATTCCCGGTTTTCCAGGTTTGACTTTTGAAATCATTCCCGGTTTTCTGCTCACACCGAAAGATGGGAAGGGCTTGGATAAAGCAGCAGCTGTGGGGGAAATTTGGGATCATTTGTCAGAGCTGGAGTTTGGGCTCGCAGATGGTTCAGGCACGGTCCCGAGGCAGGGGAGCCGTTCCTGCCCAGTCCCGGCTGCCATTCCCGACTTTTTTGGGAGCGTTTCCTTCCAAATGAGCATCGGGAATCCGCAGGAAAGGCAGGAATGGGGGGAAAAGTGCTGGAATGGAGCGAGAACAGCCCAGCCCATTCCAGCCCATCCCGACCAATCGACGCCGCCTCCCGTGGCCTCATCCATTAACAGCCGGCTTCTAATTGGGAATGCTGGGGACGAATCCACGGGAATGCCGAGCGCTGATGGATCTGGAGTGGTGCCGTTAATTGGGAATGCTGGGGACGGATCCGCGGGAATGCTGAGTGCTGATGGATCTGGAGTGGTGCCGTTAATTGGGAATGCTGGGGATGAGTCCGCGGGAATGCTGAGCCCTGATGGATCTGGAGTGGTGCCGTNTGATGGATCTGGAGTGGTGCCGTTAATTGGGAATGCTGGGGATGAGTCCGCGGGAATGCTGAGCCCTGATGGATCTGGAGTGGTGCCGTTAATTGGGAATGCTGGGGACGGATCCGCGGGAATGCCGAGTGCTGATGGATCTGGAGTGGTGCCGTTAATTGGGAATGCTGGGGACGGATCCGCGGGAATGCTGACGGATCTCGGCAGGAGCCGCGGTTGCCAAAGGCTCTTCCCACGGAGCAGCTTGTCCTCCCCATCTGCTCCGGAGCTGGAAGATGGATCGGGCTTGGATCCTGCCAGGATTTGCAGGGAATTCAGCGGAAAACGGGCGTCGGCGCTGCCGGGAGCTGCCGGCCCTTGGACAGCTCCATTCCCGGAAATCTGCAGGGAGCGGGATGGATTGGCCTGGAATTGCTGATCCGGGTTGATGTGAGGAGGTGACAGAGCCGGGAATTTCGGGAAGAGGGACGGGATTGAGCTGTGCCACCCCTGCCCTTTGTCCACATGGAAAACATCTCCGTAGGGATGCAAACCTCCTCGGTGGGAAAATTCCCGGATGCCGCAGGGAAGGTTGGGATTCTGATGCACGTCCCAAGCCCAGATTTGGGATTTTTCCCACTTTTCCTCATGGTTTCTCTTCCTTAAGCTCAAACTTGGGCCTTGGCTGAGCTCCAGGGCTCAGAGGTCGAGGGGCTGAGCTCTGTTCCGGTCCCTCATCCTGGGATCCCAGATTTGTCCTTGGATCTGGGGGGAGCACCGGCTCTTGGATCCTGGAAAAATGATCCAAGGAAAGTTCTGGCTGGCTTGGAGCACCCCTGGAGAGCTGGGAATTCTTGCGTTGTGTTCCCACCCAGCTGAGGGCTGGAGAATGATCCCACCTCACCTTCCCATCCTGTGGGAAGCGCCGGAATTTGGAGGTTTTTTCCACTTTTCCCAGCTCCAGGTGGGCGCCTGAGGTGCAGGAGAGGCTGCCGGGCTTTGCTTCCTCCGGAATCGGGCTCAGGGAAAGCTGCCGGATCCGGGTGGGATTCGCTGTGGTGGGAGAGTTGGGACAGGGACAAATCCCGCCGGGATCCAGCAGCGAGGGGAGCGATTCCCGAGGCAGAGGGAGTCGGAGGATCCCTGATCCCCCCAAACCCAGGAGCATCCCTGCCTTTTTTAGAGGGAAACCCCCAATCCCACCGGAGGCTCTGAGTTCATTTTCCCGTCCGTTCGGAGCGAGGCACAAACTCCGACCCGACCCATCCCCGCCTCTGCAGCGCTCCCGGAATTCTCTGTGTTCCCATTCCCCAGGAATCCGAATTCCCGCGTTCCAGCCCCGGCTCCGTGCCCTTCATCCCAGACATTCCCTGTCACCCCCAAGGACCTTCTCATCCAGCCCCAGATCCGCGCTGTGGCTTTAACCGCGGAGCAGCCCCGGATTTTCCAGCAGGAGCAGCCGAGCTCATCCATCCTTTTCCTGCCGCCGCCTCCGTGTCCTTCCCTGCCTCCAGCAGGATTCTCCACGGAGCTGCCGGCGCACGGGGAACGTGTTTGGGGTGGAAATGAGGCGCAAAATCTCCCAGYGGCTTTTAGGGAATGTGTCTCCAGCTGCGCCTTTCCAGGGAGTGTTTCCTGGTGCTGTTCCAGCAAATCTTGGAATTGTTTGGGTTGGAAGAAACCTTCAAGATCCCATCCCGCCCCTGCCATGGGCAGGGACACCTCCCGCTGTCCCAGACTGCTCCAACCCGGCCTTGGGCACTTCCAGGGATCCAGGAGCAGCCACAGCTSCTCTGGGAATTCCATCCCAGCCCCTCCCCACCCTCATTCCTTCCCAAAATCCCACCCCAATCTCCCCTTTCCCACTGGGAAGCCATTCCCTGTGTCCTGTCCCTCCATCCCTTGGCCCCAGTCCCTCTCCAGCTCTCCTGGAGCCCCTTCAGGCCCTGGAATGTGCTGGAAGCTCTCCCTGGATCCTTCCCTTCTCCAGGTGAACATTCCCAGCTCTCCCAGCCCGGCTCCAGAGGGGCTCCAGCCCCGGGATCATTCCCTGCCCCTCCCAGCCGGGTGCAGACGCAGCCACTGCAGGAAAACAGAACCAGGAGCAGGGAAAGCTCTGCCATCCTTTGTTTTCCCTTAAAAAATTGGGATTTTTCCATCCTGGAGAAGCAGAAGGTGACGCCCATCCCAACGAAACGAGAGAAGTCCCCGGAAGGGCCCTGCCGAGGGCTCCCATCCATCCCGGTGAATTATTTTTCCCTCTGTCTCATCCATCTCCGAACCCCGCACCGGGAGCGTTGCGGATCCTCGGCGCGGGGGCGGCCGTTCCCTCCCCGGAGCGTCAATCCCGGAGATCGACGGCTCCGTTCCGTGAAAAACGCGGAATTATCCTCGCGCCGGGCGTTTTCCAGGCCGGCATCTTCATCTGCCGGTGACAGGGATGGAGAACGTTCCCTGTGCGAAGGGAACGATTCCTGGGAAGATTAATTCGGGATTTGTTTGCTCTCCCATCTCCCCGCGGCTCCGGGGGCTCCATGGAGCGGGAAAAGGGAATAAATGGGATTTTTCCATCTGCAGGCCATAAATCCCAGTTTAGGGAAGGAAAAGTCAACAAAGGAGGGAAAGGAAAAGGCTTTGGACTTTGTTAACTCTGGGAAAGCCTGGAATGATTCAGCATTCCAGAGGATCCGGCTCTTTAAATAGGGAAGGAGCTCCAGAACCAGGGAATGTTCCCATATTTCCATGGAAAAACAGGTTTCTCGCGGGGAATTTTCCTTGCTGGAGTCAGGCAGGCACCCACGGGCACAGCCCATCCCTAAGGGAAAACATCCATGGATTTCCAGGCCCTTTTTCCACTGGAAAATGAGGGGAAAATTCAAGTTCGAGCCTTTTCCTTCGTTGCTTCCCGAACTTCCGGAGCCCTTTTGCCAGAGGAGGAGGAGAGGAGCTTCCAGCACTTCCAGGGAGGAGGATTTGGGGCGATTCCAGCGCCGTTGGGACAATTCCCACTGGAAAACTGATCCGAAGGAACCAATGGAGACACCACGAGCAAAGCTGGGCTTGGGGTTGGAGCTGAGCCTTGGAATTTCGTGTGGGAATACCTGGCTCGAGTTTAGGGGAATCACGGAATGCTCTGGGTCGGAAGGGACCTTCGAGACTGTCTCATTCCATGGGCAGGGATACCTTGGGATTCCCCATGGATGCTTTATGGATTCCCCGGTTGTGCGAAGCTCCTGGGATTTATTTGCCCCCTGGAGGAGCAGCTTTTCCATGGATTTGCACCCCCGGACGCTCCAATCCCGCAGCAAAAAACCTGGAAAGGGAGAGAGGCCGAGCYCTCCAGGTGGAATTCCAGCCAGGAAGAACAGGCAGTTCCCTGACTTCCAGCAGCAATAATTCCCGAGCAGTTCTCCCGGATCCCCATCCCAGCAAAAAAATCCGCTTTTTCATTTTTCCAGCCTCGGCTTTGCTCCGTTTCGTTCCCGTTTTCCCCCACAGCGGCTCCTTCCCGAGCTCTGCGGTGCCATAAAATCCACGCCCGCGTTCGGATCCGCCGGCAAGCCGGGAAAGCGCGGTGCCCTCGGAGCCGGGGATATTGGATGCATCCATAATTCCTGACAGCTTTTGCCGCTCTCATTAAGCGGGAGGGGGAATTTAGAGCCGGGCTGGGACGGGAATGGGATCATAACTCAGCGGAGAGCGACGGCTCTGGGATTCAGGATGCTGATGGAAGCCTTTGGATAATTTCATTCCCTCCCAGAATTCCCCATTTCCAGCGGGATACCTCAGCGGGAGCAGCAGGAGGGATCACGGCCCCAGACCTGGCGCCGTTCCCGTGAAGTGCGTTGCCAACAAAAATCCTTCCGGGATTTGTGGCTTCGGGGACGGAAAAATGACAGATTCCCCCTAAAATCCCTCATTCCAAAGGCTTTTCCCGCTCCGTGGGCTCGGGAGTGGGATTTGAATCGGGAGCGATGACAGTTGAATAATGGGAGATGCGGCCGAGGCTCGACATCCATGGAAATGGGATTTGAAAGCTCCTTGGATCCGGGAGGATTTGCTGTCGGATGCGGATCAGCGCAATCCCGTTATCCGGAGCGGAGTCTCCGGGCTCTCCCCGCAGTTCCTGGAGAGACGGAGCCGTCCCCGGACATCCCACACAGGAGCCGTGGGACGGCCTCATTCCCGGCCATTTGGATAATGGGAGATTCCCAGAGATTCCCAGACTTTTCCCGTCAGCACCTGCAGTGGTTTTTCCCAGCAAAACAACCCCAGCAGCAGCAATCCCGAATTCCCGGAGCTTTCCGGAACCACGCCCCAGCCTCCCACAGCTCCGCTGCCTTTCCCGGGATTGATCCCGTTCTCAGGGATCGGGTGGGATATCAAACAGCCGGGAATTCCCGAGGGTCTATGGGAATGACTGGGAAAGTGGGAATGGGGCAGGATCCAACCGAGGGCTCCAGGATGGGCTCAGCGTTGGGAGAGCATCTCCAGGGATGGGATTTTCCGCTTCTTCTGGCTTGGGGAAGCTGTAGATCCGTGGAAATCCCCTTGGGATCCATGTCCGGGTGGATTTGGGAAGGGAAGATTGACGCTGAGCTGGGATTCTGGAGCCGGGCTGGGAGAGCTGGGAATGCTCCCCTGGAGAAGGGAAGGATCCAGGGAGAGCTTCCAGCACATTCCAGGGCCTGGAGGGGTTCCAGGAGAGCTGGAGAGGGACTGGGGCCAAGGGATGGAGGGACAGGACACAGGGAATGGCTTCCCAGTGGGAAAGGGGAGATTGGGGTGGGATTTTGGGAAGGAATGAGGGTGGGGAGGGGCTGGGATGGAATTCCCAGAGCAGCTGTGGCTGCTCCTGGATCCCTGGAAGTGCCCAAGGCCAGGTTGTCCCTGCCCATGGACTGGGATGGGATTTAAGGCCTCTTCCAACCCAAACGAATCCACGATTCCACATCCTGGTTTCGATGGGATTTCGGGATGAAATCCCGGATGCCCCCGGATCCCTGGAAGTGTCCCCGGCCGGGCTGGAGCCACCCGGGCTCGGGGAGGTGTCCCTGACCCCGCGGTGCCTTCGTCCCCTGTCCCGCAGGTGCTGGGGCTGGCCATGGCCTGGCTCTACTGGCAGCAGCTCAACCAGATCCATTCCCGCCTGGATTCCGTGGATTCCCGGCTCCTGGAGACGCGGGATCTGAGCTTCGCCTCGCTGGATCTCAGCGGCGCCGGCTGGTGCTGGTGCCTGCCCCGGGAAGGCGGATACATCCCGGTAAATCCTGGGAATGAGGAGGAGGAGGAGGAGGAGGAGGAGGAGGAGGAAGGCGCCGCCGGCCACAGCAAAGTGTGAGGAGCAGGAGGAGCGCTCGGAGCTGGGAATGTGGAAAAAACGGGAATTTCCTCCTCGGCTCCTGAAGTTTCTTTGGGAAAACTGGAAAAAACGGGAATTTTCCCCTCAACTGCTGAAGTTTATTCGGGAAAACTAAAAAATTGGGATTGTTCGCCTCAGCTCCCAAAGTTTCTTTGGGGAAAACTGGAATATAATGGGATTTTTCCTGTCAGATCCTGAAGTTTCTTTGGGAAAACTGTAAAAAAATGGGATTGTTCTCAGCTCCCAGCATTTCTTTGGGAAAACTGTAAAAAATTGGGAATTTTCTCCTTGGCTCCCGAAGTTTCTTCGGGAAAACTGGAAAATAATGCCGGGAATTCCTACATTCCTCCCTGGACTGCGAGGGCAGAGCTCCCCTGGGCCTTTGGAGGGGTTTTGGGGGGATTTGGGGGTTTTTTCCCAATAAATGGAATTTCTGTCGGGATTTCCAAGGTTGCTTCCACCTGCTCGGGCTTTGGCTGTTGTATTCCCGCTGATTCCCTGGGAAATCGCGGCTTTCTGACGGATTCTGACGGAAATCGGGCCCCGGGAAGGTGAAACCAAAGGGAAAAGCGGAGCAGCTCTCCCTGCAGGGCCTTCCCAGGGGGATTTTCCAGGAAAAACGGAAGCACAACTTCCATCCCCCGGATCCCGCTGGGACAAGGGGGGMAAAATCCCATTCCTGGAGGTTCCCGGCTTTTCCCCGCTCCGGTTTTCATTGCCGGGCGAGGAGAAGGAGATCCCGGCAATTTTCAAAACCAGGATGGGTTTATTTGGGATATTCCCGGGATGGAGGAAATTCCCTCTGCTGGAGACCGGCCTGGCAGCAGGTAAGGAATCGCCTTTTCCGACGTTTCTGTTTCAGCACGGCTCCTGGATCCGGGTGGGAATTCCCTCCTGGATCTCCTGGGATCTGGGAATTAAAAACTGAGGGGGTGTTGCTGCAACCCTGCAGCAGAGGAGCTGTGAAAACGGGAAATTGATCCCAAAAAAAGTGGGGTTTTATCCCAAAAATTGGGGTTTTATCCCAAAACTGTGGGGTTTTATTCCAAACATGAGGGGTTTTTTTCCCAAAAAATGTGGGGTTCCATCCCAAAAAATGTGAGGTTTTATCCCAAAAATGTGGAGGTTTATCCAAGAACTTGGGGGTTTTATCCCAAAAATGTGGGGTTTTATCCCAAAAATGCAGGGGTTTATCCCAAAATTTGGGTTTTTATCCCAAAATTTGGGTTTTATCCCAAAACTGTGGGTTTCTATCCCAAAAAACCCCAGTGGATCCCTCTGCTGAGGCCCCAGGGCCTCATCCATGACCTGTGGGTGGCAAAGCTTTCCCGGGAGGCAGAAATCAAATTCTGGGAATGGGGACAAAAAGGGAAAGGAAAAGGGAAAAAAGTGAAAAGAAAAGGGAAAAAAGTGAAAGGAAAAGGGGAAAATGAAAGGAATAAGGAAAGAAGGGAAAAGAAAAGGAAAAAAGGGAAAGAAAAGGGAAAGAAGGGAAAGGAAAAGGAAAAAAGGGAAAGAAAGGGGGAAAAAAGGGAAAGGAAAAGGTAAAAATGAAATTAAAAGGAAAAAAATGAAATTAAAAAGAAAAAATGAAAGGAAAAGAGAAAAAAGGGAAAGGGAAAGGAAAAAAGTGAAATAAAAGGGAAAGGGAAAAATGAGATTAAAAGGAAAAATTGAAAGGAAAAGGGAAAAAAGTGCAAGAAAAGGGAAAAAGTGAAAAGGAAATGAAAAAAAGGAAAGGAAAAGGGGAAAAGGAAAAGGAACAAGAGTCCGTTTTTCCCAAGAGCAAAGGAAATCCCGGGTTATTCCTSGCATGGATTGGGATATTTGGGAAGCGGGAGCTCGGCCTGGATCCTGCGGACGCCCAAGCTCCGGATGCGGTTCCCGGGCTCTGTCTCCCTCTCCYGACCATTCCCAGATTTCCCTTTAACCAAACCAGAACCAATTCCYGGCCCACGCCTGGAAAACCCCTCTGGATCCGGTTTTTCCCATCGGAAGCGGAGCTGTGGCGCCTTTGGAATATTTGAGAGCRTTTTGGCCGAAATCCGGGAAGTTTTTTGGAGGTGGAAAAGGTAAAACCAGGGAGCAGCCCCRGGAATTGGGATGAACTCGGATATTTAGGGAATAATTTCCTCGTGGGCTCCGGGAATTTGGCTTTGCTTCCTTCTTCCTCCTCTCTCCAGGGAATTTAATAAAACCTTGCGGGATGCAAGGGGATAAATTCCAATAAATTTCCATGGATTCGGAGGAAAAAAGCAAAATTCCATTCTTTTYCCCTTGATTTCCAGGACAAAACCTGGATTCCAATATCCTGGCTGGGATGGGAGCGGGTTCTCATCCCAGGATTCATCCCGGGATTAATGGGAAAAACGGATTTTCCTTCAGCTTGGGCACCCGGCCCAGCGATTCCCACGGAGAACAAAACGCCTGGAAAAACGGGAAAAGTGGATTGAAGCGGGAGCACGGAACCCCCAAAGCCTTTCCCAAAACACTGACATCAACGGGAACGCCGAGGACATTCCCAAATTGCCCCTAAATGGAGCCTTCTCCAGAGGGGAGGGAAAATCCCGTCCAACGGGATCCGGGAGGAAAAYGGGAGCAGGGATAAAGCGTCGGATTCCGGCCGGGTTGTGCCGTGGGATCATCTCCCGGAAAAGCCCCGATGTGGGATGGGTTCAAAGCTCCAAATCCCATCTCCCAATCCCGGTTTTTCGCTGGGATGAAGGGCCGGGCGCTGTTGGATGGGGATTTATTGACATTCCCGATAAAAGGCTGGAGGGAGCGGAGGAATCCGGGCGTGAAACCCGAACTCACGGATGTGGGAAGCAAAACGTGGAACTGGGAATAATTCCATGGGCAACCCTGACCCCAAACCCTCCCCGGGCTGGGCGGGATCCCCCAGGGGCTGATCCCGCTCTCCAGGGGGTTTGGGATCATCCCATGGATGGGGATTTGGGATCATCCCATGGATGGGGATTTGGGATCATTGCACTGGGGGGGATTTGGGATCATCCCATGGATGGGGATTTGGGGTCATCCCACTGGGGGGGAACTGGGATCATTGCACKGAGGGGGATTTGGGATCATCCCAYGGATGGGGATTTGGGATCATCCCATGGATGGAAATTTGGGATCATCCCATGGGTGGAAATTTGGGATCATCCCACTGAGGGGGATTTGGGATCATCCCATGGATGGAAATTTGGGATCATCCCATGGGTGGAAATTTGGGATCATCCCACTGAGGGGGATTTGGGATCATCCCATGGATGGAAATTTGGGATCACCCCACCAAGGGGGATTTGGGATCATCCCACTGGGGGGGAATTGGGATCATCACACTGAGGGGGATTTGGGATCATCCCACTGCTGCTGATGCCCCTCCACACTTCCCTGAGGAAATTCCTCCCAATCCCTAAAATCAGGACACTGAGCACGGGAATCGGAATCCCTCAAAAAAGAGACAAAATTCGTGGGAAAAAAAAGCCCCCACGATCCCGGAAAACCCAAATCCCGCAAATCCAACAGGAATTTTCCACATCCTGGTGGACAACGGAGCCTTTTCCAGGGCCGGATTCCATCGGCCCCGCTGTCCCTCCCTCCCCAGAGCTCCCCGTGATCCTCCGCGCTCCCAAAATCAATCGGCGCTGCCCCAAATCCATCGGGATGCGGGAGCTGCCGGGCACTGGGGTCGTTGGGATGTTGGGAAGAGCAGCTCTGGCTCCAGGCGATCCCGGCTTTCCCTGAACCCGCTCCGCAGCCCCAGCCCATTCCCGAATCATTTTCTGGGGAGCTCGAGGTGAGTTTTTAGGGGAAAATTCATTTTTGGGGGCGTTTGGGGTTTAATTGGGAAAAGTGGCAGCGCTTGGATTCCCTCCCCTGATTTCCATGGAATTGGAGCCGGGTTTTCCCGCATTTCAGGGATTTAGGGGGGAAAAGCTTCGTGTGGGAAATACCAGAGGGAAAAATCCCGGATTCTCCAAGCCCGGAATCGATCGAGAGCTTTCATTTATCCGGGTCTAACAAAGCCTGGCTTTACCCCAGGGGTTCTTTGTTCTGCCCAGCTCAACCATATTTCCCAAAAAATCCCATTTCTTCCCAATATTATCCCGGCCGGAGGGTCGTGTATCCCAATCCATCACCCGGGAACCCCAAGCTGCAGGAATTCCCTGGGAAAATTTCCTGGGAGTTTCGATCCTTCATCTTTTAGAAGGAGCAAAAATATTCCTGCCTGAGGCTGGGGGGTGTTTTCCTGCTTCTGCTTTTCCAGCTTCCTAAAACCCTCGGAATTCCCCTGGGAATGTTGGTTTTGGGAAGCCAAGGATCATGGCTGACGTTATCCCGTAAAATTCCCCGGTTTGGGTTTTCCCTCCCGCCATTCGCCCCTAAATGGAATCAATCCCTGCCCGAAGTGTGGGATTGACGGGAAAAATCCCAAATCCCGGAAATCAACTTTAAATCTCAGCCGGGACCAAGCTGGAGCTGGACTGGGATAAACTGGACTTGAGCTGGAATGGGATAAACTGGACTTGGGCTGGACTGGGATAAATGGATTTTCCTGAGGGAAAAAGTGTCGGGAATTCAGACCCAGCAGAGCCCACCCGGCCAGGCCAGGCCCAGCAGCTCTGGGTGTTCCCATTTTTCCAAACTCTTTTGCTAGAATTGGGATTTTCCTCCCCCATTCCCATTCTTCCAAACCCTTTGGCTGGAGTTGAGATTTCTCTCCCCCATTCCCATTCTTCCAAACCCTTTGGCTGGAATTGCGATTTTCCTCTCCCATTCCCATTTTTCCAAACCCTTTGGCTGGAGTTGGGATTTCTCTCCCATTCCCATTTTTCCGAGCTCTTTGGCTGGAGCTGGGATTCCTCTCCCAGAAAAGACAGGAACAGCGCGGGAATGGCGCGGGAACGCGGAGCGGCCGCTCCCACTCGCCCTCCGAGTGCCCTTGGGAGCATCGAGCGGGCGGCCAGGAATAGCCGAGCTCTGCCCCCCAGCCGAGTGTGAAAGGCAATCAGCGGGGGCAGCTCGTTAGGGCTCATTAATGAATTAATTCATTAACGGCCCTGGCCGAGCGCCAGAGAAATCCCACCGGGATGAAGCAGGGAAAGAGCTGGAAATGCGGGATCGGAGATGGGGAAAGGGAAATCTGCGCCGAGAAAATCCCCTTGGAGCGGTGCGGGGTCGCCCCGGAATAACGGGGGGCTCTGGAGTTCCTGGGAATTGAGGTTTTGTYGGGAATTGTGAAGGAAAATCTCTGGGATGTTCTCCCAGGCTTGYTCGTCCTCTGAGCAGCTGGAATTGGAGGCCGGGGATGGGATGCGCGGGAAATCCAGCTGGGATTTCRGGAATATGGGGAGAGGAGAGCACAGGGCGAGGCAGGGCTGAACCCGGAGTTGCCAGAGGGTCCCGCTGATCCCCCGGGAAGCTCCCGGCTCTCCCGCCGGGAATCCTGCTGGGATTTCACCGGGTGAAGGATTCCCGTAGCTCCGCTCAGGTGTGCAGAGAGGTTTCCCCCTCCCAAATCCTGTTAAAATCCTGTTGAAATCCCGCTAAAATCCCATTGAAATCCCACTAAAATCCCACTAAAATCCCATTGAAATCCCACTAAAATCCCATTGAAATCCCACTAAAATCTCATTGAAATCCCACTAAAATCTCATTAAAATCCCACTGAAATCCCACTAAAATCCCACTGAAATCCCACTAAAATCCCATTAAAATCCCACTGAAATCCCACTAAAATCCCATTGAAATCCCACTAAAATCTCATTGGAATCCCACTAAAATCTCATTAAAAKCCCATTGAAATCCCACTAAAATCCCACTGAAATCCCACTAAAACCCCGTTCCTTCCCCAGCCCAGCTCCCCCGGAGCAGCGGGACCATGCTGGAGGACGAGGACGGGATGAGCGAGCGCGGCCTCAGCRGCTCCAGGAGGAGATTCGAGGATGAGGAAGGTGAGTGAGCGAAATCCCGGGAATGTCGCGGGCATCCCGCTCTCCCTGCCTGTGGATCCATCCGAGCTCCCAGCACGTCCCAGGCCCGGCATGGAAAAGGCTCCTGGGAGAGCGTTAGGCTGGGTGGGAAAAGGGAAAGCTTCTCCCTGGCGTTTGAAACYGGGAGTTTTACACCCGGAAAGGGAATTTTTTATTCCAATTATGGCTCCATCCACGTCATTTCTACCTGGAAGTTTTCTCCCCGGAAAGTGAATTTTTTACTCCGATTATCTCTCCATCCATGTCATTTTCCCTGGGAAATTTTCTCCCTGAAAAGTGAATTTCTTTTAAACTGGGACTGAGAAATCCCAGCTCTGCTCCCTAAATCTCTCCCCTTCCCTCTGGATTACCACCCCATCCATATATTTTCCACCAGGAAGTCTTCCACTTGGAAATTGAATTTTTTTACTCCAATTACTGCTCCATCCACAATTTTTTTCACCCGGAATTTTTCTCCCTGGAAATCGAATTTTTAACTCCAGTTACCGCCCCACCCACATCACCTTCACCGCTAAATTTTCTCCCCGAAAACTGAATTTTTTTTTTTTTTTTAACCTGGAGCGAGAATTCCCTCTCACCCTCTCCCCCACGCCCAGATTACCACTCCATCTACATCGGGGTGCCGGTGCCCCGCGGGTACCGCCGGAAGCGGCGCCGCCGGAGGTCCCCGGGCTCCAGCCGGGACCGCACGAGCGAGAGCGAGCGGCACTTCGGGCGCCYGGAGCACTCGGACACCGACGACGGCGGCCAGGGCTGGGCCGAGAGCGGCAACGACAACGCCAGCAGGACCAGTGAGTGCCCGCGCGCTTCCCGGAGATCCGGGAGGGCCTTCGGAGCATCCTCGGATGCGCGGTCGGATCACCTCGGATGCGTGGTTGGATCACGTCGAATGCGCGGTTCCATCGCCTCGGATGCGCGGTTCCATCGCCTCGGATGCGCGGTTTGGCGCTGCTTCTGCCGGCGTTTCCTGGGTTTATTTTTCCCTTTGGAATGGGGTTGGGGTGGGTCTGGAGGGGTTTTCCTGGCTGGAATTGGGGGTGCAGACAATGTCTGGGAATCACACCTTGTTCCCGATGGTTTTTCTCGTTGAAATGGGATTGGGGTGGGTTTGGAGGGGTTTTCCTGCGGGAATCAGGGGTCCAGAGAATCTTTGGGAATCACACCTTGTTCCCGAYGGTTTTTCCCRTTGAAATGGGATTGGGGAGGGTCTGGAGGGGTTTTCCCAGCTGGAATCGGGGGTCCAGAGAATCTTTGGGAATCACACCTTGCTCCCGATGGGTTTTTCTCATTGAAATAGGATTGGGATGGGTCTGGAGGGGTTTTCCTGGCTGGAATCAGGGGTCCAGAGAATCTTTGGGAATAGCACCTTGTTCCCGACAGGTTTTGCCTGGAGAAAATGGGATTGGGATGCATTTGGAGGGGTTTTCCCAGCTGGAATTGGGGGTCCAGAGAATCTTTGGGAATCACATCTTCCCAACGGGTTTTTCCCATTGAAATGGGATTGGGGTGGGTCTGGAGGGGTTTTCCCAGCTGGAATTGGGGGTGTAGACAATCTTTGGGAATCACACCTTGTTCCCGACRGSTTTTGCCGGGGCTTTGCCCGCTCCCGGGAAATCTCCTTAGGGAAGATTAACATTTCGCACGGCAAAGCGGCTGCCGGGCCCTGGGATGGGGTGGGATTTTTCCAAGGCCCCCCTTTGGAAATTTGCATTTGGGTTCAGCTCCAGTGGGGCGGGCGGGGCTCGGCTCCGCTTTTCCCTTTGGGAGGCGAAGTTTTCCAGGTTTTTTTTGCACGGGGAGAGGTTTTTTATTCGCTGGCGGCTCCTTCGTGCCCTCGGGGGAGGTGGGAGCGGGACCACGTCCCCTCCTTTTTCCTCTTTTCCCCTTCTTTTCCCTTTCCCCCCTCTTTTTCCCTCCTTTTCCCTGTTTTTCCCTCCTTTCCCCTCCTTTCCGCAGGCAGCAAATGGCACTCGGAGACAACTCCGGGCTGCTTTGGGGGATTGGACATAAAAACTCATTTTATGGAGGAAAAACCCACCCCAAAACCCCTCAGCTCCACAGAATCCCAGGAAATCTCCCTGATTTTGGMGCTTTTTTCCCTGAAAAATAAACCCCGGAGCTTGAAGGGGCTTTTCCCACCCCGCTCCGGGTGGGAGAGGAAAATCCTGCGGGGAGCGACCGCCAAATCTTTGGTTTCTGCTCTTCCCTCCCCTTTTTCCCTGGATCCCGCTGCTTTTCCAAGCGCTCACCTCTCGCTCTCGCATCCCGGCTGATTTGGTAACTTCCCGTCATGGGAGCCAAAGGGAGAGGAAAGTGCTTTTTATTCCCGGTAATCTGCTCCCTAAGCCCCGGGAGTTTAGCGAGCCGCAGTGGATAAAGGATAAAGGAAAAAGGAACTCCGGGGCTTTGGAGTTTTTTGGGACCGCGCAGCGAAGGTTTGGGTTAAGCCGGGAAGAAATGGGGGAAAAAAAGGAAACTACTCCAGGTAGGGTTTGGTGKTTTTTTTTTTYCCCGTCGCTCCGCGGTGGGGGGAGAGGGAGCGGGGAAAAAAGCTCCATGGGGGGGGTTTAAAATTCGTTTTTCCCTCGGAAAAGCAGCTTTTCCCCTTGGAAAAGCAACCCGGGGGATGGCAGGTGGACTCCRGGCGCAGAGCTCCAGAGCTCATCCCAAAAATAAATCGGGGAACTCCCGGCTCCCGTTGGAAAAGTTGATATTTGAAAGGGCCAGAAATATCCCAAACTTGGGGGTTTTTTGAGCAGGGAAGGAGCAGTGAATCCYGTGGGATGTGCATCCCAGTATCCTGGTTCTCTGGGGAGGTGGGGACTCGTCTGAGGCAGGAAAATCCAGGGAAAGGCTGTGGAGAATCCRCGGCGGCCCCCGGATAGCGCTGGACCTTAAATCGGGATCTCAGGGCCCCGGCAGCGCCTCATTCCCTCRGCCCCGGTTTTATCCCGGTTTTTTTCGCTCTACCTGAAGCCAAAGCGGGAATTTCGGTTTGGAGAAGGATTCCCCGGCGAGGTTTTGCGGCTGGATCGGGGTCGGGGTGTGAAGGGGTGGCTGCCCCTCAGAGGGAGGAGGTTTGGRTCATTCCTGTCCCGTTTCCCATGGAAACGCGGGCTCCGTGCAAGGGGAATGATCCGGAATATTCCCAGGGCTCCGTGGGAATCCGCAGTGCCCGAAATCCCAGAGCTGGGGGGGGTTTTCCCATCCTAGAACCTGGTTCAGGGAGATCCGGATCTGCTCCGGGCCCCGCCCCGAGCGGTGTCCTCAAGGAACAGGGGCTGATTTTGGGGTGTTTGTGGGGTCTGGCCTCTGCCCCCATCACTTTCACCCTCTCCAACAAACACCTGCCRCTTCCCGGGATTTTCAGCGCCGGATCGGATTCCCAGGAATGAAAAAACCCCAAAGCGGGGAGAGCTGGGTGCTTTCCCGGCCGCGAAAGGGTTCTCCAGGTGAACAAATCCCAGGAATTTTGGCTGCCTGGCCGAGCCCCGGCGGGGTCAGTCGAACGCCTTGGGGAGGGRGGGAAGCACAAGCTGGGTGCTGGAAGTTGGATTTATTCCTTGAAACCTGGCAGGATAAGGAAAAGAAGCTAAAAAAAMCCCTCCTTCTGGACAAGATTCCCTTCAGTTTTTGGGGTTTCAGCCCCGAGACCCCAAAATGAAGCCCCGGGGAGGCTGAGGAAGGAGGGATCCGTTTTTAAACCCCCAAAGAGGGAATTTGGGCAGAGTCGGGAGCAGCAACCCCCAAATCGAGGGCGTGCAGAATTCCAAATCCCCCTTTTCCCACCAGAGACCCCACCCAGCACAGGGATTTCCAGCAAAATCCCAATTTTTTGCTGTTCGGTATCTGCGGCCGATTTGGGGTTTTTTTAGGGAATTTCGGGTTTGGCGGGGAGGGTTGACCAGAACTGCCCCCACTTCATCCCTTTTCCGAGAACAAGCGCCAGGCTTAGGGAGCCTGAAACCCTCCAGGCACGGAGCCCAGCCCCGCAACGACCGGGAATATTAATAATCATAATAACGGAGCTTTACGGGAACGGCGGCAGGGCTGGCCCGCGGGGCTTTGGGCTCGGCTTAGAGGGGCTTAAGAGGTCTAAGCAGGTTCAGCCTAAAGGGACATCCTCTTCCCTGGGGACCTGGGCATCGTCTCCTTTGTGCAGGAAAAGGGGCGATATTCCCGTTTTTCCCTCCGTTTATCCATGGCAATTTGATTCCCTGCTTTTTTTTAAGTGCTGAGTTACCCAATTTTGTTATTCCCAGCTCGGAGAAAAGGAGGATTCTGCCCCAAAAAATCACATTTTCCAAGCCTGGCTCGTTCCTGCTGAGTTAGGAAATACAGGATTGTATTCCAAACACGCCATTTCCATGGATTTCAGGTGGATTTTCACCTCTTCCTTGGGGTTCACCCCCATCCCTGCCGCGCCCAGGGCTCGGATTTGTCCCCAAATCCACCAAAATTGGGAAGTTTTGCTGGAAAAGCCCTTGAGGAGGGAGAGGGTTAAAAGCAAATCCAAACTTTTTTTTCCCCGGGAGCTTCGTCACCCTCCCGTGGGCACTGGGAATGCGCTGGGGATGGAAAACCCTTTTCCCACCAGGCAGGAGGTTGGAGGGTGACGTGTCCCGATCCCATTCCCGGATCGCTCCGCACAGAGCAGGAGGCCATAAAYGCCCCTTCCCAGCCTGGAGGGTTGTTGGCTGGAAGAAGGTGGAATTTTTTCCCGCAGAAATGATGGATTTGTGTGATTCCCCTGGAATGATCCCGCTTCCCCTCGGGAATGCGGCGGGAAAACCGGGAAATCCCAGCGTGCCGTGCTGGAAGGGTTTGGTTGTGATGGAGCCCGGCAAAAACACGGGATCCGTGGAAGGGAAAAATGTGGGATACCCCATGGAAACGGGGCACGCGAAATCTCCTGGAAAGGGGAATTTGACGGTTTTGTGTCCCTGGACCTTCATCCCACTCCTCCTTTCCCCAGCATCCCGGATCTCTTTCCACAGGGAATTCGCRACGGGATCACTTGGAGCTCCCCCATTCCTCCCCTTTAACATTTCCCTCCAATTTTCTTCCATTTCCCTCCCTTTTTTACGATCCCAAACCACCCCACGGCTCCCTCTTTCCCCCCCCCCCGGGGCCTTTCCCTGCGGGAATGGAGCAGGATCATCCCGTTTCCCATGGAATTAAAGCTCTTTTCTCCCCCGGCAGTGTCCCCGGCCGCCGAACGGCTCCGCTACATCCTGGGGGAGGACGATGAGCTCCCCAATCCCACCCTTTTCACGGAGATGGACACCCTGCAGCATGACGGGGACGAGATGGAGTGGAAGGAGTCGGCCAGGTGAGGGGGGGATTCGGGAATGAGTCGGGGGGAAAAAATCCCCTCCCGAAACATCCCCGCGTGGGAACGGAATCAGGGAATGAGCGGCGGTTTTAGCGGTGTTAAGAAAAGGACATTCCCGAGTCATGGAATGTCAGGAAATGTGGAAAAAATGGGATTTTGGGGGTGTGTGAATGAGCACTGGTTTTAATTATGGTTAAAAGGGACATTCCCGAATGAGGGAAATGCGGGAAAAATGGGATTTTGGGGTGTGTGGAAATGGAATATCAGGGAATGAGCGTCGCTTTTAACTATGTTAAAAAAAGGACATTCCTGAGGCAGGGAAATGCGGGAAAAATGGGATTTTTGGGGTGTGTGCAAATGGAATATCAGGGAATGAGYGCTGTTTTTAATGGTGTTAAAAAAGGACATTCCCAAATCAGGGAAATGCGGGGGAAAATGGGATTTTAGCGGGGTGTGCACCTCAGCTGCATCCTGAGGAGGAGGAAGATTTCCCATCTTATCCCAAATTTCCTCAGGCTGGGTCAATCCCAGAGCTGGAGCTTTTCCCCCTCCCAGCCACCAGAGCCCTGCAGGAAAGGCTGGAAGGGTAAAAAACGGGATAACGTGCTGGGAAACTGGAGACTTCCAGTGGGGAAATGGGAATAGGGCATGCAAAGAACATTTTCCCAGGATTTTTTTCCCTCCACACTTTTTCCAGCCAGGCCAGCAGTGAAATTTTTCCCGCCTCTGATCCATAAAAAATAAAACCCCACCTGCTCCGTCCTTAAAAAAATTATTAAAGGAGCTGCAAGTGGAATTTGCTTTGTTGAACTGGGATCTCACCCATGGGAAGATCCCAAATCCAAGCGGGATTTTCCCTTCCCGATCTCAGCTGTGCAAGGACTGGGGTTTTTTGGGGGGGGGTTTTGGGAAGGGGGTCCAAGTGGTGTCCCGAGCCCTTTCCCGTGGGATTGCCCAGTTTGGGTGCGGAATTTCGACCCCAGGGATTGGGATAGATCGGGATCGGGCCCTGTGGATGCCCAGTCTCTCTTTTGGGCTGGTTTTTTGCATCAGCCAAAATTCGGGAAGCTCCTCAGCATCCCCCCGGCTCCAATCCCTGCTCCGACTCCTTAATTCTCCTTAATTTTAACCTTTTTTTTTTTTTTCAACCTTAATTAACCTTAATTTTCCATAAATCCCTGTTCAATTCTGCCTCCCCACTCCCCGAGAAGCTTGGGAGGCAAAAAATCCACGTTTGCATCGGGATTTTCATCGGGGAGGGCTGGAGGTGGAGATTTCCAAACTTTTCCTGGAACCATGGAGGTTCCCCAAGTCCCGATTCCCTCTCTCCGGCCAGATGGAGCCTCCTTATCCTCAGGGCTGGGAGCAGAAGGTGGGATCAGCTCCACCTGCACCTAAATCCACAATAAACAGGGAAAAAATGGGAATCGGGATGCTGGGAACAGCAGGGAGGTGGGAATTCACAGTAGCCTCGGAGAAAGAATCCCGGGATGCCGATCCTGGGGCAAAGGCGCCGCTGGAAACGTGCCCCGAATCCCACACTCGCCCCGGCCGCTCCCTCATAACCCAATTTCCTCAGGAAAATGGGGCAAAAGGAAAGGAAAAGCGGCCTAATCGGCTTTGGGAGAGCGGCGCCGGCGCCTGGCGGGAGCTGCCGCGGGAAGCTTGAATTCCCTCCCGGGGAAAGCTGGAGGGCTGGAGGAAGGGATTCTCCAGAGAAATCAGGGAAGGGGAGCTGTGRGATGGGCACCAGGGCCAAATGTTGGATTTTGGGGTTCTGTCGGAGCATTCCTGGTGCTCCCGGGTAATATTTTGGGAGTTTTTCAGTAGGGGCACCTGAGGTTTTCTCTTTGCAGCAGCTGATCCCATCCTGGCCTTTCCCCATCCTTCCTCCTCAGCGTTCCGGAGCCGCCAGCTCTTCCCAAAATCCTGTCTCCTCCTCCGTCCTTCCCATCTGGGGCAGCTGGAGCCCAAATCCCTGCAGTGCCCGTTCATCCCTGGGTAGAACAATCCATGGAGCCCGTCGAGGAAAAGCAGCTTTTTCCCCCAAAACCAGGAGCTGCCCTTCCAGGATTCCCAGGGAGCCGGCAGGAATCATCCACCTCATTCCTGAAGTTTCTCTGGAGTCTCCATTATAAAATCAAGGAAGGGAAGGGCTGAATCCTGAGGGTTTGCCAATCCTCCCGTCTCCCACCRTGGGGACGGAGGGCCCGGGGTGGGGTCTGAGCATTCCGAAGGAATCAGGACGTTGGGAATGCTCTGGGATCTGCTCTCCCGCAGGCTGCTCCAAGCAGGAGCAGATCCAGGCTCAAGCCACGTCACCTCCATGGGAAAAGCTCCCAGACCTTGCAGGAGCAATTTGAGGACATGGAAATCCATGGGGTTGGGTTTCCTGGTGGGATTGGGAGCTTTTCCTCCACTCTCCAGCTCCCAAATCTCTCAGGATCAATTTGAGGACGTGGAAATCCACGGGGTTGGGTTTCCTGGTGGGATTGAGAGC
>RAHM01000675.1:22000-36519 GCA_003713295.1 Parotia lawesii | reverse complement strand
GATGACGTCACTCTGAGGATGATGGCGCCGTGCGATGATAACATCACTGTGTGATGATGTCATTTGAGGACAATGTCACTGTGCGATGACGTCACTCTGAGGACGATGGCGCCGTGCGATGACGTCGCCGCGAGGACAATGGCGCAGTGTGGGCGCCGCGGCTTTGGCGCGGGGGTTTCCTGGCGCGGCGGGCGCAGACAAATCCGGCCTGCTCCCGGCTGATCCCGCCTTTGCCCAGCCCTTACAAAAGGGGATTTGGTCGGGTTTAGCGCGAGGTCACTCGGTGGAGCCCTGGATTTGCCGGGCTCCGGCTGCTCCCGGCAGAGGCCATCAGCCAGCAACGTTCCCACCCCGGGGGCATTCCCGTGTCCCGGGGCAGGATGTCCGAGCCGAGATCTGCCCAGAATCCACCAAAACCGRGCACGGCTTGGGAATGTTGGGTTCAGCGCCTTGCTGAGGGGATGGAATCGCTCTGGGCTCTCAAGGAGGGACGTTCCGAGGAGGAGATGGCGGAGAAGGGGGGGGTCCCTCCCATTTCTTGTGCCCACGGCAGCTCCGTGGTGGATATCGGGATTTATGCCGGCACAGGAATCCAGCGGGAATTTCAGAGTTGGTTTGATTTGGTTTAATGATGAAGAAAACAGGGACCGATGCCTTGGTGGCAGCCGGGCCTTGGGGAGATGCGGAGCAGCTCAGCAAAAGCGYTCCAGAGGGTTTTCCAAAAGGAATTTTGGGAATTTAGGAGGTTTCCTGAGAAAATGTTGGGCTTAGGACAGAAAATCCAGGGGGAAAAATGAAACGTTTACGGCGAAGTGATTCGGCTTCGATATCCGGGATGAAAAATGGGATCCACTGCCCATTTAGGGAGGAGAACCGTGGAGCTCAGTGGAAGCCAGCGGGAATATTTTGGAGTGTGGAGTTCTGGCAGATCCCAAGCGTGGGTTTCTTGGGAGAACGATGGGATTAAAAACCCCAAATCTGATGCTGGGTCTTCCCAAGGAGCAGAAATGTCCCTTCCGGAGGCACCGAGGGCCCCAGAGGCAGCACTGGGGTGGGGTGGGGTGGGGCTGGCTCCTTGTGCGGGGCAGGGAGATTTGGGGTGGGATTTCCATCGATATCCCCTCACTGCCGCCGGGAATATTCCGATGGGTGGGATAAGGGCACTGGAGGGAAAAGCAAATTCCTGCTGTCTCCTGTGCTGGGCAGATGATTGTTCTTGCCCGCCCCAATGATCCCCACGGGATCCTGCTCCTGGTGTTCCCCATGGGATATTCCCGACAGAATCCTGCCCCTGACATTCCCAGTGGGATCCTGCCCCCGACATTCCCAGTGGGATCCTGCCCTGACATTCCCAATGGGATCCTGCCCCTGACATTCCCCATGGGATCCTGCCCTGAATGTTCCTCACGGGATCCTGCCCCAACATTCCCAATGGGATCCTGCCCTGACATTCCCTATGGGATCCTGCCCTGACGTTCCCAATGGGATCCTGCCCCCGACATTCCCAATGGGATCCTGCCCTGATGTTCCCAATGGGATCCTGCCCCCGACATTCCCAATGGGATCCTGCCCCCGACATTCCCTATGGGATCCTGCCCCGACGTTCCCAATGGGATCCTGCCCCGAATGTTCCTCACAGGATGTTCCCCAAAGGATCCTGCCCCTGACATTCCCAATGGGATCCTGCCCCGACATTCCCAATGGGATCCCGCCCCAAATGTTCCCCACAGGATGTTCCCCACAGGATCCTGCCCCYGACATTCCCAATGGGATCCTGCCCCGACATTCCCAATGGGATCCCGCTCCTCGGCTCACGGCCCCTCTCTCCTCTCCCCCAGCCCGCAGCCCCGTGCGGGGCCCGGCCGCCGGCACCGCCTTCCACCGCTCCACCGAGGACCTGCGGATGCGGCAGAGCGCCAGCTACGGCCGCCTGCGTGAGTGGGGGGACACCAACCGCCCCCAAATACCCCTGGAACATCCCAAATTCCCAGTCCCAGTGGCAGAGCGGGAGGTCGGGATGAGGTCCCACCGCGGCCGCTGTCCCGGAAGCGCAGCACGGAATTCGGGACGAGCGAGGGTGCTGGTGTGGCTCAAAATCCTAAGGGTGGAGGAAAAAATTCCTTCAGGTCTTTGAGGAGGGAAGGAAAGGTGCTCGGAAGAGGGTGGGAATCCTAAAAGACGGCTTGGCTGGGGGAGGGCAGGTGGGAAATCCCGTCCGAACTTGGGAGCTTGGTTTGCGTAGCCGAGATTGGAAACGCTCCTRTTTATGGAGATTTGGGATCATTGGGGCCRGAAAAGCCCTCTAAGGTCATGGAACACCAGCATGGCCACCGCGTCCCCAGGTGCCTCATCCAGAGGGTTTTTGGGGGGATGTGGGCTCCACACCTGCCCTGTGCCAGCCTTTCCACCCTTCCAGAGAAGGAATTTTCCCGAATTCCCGGGGTTTCCCGGCACTGCTGCTGCTGCTTTGCASGTCCAAATCCCATAAAAGAATACTTCATTTCTTTGCACGAGGTCTCCCCACTGGGTTTTCTCCCGGCACCAGGGGTGACTTTTCCTCACATTCCCTCCCTTCCCTCCAACCAGGTCACGCCCAGAGCCGGAGCATGAACGACATCTCGGACACGCCGAGCACCGACCAGGTACCCATCCCAAAATCCCACTGGGAGGAGCATCCCGACACGATCCCGCCGGGCTCTGGGGTTGTTCGGGTCCATGTGAGCCTCCGCTGGGTCGATATCCGCACAAATTCCTAATTAGGGGAGTTAATGCCGGTATTGATCCCTGTGGATCCACACGGAAGCTGTCCCAGAAGCGACACCTGCACTTCCAGCACGGAATTAGGGATGAGCCAGGAGGCTTGGCCGGCTCAAATCCCTTAGGGCGGGGAAGAAAAAATCCCTTCGGATCTTCAGGGAGGACAGGAAAGGGGCTTGGAAGTGTAGGAATCCTAAAGGATTGGCTGGGAGAGGGCGTGAATCCCACCCAGGCTCTTGGGTTTGCACACAGGGATCCAGTTCTGGAGGTGAGGGGCTGGGATTTGGGGTGGGATCCATTTTTCCTGGGGGTTTCTCAATGCAAAGCTCAGCTGAGAGGCCATGGGGGGCTTTTCCTTCTGGGATTGCTTTCAGGAGGGAGCCGGGAAGTGGCTTGGGCAGGTCCCCGGCTTGGGGATGGGATGGATCAGCAGGATTTTGTCCCACTCCCATCCCAGACTCTTTTTCTGGGAACAGCTGATTCGTTACACGAGCTTTGCTCTGTTTGTGATTTCACCATAGACTGAAGGGAGAATCACTGAGCCTRTGGGTTTTTAGGGAATGGGATGGGATAAGAACCGGCTTTTCCCCCAGGATGTCCTTGCTGGGCTTACCTGGGGTGATGCACCTCAGAGCAAGCYCGAACACCATAAATAACATTTCATTTCCCTGGATTTCACGGATGGAAATCCACGCACTGCTGGGAGCCACGGGACAGGGACACCATGAAGGTTTCCAGAAATCAGAACCCACTCCATCAGGAACCCCAAATCTCCCCTCCAGCAATGGGGTTCGGAGGGTTAATCCCAAAATATGCAAAGCATTTAGGTTTAATCGCCCTATTAGGCGCACTACAAAGGGACTTTTTAAGTGTTACACGAAGCTTAGTGGTCGCTGGTAACTCCTGCTCTTATTCCGAGCCGCACCGGAGGAGTTGCTTTATTATTATGATTTTTTTTTTTTTTTTTCCATTTGGGTTTAAAAGATTAGGACGGGGAGAGGCGGCTGCCCGGCTCACATGCCTCCCCTCATGCCGCCGTATAGATTATCATAACTCCCTGCCCGGCTTGGTATTGAACCCTTTTAGGCTCGTAATGAAAGAGCTGCAGGGGAGAAGAGACCCRGGGAATAAATCCATGGATGAGGTTTTCCTACTCCCATTATTTGTTCCCGCTCCTGGGATGGCGTTGGGGAGGAACGAGGTGCAAAATCCTCCCCCGTGCCGGGCGCCGAGGGGGTTCTGTGCCAGGCAGGGGCTTGGGGGAGCCKGGGGCCGCGGATGAACTCCAGAAATGTTCCTGGCTCGCTCCAGCATCCCTGGGGTTGGGCTTGGATTTTCCACACGGGGGATTTCAGGGAAAACCCAGGAGAGCAAAAACAAACGCTGCTGGTTGGGCGGCAGAGCCCTGGGCGGGCGGTTTGGGGCCAGTCTTGGTTTCAGCCGCGTTTCTGAAGAAATTCGGCTTTGTGGATTTTTCCTGGCTTATTCCTGGATGTGGCTCCTCAAACCCCACCTCTGGGAGTCCTGGGACAACCAGAGGTGAAACCTTGGAGCCTGAGGCTTCAACTTTTGTGGAAAAAAAAAGGGGGAAAAGAGAAATTTTGGCAACCGCTCCCTTCCCCACTCTCATCTTTCCCGACAGCTGAAGAACAAGTTCATCAAGAAGATCCCCAAGGACGCGGAGGCCTCCAACGTGCTGGTGGGGGAGGTGGAGTTCCTGGAGAAGCCCTTCGTGGCCTTCGTGAGGCTGCTCCAGGCCACGATGCTGGGGGGGGTGACGGAGGTGCCCGTCCCCACCAGGTGAGCGCCGTCCCCTCGGGGTCGAGCGGCCTCGGGACACCGGTGCTCCGGGGTGGCCAACACGGCGCCTTCCCCTCCCCAGATTCCTCTTCATTCTCCTCGGCCCAGCGGGGAAAGCCAAGTCCTACAACGAGATCGGCAGGGCCATCGCGACCCTCATGGTGGACGACGTGAGTGGAGGCCACCCCCGGCCCTCGTTCGGAACCCCCTGGCTCAGAACCAAGCAAAAAAAGCAATTTTCACCTTATCGCCCCAAAACCTGAGCTTTAAACCCCCAGAAGCATGTGGGACTGGAGGCCGTGCCCAGGCTGACCCCTGTCCTGTGTCCACCCCCAGCTCTTCAGCGACGTTGCCTACAAAGCCCGCGACAGGGAGGACCTGATCGCYGGCATCGATGAGTTCCTGGACGAGGTCATCGTCCTCCCGCCCGGCGAGTGGGACCCCAACATTCGGATTGAGCCTCCCAAAAAAGTTCCCTCGGCTGAGAAGAGGTGGGTGGGGGCCGCGGGGCGCTGTGGCCACTCCCACGCGTCCAGTTTTGGGGGACGAGAGCCTTGCTTGGCTTCACCCCTGGAAATGACCCCTCCAAACGTCCCAGAAATGCCAGGTTTTGTTCCCAGATCGGCTCAGAGCYGTTCCCACTCTCCTGGAACAGCCTCTAGCGGGAGGTGCCCCTGCCCAGGGCAGGAGTTGAACTGGATGATCCTCAGGGTCCCTCCCAACCCAACCCATCCCATGGCTCCATGGACTGAGCTCCCTGAACTGAGCTCTGGGTCTGTCCAAATTCGCCCCAAAACTCACGATCAGTGCGGGCACAGAGCTGCGCCTTGGCCTTGGCCGAGGTCCTCACACCAGGGCTCGGCGGTGCCGATCCGGTGGTGCCGGCGCCGATGCGAGGCCGATGTCCCCATCCCGCAGGAAGTCGGTGTTCTCGCTGAACGAGGTGGGGCAGATGAATGGCGCGGCCGGCGGGGCGGGTGCCGGGGGCGGCRGCGGCGGCAGCGAGGACGGGGAGATGCCCGAAGTCCACGAGATCGGGGAAGAGCTGGCCTGGACCGGCAGGTGAGTGAGGACCCACCACCAAAAAACTCTGGAGGGTGCCGGGACCCGTCAGCACCTCCTGCGGGCTCATCCTGCGGTGTCCTGGGGCACGGAGGGTGAAATCCTGGTGGGAGCAGGTTTTTGTGCAACACCAGGTCGATTTATGCGTATATCCATAATAAATTACATTTATGTATCCGTATTTATGTATCTCCCAACTGGCCAGGGAAGCTGGGGCTGCCCCTGGATCCCTGGAAGTGTCCAAGGCCGGGCTGGAGCACCCTGGGATAGGGGAGGTGTCCCTGCCCATGGAATGGGATGGGATTTAAGGTTCTTCCCAACCCAAACCACTCCRGGCCCCCACAATTCTGTTTTGGTGGAAGTCACCAGGTCCTCGGCGGTGTCTCCGCAGGTTTTGTGGTGGCCTCTACCTGGATATCAAGAGGAAGCTGCCCTGGTTCCCGAGCGACTTCTACGAAGGTTTCCATATCCAGTCCATCTCTGCCATCCTCTTCATCTACCTGGGCTGCATCACCAACGCCATCACCTTCGGGGGGCTGCTGGGGGACGCCACCGACAACTACCAGGTGCAGCCCGGGGTGTCACCGGCGTGGGGACAGCAGGGGTGGGATGGGATGGGAAATGATGGGATGGGATGGGATGGGATGGGATGGGATGGGAAGGGTTGGTTTTTACCCTACCTGTGCCTTGCCAAGCTTCTGGGGATGGAAATTCGCTGCCAGGTGGGACTGGCAGCCCTGGAATCCCTGCAGGATGGGACAGCCCCCCCTCAACGGCAGTGCCAGGAGCGATGGGACACGGTCCCAACCACCCCGTGTGGGCCCAAGCCGAGGTTCCTCAGCCCCGTCTCCATCYGGGGGATCCGTGGGGACGTGGGTGGCACAGCACCCCCGTAACGCTGCCTTTGCTCTGTCCCCAGGGCGTCATGGAGAGCTTCCTGGGCACTGCCATGGCCGGCTCCATGTTCTGCCTCTTCGCCGGGCAGCCCCTCATCATCCTCAGCAGCACCGGCCCCATCCTCATCTTCGAGAAGCTGCTCTTCGACTTCAGCAAGTGCGTGCTGGGCCGTCCCGGGGGACAGCAGGGCCTGTCCGTGCGGGGCTGGGACGGGGCCCCCAGCCCCCGGCCGCTCTCACAGGGCCGCTTGTCCCCTCTTCCAGAGGCAACGGGATCGACTACATGGAATTCCGCCTGTGGATCGGGCTGCACTCGGCCCTGCAGTGCCTTATCCTGGTGGCCACCGACGCCAGCTTCATTATAAAGTACATCACGCGCTTCACCGAGGAGGGCTTCTCCACCCTCATCAGCTTCATCTTCATCTACGACGCCATCAAGAAGATGATCGGGGCCTTCAAGTACTACCCCATCAACTCCGACTTCAAGCCCGACTACGTGACCATGTACAAGTGCGAGTGCGTCGCCCCCGACCCAGGTGAGTTCATCCCGGGGCCGCCCGGGCAGGAGCCGGGGGGTGGGAGGGTCCTGGCATGGATGAATCCCACGGGATCGCTGGCCGAGGATGAGGGAGGAGGCAGCTGCCTGGGGTGGAGAGACCTCGTCCTCGTCCTCCTCCTCTGAGGGGGTTTTGAAGATGGAGGAAAAGCCTTGTCCCGCTCAGATAAACGACTCAGTGCTTCCTGGGACACAGCGGGTGGAGAGTCGGGATCTCAGCCTGGAGCAGCCAGACCTGGATGGACAAGAAGGGAAAAAAAGGACATTTCAGATCATTCCAGCCTGCTGCCGACAGAAACTGAATCTCCAGAAAACACYTGGAGTGGTTCTGTGCTCTCCAGTGTCTGGGACACCCCAGGATGCCCCAGCTGGGTGTGGAAACCTCCACGGACTGTTTTTCCTCCTCTTTTTCCACTCCTTTTCCACAAGGAGAGGCCACCAGGTTCTGAGCAGATGGTCCTTCCACGGCTGCCTGGTTTTGCTCTTGGATAGACGTCCTGGATGATCCCAGATCCAACTTGTGGAGCTCGGATGCTCCTGGAAGGGACCAGAGATGGCTTTGGGCTCACGGCAGCGACYGCCTGTGCTCCCAGGAACTGAATTGATGCCAAAAATCTAAATTTTGGGGAGCGTCAGCTGCAGCCAGAGGAGGCTGATGGAAGATGAAGGTGATGGTGGATGAAGGTGATGGTGGATGAAGATGACGGTGGATGAAGATGATGGTGGATGAAGGTGATGGTGGATGAAGGTGATGGTGGATGAAGACAGTGGATGAAGATGACAGTTGATGAAGGTGATGGTGGATGAAGGTGATGGTGGATGAAGACAGTGGATGAAGATGACAGTTGATGAAGGTGACGGTGGATGAAGGTGATGGTGAAGTTGTCCCTGTCTCCTTCCTTCAAGAAAAGCATCCAAGACCCTCCACCCAACGCATTCCCAACACATCTGCCACTCCAAGGAGAGCTCCCACCCRACGGGAATCGCAGCGATTGGGTTTATTTTTGCATTTTTCCTCAATTCCTGCTCATCTACCCCTCCGTGAGCGCCATGACCCCTCCGGGATTTGGGAGCCCAGAGCAGCACCCGGAGCCAACCCAATTCTTCCCAAACCAAGCCCCCCCAAACCCGACCTGCGGGAGAGCGAAGATGGAACCGCCAGAGCTGGAATTCCCGAACGGAGCCGTGAGCACCCACCGGGATCTGCCCGGAAGCTCCCACGCCAGGGCTTTAACGCAGGAGGAGCCTTCAGCCTCCAGGGAGGTCTCGCCCTTGCCCAAGCCCCCATCCCGAGCAAACCCCGAGCAGCCGAGAGGCATCCGCACCCCAATTCCCGTTCCCGTTCCTCGCCCTGGCTGCCCAAAGCAGCGGTGTTGGATTTAACATTCCTCTAGAAATTCTGTTTATTCCCCCCTCCATCCTTATTTTTTTTTTTTTTAATCCCTTTTTTTTCCATCCGTGCTGATTTTTGATTATTATAACTGATTTGTCCCATATTTGTCTCTGCTGCACACATCAATTGGGGCTGATTTCAATCTCAAGTGAGTATCGCCTTCTAAATATTAAAACTATTTTAATATTTGATACTCTCCCCCCACGGGGGGGTTCCGTTGTTATTTTTTTTCCCCCGTGTATTTCACTTTTCTCTCTCTCTGAAAGGGTTTGTGTAGGGCCCTTAGGGCTCCTCTCTTAAATCCCACTGGTGCCGTGCCGCCCTTTAGGGCGTAGAAATCCCCAAAACAGGGTTTGTGGAAAAAGAAAAGGTTGTRGAGGAAAAAATAAGAACGATGCTGATGTTTTTAGGGCCGGGTTTGTTCCCCAGAGCTCGGTCCCGGTAGCCCCGGGGTCTCTGTCCTGGCCCAACTCCTCCTTCATTAATCCCCGGCGCCGGGGATGGAGGCGGCGGCCGAAATTCCCGCTTGGCGAAGAGGATGGAAGAGGGGGGGCAAAGCCATCCCGGAATTCCCGAATTCCCTCTTTTAGGGGCACCCCGAGAGAATCCGGGGGTGCTCCCGGAGCTGCGGAGCTGCGTCGCCCGAAGAGCCGAGTGGAGCCGCCTTTTGCGCCTGGAGGAGAAGGTGCCGGAGGCTCGAAAAGATGGAATTCTGCACCGATGACACCAAAACGCCCCCAAAAGATTTTTTTAAAAAATKAATAATAATTTTAAAAAAGGCAAATTGGGCATGATTTGGGTGCTGCCTCCCCCCCCCCCAAAAAACCCCCCAGGCTGCTTTCCTAGCTTTCCACCCCCCTGGTTTTCAGTCCACCCTGCTCCTGGTGGCTTCCCTGGGAAGCTCCTCGAAATTTTAGGAACTGGGAATCTCCTAAAAAATCCCCCCTCGCCAGCCCCAGAGGGAGGAGCCGCCGCGGGAGCCGCCGCGTCCTCCCCGGCGCGTGGGATTAATCAGGGAGAAGTCGCTGTGGGGTTAGAAAAGGGGGAATTTCCCCCCAAAATCTGCCGATCCCTCGGGATGCCGATCCCTGCCCGGCTCGGCAGGTGCAGCCCAGGCGGTTTGAGTGCCCAAAAGCTCGGTTTTAGCCCCAAAACCTCAATAACCAACTCCTTTCCCGCAGCCAACGCGACCTTGTTCGATGCTTCAGCTCCAGTGGCACCGAACACCACTAACGCTTCTCTGGTAAGCGGGGGCTGCTCATCCCACCGGGAAATCTGGGACCGGGGAGGGCGGATCTGAGGGATTTCACCATCCAGGGAGCGGGACGGGCCAGCCCGGAGCCAGATTTGTGCTGGTTTGGGTTCCACGCTTTTTTTCCCCAAATTTATATCAGCTCTGCGGTTTTCCCGCGGTTTTGGGTATCCCAGCGGCAGCAGCCCTGGAAATTCCCCTTTCCTTGTGTGCTGAGATGGCTTAAACCGCTCTTTTTGGGGCTTCGACCAGGAAATTTCCCTTTCTTTGCAAGCTGCAGTTGCTAAAAATGCTGATTTTACTCAATTTGGTTGTGAAATTCCCCTTTTCTTACACAATGCAATCCTTAAAGTACAAATTTTGGGGTTTGGACAGGAAATTTCCCTTTTCTTACACAATGCAATCCTTAAAGCACAAATTTTGGGGGGTTTGGACAGGAAATTTCCCTTTTCTTACACAATGCAATCCTTAAAGCACAAATTTTGGGGGGTTTGGACAGGAAATTTCCCTTTCCTTCCATGCTGCAACTTAAAAATGCCGATTTTATTCCGTTTGCCCGGGAATTCCCCCTTTCCCTGCACACTGCAATAATTTCAGGTTTTGCTAATTTTGCTTTTTTTTCGGGGGGGGGGGTCTCTCCGCAGTCCAATGCTATCAACCTCACAGCTCTGGACTGGACCCAGCTGAGCAAGAAGGAATGTCTCAAATACGGCGGCAGCTTAGTGGGAAAATCCTGCAAATTCGTGCCCGACCTGGCCCTCATGTCCTTCATCCTCTTCTTCGGCACCTACTCCATGACGCTGACCCTGAAAAAATTCAAATTCAGCCGCTACTTCCCCACCAAGGTAAGGAAAGGGCCGGGTTCTGCCATCCCCTTTCCCAAAAATGAGGGGAAACGGGAGATGTCGGGAAATTTTTGGTGGAGGCGAAGAGCGCCGGGAAAATAAATCTCTGCTTTTAGGAGGTTTTGGCCACAATTGGGATCCTCCCCGAGGTTTTGGGCCCTGATTTTTGGAATTCCGTGAGGCTTTTGATGGAATYCTCCTCTCTAAAGCGGAGTTGGGTTAGTGGGTGGACAATTAAYGGATAAGGAGTGGGTGGGATGACCCCATCCACAGGGAAGTGGTCAGCGGCTCGGAGTCCRATGGACAGCAGTGACCAGCGGTGTCCAGGGTCCCTGCCGGGGCCAGAGTTAATTAATGTGTTTGTTAATTATGTAAAGGAAGGGGTTGAGGGCACCCTCGGGAGGTTTGCAGGTGACACCAAGGGACAATCCCGAAGGAYGGGGCCATCCCGAGGGACCTGGACACGCTCCAGGGAATCCCACGGGCTTTGTCCAGCCCAGGTGCCGGCGGCGCCCCTGGGGTGGGGCAATCCCGGGGACAGATCCCAGCCGGGGACGAGGGGATGGAGAGGAGCGCTGGGAGASGGATTTTGGGGTGGGCAAGAGGCTGGACGCGACCCCAAAGGTGCCCTGGGCTGACCCCCAGCGTGGGCAGCGGCTCCGGGGGGATTCTGCCCCTCGGTCCCCACCTGCAGAGCTGCCCCCAGCCCTGGGACCCCGGCTGGAGCACSYGGAGCTGCTGGAGAGAGCCCAGAGGAGGCCACGGAGCTGCTCCAGGGCTGGAGCCCCTCTGGAGCCGGGCTGGGAGAGCTGGGGGTGCTCACCTGGAGAAGGGAAGGATCCAGGGAGAGCTTCCAGCACATTCCAGGGCCTGGAGGGGGCTCCAGGAGAGCTGGAGAGGGRCTGGGGACAAGGGMTGGAGGGACAGGACACAGGGAATGGCTTCCCAGTGGGAAAGGGGAGATTTAAATGGGATTTTGGGAAGGAATGAGGCTAGGGAGCCTCATCATTCTGGATGGAATTCCCAGAGAAGCTGTGGCTGCCCCTGGATCCCTGGAAGTGCCCAAGGCCAGGTTGGAGCACCCTGGGACAGTGGGAGGTGTCCCTGCCCATGGCAGGGGTGGCACTGGATGGGATTTAAGGTCCCTTCCCAACCCAAACCAYTCCAGGATTCTCTCCCTCGGCTCTCACAATCCCAACAACCCCTCGCCTCGTGGAAGAAAGGCGAGAAAATGTGGATTTTGGGGGGTTATTCCCGGGTTATCCGTGGCTGAGTGGAGCTGGAAAGTCCCAGGGAAGGACCCCCCAAAGCAGGAGCAAACCTCTCCATCCCAGTTCCCCTTCCCACCCCGTTAATTCCCTTTCCCACCCCGTTAATTCCCCTTCCCACCCCGTTAATTCCCCTTCCCGCCCCGTTAATTCCCCTTCCCACCCGTTTCCCTGTCTCGCCTCCAGGTCAGGGCTTTCATTGCTGATTTTTCCAATGTCTTCTCCATCCTGCTCTTCTGTGGAGTCGATGCCTGTTTCGGACTGGACACCCCCAAACTCCACATCCCCAGTATCATCAAGGTTCGGCCTCCCCTCTCCCACGCTCTTTTTCCAGCTCCTCGCCAGGTTTTTTGGGGAATATCGCAGCTCCAGGCACCTTCTTAAAAGCTACTTTGTCTTTTCTAACAATGTTCTAACTCTGTGACTTTCTTTCCTCTCTTTTTTTGTTGTTTTTCCTCCTTTTTTGTTGGTTTTCCTCCTTTTTTGTTGATTTTCCTCCCTTTTTTGTTGGTTTTCCTCCTTTTTTTGTTTTTCTCCTTTTTTTGGCCAATTTCCCTCCCTTTTCTGTCATTTTCCTCACTTTTTTTTTTGTTTTCCCTCCCCTTTTTGTTGTTTTTCCCCCTTTTTTGTTTTTCCTCCATTTTTTTGTTTTTCCCCTTTTTTGTTGCTTTCCCTCCTTTTTTAATTGCTTTTCCCCCTTTTTTCCCCTCCTTTTTTATTGTTTTCCCTCCTTTTCTTCCCCTCCCTTTTTTGCTATTTTTCCTCCCTTTTTTATTGTTTCCTCTCTCTTTTTTATTGTTTTTCTTCCTTTTTTTGGTTCTTTTCCCCCCCTTTTTGTTGTTTTCCCCCCTTTTTTGTTGTTTTCCCTCCCTTTTTTGCCGTTTCCCCTCCCTTTTCTCCCTCTCTCCCCTCTCTCCCGGCAGCTCCGTAAGCTCATTAGCGATTTCTCTATCTTTATGTCCATACTAATGTTTGTGGGGCTGGATGTGCTTTTCGGACTCAACACCCCAAAGCTCCAAGTGCCTACCGACTTCAAGGTAAAACCACAAAAAATCCACAAAACCCCATTCCGGAAGGATTTCTCCTCCCCCATTTGGGGGTGACGTGGGGATCCCGGTGAGGATTTGGGGGCGGTTTGGRGGACGGGATTTAGGGATGGATCCGGGGATGGGGCGATGGGGTCGTCCCCAAACGCCAACCCTTGGGTTTTCCCAGTCCGTGCCCCGTTCCCGAGGTTCCGACCCCGCTGTCTCCCGCAGCCCACCCGCGTGGACCGGGGCTGGTTCGTGTTCCCGTTCGGGAAGAACCCGTGGTGGGTGTACCTGGCCAGCGCCCTGCCCGCCCTGCTCGTCACCATCCTCATCTTCATGGACCAGCAGATCACGGCCGTCATCGTCAACAGGAAGGAGCACAAGCTGCGGGTGAGCCCCGCCCTGGGGCCCCCCACGGCACCCCGGGGACCCCCCACAGCACCCCAGGGACCCCCCACGGCACCCGGGTGTGGGGTGGGCTTGGGGCTTTGCCCTGGCTCCGGCGGGGGCTCCCCCTGGGCCAGCTGCGGGTTTGGGGTGATGGAGCGCCTGRGGGGTGAAGTTCTGCGGGTAACGGGGTGCAGGGGGGTGATTTGGGGTGCTCCATGTCCCTGTGGGGTGCAGCAGGGTGACACAGGGTGCTTTGGGGTGATGTGGGGTGATGTGGGGTGGTGCGGGATGATTTAGGGTGCCCCATGTCTGTGTGGGGTGCAGCAGGGTGACATGGGTGGTCTGGGATGCTGTGGGGTGATGTGAGGCGGTGCGGGATGATTTAGGGTGCCCCATGTCCGTGTGGGGTGCACTGTGGGGGTTGCAGGGTGCCCCATGTCCATGTGGGGTGAATTAGGGTGATGTGGGGTGCCCTGCGTCCGTGTGGGGTGCAGCAGGGTGGTCTGGGATGATGTGGGGCGACACAGGGTGGTCTGGGACGATGTGGGGTGATGTGGGGCGGTGCGGGATGATTTAGGGTGCCCCATGTCCGTGTGGGGTGCACTGTGGGGGTTGCAGGGTGCCCCATGTCCGTGTGGGGTGAACTAGGGTGATGTGGGGTGCACTGTGGGGGTTGCAGGGTGCCCCATGTCCATGTGGGGTGAATTAGGGTGATGTGGGGTGCGCTGTTGGGATGCAGGGTGCCCCACGTCTGTGTGGGGTGCAGCAGGGTGGTCTGGGATGATGTGGGGTGACACAGGGTGGTCTGGGATGCTGTGGGGTGACACAGGGTGGTGTGGGATGATGTGGGGTGCACTGCGGTGCTGTAGGGTGCCCCACGTCCATGTGGGGTGACACCGGGTGCCCCAAGGCCGTTCGGGGGACATCAAGGCCCCTCCAGAGGGGACCCCGCGGTGCTGGGCTGGGGGTGGCCGCGGGCAGAGCCCCCCCTGACCCCCCGTGCTGTGTTGCAGAAGGCAGCCGGGTACCACCTGGACCTCTTCTGGGTGGGCATCCTGATGGCCGTGTGCTCCTTCATGGGGCTGCCCTGGTACGTGGCCGCCACCGTCATCTCCATCGCCCACATCGACAGCCTCAAGATGGAGACGGAGACCAGCGCCCCGGGGGAGCAGCCCCAGTTCCTGGGGGTCAGGTCAGGGGGGGCTGGGGGGGCCGAGCTGGGTCTGAGCAGTGTCCTGGAGCCGGAGGGACACCCCTGTCCTGGGGGGA
>RAHM01000674.1:77546-91411 GCA_003713295.1 Parotia lawesii | reverse complement strand
TCTTTATAAATTCTCTTATGCTTTCTGCCAGGCCTGCTTCGCTGCCACTTAAAATCTTCTTCAAAAGCCTTTACTACTTCCTCCCAATCCTTTTCTAGCACACTACTATTTTCAGGAACGCGATGCTCTTTGCCACACAGAAGTTTTGAAACAAAATGGTCCTTGCTTTCCTGGCACTCCGAGCACGGATCTCTGTCTGCTAAATAAATAGAATTGTAATATCTCCGACTTCCACAAAATGTGCACTGAGCTAAAACCCACAGCCGGTGTGGGGCTGGAGTCTTCTTATGCCCACACACAAAGCAAGGAATCCCTTCTGTCACCCATGCAGGTAGGACAAAAGAATGGAAAGAGTCGAGGGCTATACTCCTACTATATAACTGTTGAGGGATAGAGGGGGCAACGACCTCCCTCCCTGCTTAGCCACTGTTGTTTCTATCTCCTTCTCCTAGTTTTATCTTGCTTCCACCCAAACCTTTCTTCACACTCTCTCACAGTTCTTTCCCAGTTTTCTTCCCGGACCTCCCAAACCTCAGGTACCAAATGTGACTTCCCGCATACAAGCTTTAAAATCTCAGGCTCAAAATCAACTTCACTAGAGTGCCTCTGATAACACTGAGAGCATAAGCTCTGCCGCCTGGCAGAAGAACAGTACCACTTTTTCTTACAAATTTTACACTGTATTAATACCCACGCAACATGCCACCCTCTCGCTGAATGAAAAATTCTAATGCATCCACAAAAACATGTATTCTTTCAAAACCTAAATCCTCTGCCGCTGGTTGTTCCCAATCTAAAGCTACTAATCTTCCTGCAGAAGTTCTATATATTTCCTCTAAAGGAACTCATTCGCCTCTTCTATCTATCCAGTGTTCTATCGGATTTACAAATTCCCAAGAATCARGACCAAACCACTGAGGGGGAGGGGTTCTTCTAACCTCTCGCCTAGCCACGATTCTAATTCTATTAGCACAAAAATTAATAATCTAGCACTGCCCCAAACAAATGCTTCAATACAACGTACTCAAACAACACACGGCAACATACACATCTCCGATCTGCAAACAGGCAAACTAATATACAGCCACATACACATAAAAGCAGTCCAACAGCAACCAATATCCACACAGACATATAAGCAACCCAACAACATTCAAACCAGCTACTAGTAGCCAAAATATTTATAGCACTCACTTTTAATAACTTCAGGGTCCCGCTTATTTATGTTCCCCAATACAATCATCAACAAGTTCTGGCTGAAACCCCACCCGGAATCACCCAATCCGCTCTCCGGACCGGTGATTCCCCTTCCCGGCTTCCGTAGCCGGCTGCTTGCAAGCTCTACCTTTACCCACACAGGGACCACGCTGTGTGCCAGACGTCTCTGCGCGTCTTACAGCAGCCCTGGCCACGAGTCCGACTTACAGCCACCCTAAATTCGGAACATACCGTTTATCCGCAGTCCCAGCAGGTTGCTGTCTGTCCCTGCAGTGAGCGAGCCGAGAGGCGGAGTTCCTCCAGGAAAGCCCCGGGGCGCGCCTAGGACGTCCGCTCCTCAGCCGATCCTGCAGCCGGACAGAGTTCCTCCTGCTGGCTCGCCAAAAAGATATGCAGGAAAGACTCCACTACTGGAATAAGTAGTAAAGTGGGTATGTTTATTCCAGCTGGGACGCATGGGGGATAATTCCTCCAAAGTCATGCGTGCCGACAGCTGCATTCAGCTTGGTATATATCGGGTTACAAACTCCATATTCATTAAGTTTCCCAATACACTTATACATATTCATTACCTAGCCCCGCTTAGCCTTGCTTCGTATTATAATGAGCCCAAAAGTCATTTACATCTGCATTGCGCTTGCGCAGTGCCGTCTGGTGGTCGTGGGCAGAGGTCTTCGGGATGAAGTAAGAGTCCTCCTCAGATGAAGTAAAGCATCTTCCTCCTGAACTTTTCACCTTGCTTCCCTGCGCATGCTCTTTATGTCCCTGGCCCAAGTCCAAACTTCAAGGCTGGTTTAAGTTAGTTTCAGGTTTGAAAACAGGATCTTTGGTCAAGATTCCTTCCYTTTATCAATAGTCTTATATCTTCTCATTCTGCTTTGGTAGGCACAATAAGTGTTGAGCAAGCTGTATGGATTGTTTTTAACAAACATCTTAGTAAATAATTTAACCTCTGCTCACCCCTCCTCCCCCTGATTCAGCAGTCCTCCAAGGACAGGCTGCTCCAGCCTGGAAGCAGGGGCCCCTCTCTACCAGGTCTCCCACCAGATCACAGCCTCCTCCAGGCATCCACCCGCTCCAGCATGAGCACCTCCCCCATGGGCTGCGAGTAGATCTCTGCATCCTCTGTGGATCCCCATGGGCTGCAGGGGGACAGCTGCTTCACCATGGTGTTTGGGTTTAGGATTTTTGCTTTTGTTTTTTTGTCTCAGGGAATTTTCTCCCATATGTTGCTAAGAGGCAATAATGACCGGATACTTAAGAGAGACAAAAGAAGTTGCCACGGAAAGGGTGCGGCTGGCTACTCCCTTTGATGGGGGGTTTCTTTTGGAGGGGCAGAGATACCACGAGAATTGGGCTGGAGAAAAGGGGGCTGGGCGCAGCTCCTCGCTCTCTTGCTCTCTCGGCTTCCGAGGACGGTCGAGTTGCTGCTTACTAGGTGGGAATTTGCTGCCGCCGCCAGAGCCCAGCCCTGTCCTGCTTCTTCTGCCGTGGGTGAGCCTTTGCTCGTGAGAGCAGTCACTGAACTGGGACCTTATTAACACCCTACCTCACTAAAAAAAGGACTTTCACCATCTGCTCGGGTGCCTCAGGGGGAAAAACCCTGGATCCCGAGCCCTTTCCCCCTCCCAGGGCCTCTCTCCCTGCCGTGTTTAGGAGCCGGGCTGTCGCTGCCCAGCCCCACCATGTCTTTGCTACTGCTCCGGGTTTTTGCTACACTGTAGCCCCGCACCCCCTGCCTGCCAGGACATCCCGAGGTTCCAGCTACAGTTACAGAGTTTCTGATACATCTCATCTACCACTCCGGGATTTTGCTTGTCCCTGCCATTCCAGCTTGCTGTTTCCGAGGTCCCTGCTACAGCTCCTTTCGCTATCCAGAGGGGGGCACCAGGACCGGCTGCCCCTGGGGGTTTGTAACAGAAACCCCTTTTCCATCCCTTCCACTGGCTGCGTCTGCCATTACCGCGTGCAGAGAGACGACCGAGCTCGCGCCACAGTGCCCCCTGCAGCCATGGGGGAATCATCGCACCCACCCTGNCCCCTCCCTCCTTCCCACCGACAGTGCAGGGAGACAGGGCACGGGGGTTTTGGTCAGTTCGTCATCCAAGGTTTTCTTCCGCTGCTCAGGGAGAGGAGTCTTTCCCCTGCTACACCGCGGGGTCCCTTCCCACGGGAGACAGTTCTCCGTGAACCTCTCCAGCGTGGGTCCAATCTCACGAGCAGGAGTCCTCCCAAAACTGCTGCAAAGTGAGTCCCTCCCACGGGTACACACGCCTCCCAAAACTGCTGCAGCGTGGGTCACTCTTCCACGGGGTGCAGTCCTCCAAGGACAGGCTGCTCCAGCCTGGAAGCAGGGGCCCCCTCTCTCCACCGGGTCTCCCACTGGATCACAGCCTCCTCCAGGCATCCACCCGCTCTGGTGTGGGCACCTTCCCCATGGGCTGCAGGTGGATCTCTGCATCCCCCGTGGATCCCCATGGGCTGTGGGTGGATCTCTGCATCCCCCGTGGATCCCCATGGGCTGCAGGGGCACAGCTGTTCCACCACAGTCTCACCACAGCCTGCAGAGGAATCTTGGCTCTGGTGCCTGGAGCGCCTCCTCCCTCTCCTTCTCCACTGCCCTTGGTGTCTCCATGTTGTTTCCCTCACGTTTTCACCTCCTCTTCTTCTCTAGCTAGCAAAAAAACCTGTGGCCCTTTTTGTTTTGATTTTTTTCTTAAATATGTTATCACAGAGGCATTACCAACCATCATCTCTAATTGGTCCAGCTTTGGCCAGCAGCATGTCCATCTTCAGAGCCATCAGGGATTGGCTCTGCCGGACATGGTGGAAGCTTTCAGCAGCTTCTCACAGAAGCCACCTCTGTGGCCCCCCCGCTACCAAAAACCAGGCCATGCAAAACCAACACATCATTGTAGGTCACTTCCAACTAAAATATTCTATTTTAAATGTATGGTTTGCTGGTGGTCAAAATCAAGTAGTGGAGGAAAGAAAGCATAAAGGGTTTGCAGAGCAGAGATATACATACTTTTTAAATATAGATTAACTATCTACAATCTGAAGAAAGTAAAAATAAGTAGTTAAGTCTTACTGGTCAGAATGCCTCATCTACTAACATTTGTATTTTACGAGTTGTAGGCTTTTTGTAGGGGGTGTATAGGTATAACTTTTCTTGCTATGCTCAATATGCTGCCTATATGACTTAATCAGTGGTTGTTCAAAGTGCAAAAACTACTGGCATAGGCACTGAAAAAAGCAGTCTGTGGTGGAAAAAAATTCATTCGTTCTTATATCTAGAAATGAATTATTTAGCAGTTTGTGACTACTTTAAAAGACTTTACGTGGCAGCAGAGAAAAAAAAATTGTATACTTAATTTTACTTTAACCTGTTATTCACTAGAAACTCAGATGTCACCTCTAGTTTTACTGACATATTTAGAGAAATTATCGGAGAGAGAAATGGATGTTATTTATAAATTATCTTATTAAACTTATGTATTATCACTTTTTAATGTGCATGCTTGGTATCTTTTGTGGTGTACATCTATCTCTATGAAACAATATATTTTTTGTGAACTCAAAATCTTTATCTAGAAGCCACAGAAGAAGTTTCATTGGACAGTCCAGTGAGGGATCCAGTACTTTCACCAGAACCCACTCCTGGAATCACTCCTGTAACACCTACTTCATTAGTAGCTCCCAGAATGGAATTGAAAAGTGTAACAGCCCCTGTGATTTTTGATAGTTGCAGAGAAGAGGTACTGAGAAATTTTTTAAGTTATATTTTGATGACTATGGAAATGTCTGTGTTGTGTGTGTGGCGTGTGTTTGCTATTTGCAGGTTTTGGGGTTTTTTAATGCAGTTCCTAACTACAGGAACATTCTTTGTTAAAGGGAAGTATGCAAGAGAACAACTATTCTGTTTATTTTGTGTTTAATATGTATTTGCCTCATCAAACATGAGTGTTCATTGCTTAGGTGATGAGAGATCTGTAGTATGAGGAGTAACATGCTCCATTCCTACAGGATAGGTATTGTAAAAGTGTGTGAAGGGAACAAGTGTTGAGTTATGTGTTAAAGATGTGTATTAATTCATACTAGCATGTTACAGGTTTTAACTCAGATTTCTGAAGCTTCTGTTAATAAGGAAATTGAGGAAACTTGTTAGCATTATTCTGCATACTAACAAACAGATAAGGTTGTTCATAGTTTTACCACTTCATTTGTTATTTACATTTGTCATTCCATTCAAAGTCTGTGCATTGGTAAATACCATTCATTCTAGAATATGCTCCTAGAAAATGTCACTGATGAGTGAGGTTTGGCAAATAAGACTGGCTTGGGACTTGATGGCTGCTTTCCCAGATGCCCTAAGTTGACATTTCATTCAGATTGTTTTCCTTTTCAGCCTTGGCACACTGTTCTGTCATGGTCTTTCTTAACTACTTCTGTTCTATTAAACTTATGTATATTGCACAAAAGATTAGGAAATTCTGTTATCACACAGCTCAGGCAAGTATCTGGAAATTCCATAGCTGTTCCTTTCCTCATCCCCAACTCTTCAACCTCAGATACCATTAATAATGAGGAATATATCTGTCTTTTGATTAGAAGCTTATAGAAACATTGCAAGTGAGAGCATTTTTAAACCTCTGTGCCTGCTGGGATTGGAGGAGATAAAATGAGCATTTCCCCAAGATAAATGTTTACTAAAACTGAGGCCAACAAGTCTGAAGAAGTTGCCACACTAAAAAATTTTCAGGAAGGCTCAAAATTAAAAACCAAGATATGAAATTATGTCCACTTAAAATTGGATAGTAGATCTAGAACTTTTTAGTCATTGAGACATACTGACTCTTCCTTCACATATATCCTTATCTTTGTACCAATATGTAGCATGAATGCACATTAACTTATTAAACATGACATACATTTTTTTCTAGATTGAAGAGGAAGCAAATGGAGATTTGTTTGATATAGAAATCAATGTATCAGACCCAGAGAAAATAGGTAAGTTACTTGAACCTATTAAATTATGTTAGTCTGTCTTACCTCTTAGAGATTATTCTGAAATGTTAGTATAATTCCTTATTCAGTTATCTTTTGATATTTTTAGCATGCAAATAAAAAGCTATTTAATGTGTATTTTGGAAAAAAAAACTGTGTGGAGGGATTAAAATAACTTGCCTTAAGTATTTTAATTTTATTACAGGGGATGGCATGAATGCTTATATGGCTTACAGAGTAACAACAAAGGTAACTAGTGCAACAAATATTTGCAAATAACTTTATATCACAGCTGAGTAAATGTATCAGTAAGTCATAACTAAAATGACTCTTTTTTTTAGACATCCCTTTCCATGTTTCACAAAAATGAATTCTCTGTTAAAAGAAGATTCAGTGATTTCCTTGGCTTGCACAGCAAATTAGCAATAAAGTACATGCATATTGGTTACATTGTGCCTCCCGCTCCAGAAAAAAGTATTGTAGGTAAGCCTACTTTCTGCAAGGTTGAATGTATGCATGTAATTTCAGTACTATAATATAAATGAAATATTTTAATACCAATTGTGCTTGTAAAATAAATATACATGGAAGTTGGTAAAATGGTGGGACTTACGTAAGCAAGCTCTGGGTGTGACTTAAGGTCCTAGTGTAGAGACTCTCTTTGGTTATGGATAAGTTGGGAATACTCACAGACTGTTGGACCTTTCTCCAAAGACCACAAAGCTCCCACTTTAAACTTGAACTGCCAACCCTTCACTTCTTGGGCGGTATTTAGTCCCATCTAAAAGTGTATAGTCCACATGTTTCTAATTTTGGAGAGAAGAAGGAAAAATATAGTTGTCTAGGCTGATTTAAAATGAGGCATCTTAAAGCAGAGAGCTGACAAAACAGTTGAAAGTAGATGACATGCATTTGCACCACTCATACGTTTATTGTATTTTACTTTTTAAGTCTGATGTCTTAATATGAAATGTCCTGCTGTTGTGATTTAACCCTGGTAGGCAGCTAAGCACCACACAGCTGCTCACTCGCTCCCTGACAAGAGAATCAGAAGGGTAAGAGTGAAAAAACTCATGGGTTGAGATGATAAAGACAATAAAAAAAAGGAAGGGAAAAAATGAACATGTAAATAAAAACAAAACGTAGATAAACAAGTGATGCAAAAAGACCAAATTGCTTGCTACCATCCAACCAATACCCAGCCAGTCCCTGAGTAACAGCAGCCCTGGAAAGACAAGACACGACACGACACGACACGACACACCACACCACACCCCACCGCACCCCACCCCCTCACCAGTTTTTATTGCTAAGTGATGTCATATGGTACAGAATATCCCTTTGGTCAGTTGGGATCAGCTGTCCCAGCTGTGTCCCCTCCCAACTTTTTTTGCACCCTCAGCCTATTCACTGGCAAGGCAGTGTGAAACAGAGGAGACCTTGACACTGTGTAAGCCTTGCTCAGCAATAACTAAAACATCCCTGTGTTATCAACACTGTTTTCATCACAAATTCAAAACATAGCACCATATGAACTGCTATGAAGAAAATTGACTCCATCCTAGTCACACCCAGTACAATCTCCACCCCTTATTTCATACTGTTTACATCATGCTCAGGTCCCACACGATCCCATTCATTATTAACTACCACCACCCTTCCCACCCTTTGATATACACACAGATATCATTCCCTTAGTCTATGGGCCATCCCTGTAAAATGTCCATAAAATTACAATATAAATGTCTGTTGAGTTCATTTACTCTATGACTTTGGGGTCTGGCTGTTATGGTGGTCACTCAGGACAGGCAGGATGGTGTGTTGTGTTGGAATGTTGTGTAACAAAACCAGCTCAGGTTGCATCACTGCTGTACTTGCCTGCTTTCTCATGAGATTCATGCTTCATTGGTTTGTGTGATTCTTGCTGTAATATCTTTGACAAATGGCAGCCCCAGAAGTGGTGACATATAGCATCATAAAACGCTGGCATCATACAGGAAGCCCACAACAGAGGGCTCTTCCAAGAGGCCAGGCAGGGTAGATAGTTGTTTAATCTTCTCCATACTCAAGGCAGTTATACCAAAAGCCCACCTTGAAGTACCCTCTCCTGAGATAGTCTATGCCAAGGATGTATGTACCTTCCTGGCCAGTCACAATAGGATGCTTTTGCCACTCATTCCCAGTTAGGCTTACCTTAGCCTCCAACACAGACAGTTGTTTGGATTCCCCTATCACTCCAGAAATACAGATGGGTTGTGCTCCTTTGTAACCTGATGGCATTAGGGTACACTGTACACTGGTGTCAACCACAGCCTTATACTCCTTTGAGTCTGGTGTGCAAGGCCACTGAACCCACACAGTCCAGCAAACCCAGTTGTTGCTTTCCTTCAACTGGCTGGAGGCAGGGCCCATTTATTTCTGGTTGGAGTATTTATTACTTGATTTTTGTAACTGCAAACCAGAAGTCCCTTCATCAGGGTCAGAAGTAAGATCAGCCCTTCTACTCTGCCCAATAGAAACTAAAGCAGTGATTTTCCTCTATGGACATCTTTTGGCTGTTGTGGACAAACCAGATTTGACTTGAAGTATTTGACTTAAGTTTTAAGAATTAATTACTGATTTGGGTATTAAGGTGTCATGGTTTAGGAATGGTATTCCCCAATTTAGTGCTCCCACTGAAACCACGCCAGCATTTGCTTCCCCTCCCCCTCCAATTGTAAGAAAAAAAGGCAAAGATCATGGGTTGAGATAAGAACAATTTACTGGAAACAGCAATGAGATAAGAAAATGAACAGTAACAGCAACAATACTAATAACAAAAGTGTACAAAGAGAGGGTGATTTACATGGAAAATGCTCACCAAGCCTGGGACAATGAAAAACAATGGCGGACAAACCCTCTGCTCGCCACACTTTCCCCTGACTGGAAAGGAACGTCCTTTCTTCTCAGAGTCCCTTTTCCCCACGGATGGGTTTGTCTTTGCTTGAGGCGGGACTAATCCAAACTGTCTTCCCTAACTCATTTCTCATATGCACCAAGGGGACTTTATCCCCTTCTACCATACATGGTGGTTTTGATTGGGCAGGGCCAGCTCGATTGGTAGAGCCTCTAGTGTTAATTAACCAGGTGGCCTTTGCTAAATTTAGATTCCAATGTTTGAAGGTCACACCACCCATTGTTTTCAGTGTGGTTTTTAACAGTCCATTATACTATTCAATTTTCCCAGAGGCTGGTGCATGGTAGGGAATATGATACACCCACTCAATACTGTGCTCTCTGGCCCAGGTGTCTATGAGGCTATTTTTGAAATGAGTCCTGTTGTGCGACTCAATTCTTTCTGAGGTGCAATGTCGCCACAGGACTTGCTTTTCAAGGCCCAGGATGGTGTTCCGGGCAGTGGCATGAGGCACAGGGTACATCTCCAGACATCCAGTGGTTGTCTCCACCACTGTAAGCACATAGCTCTTGCCTTGGTGCGTTTCTGTGAGTGTGATATAATCAATCTGCCAGGCCTCCCCATATTTAGATATATTTTGACCATCATCCACCACACCAGAGGGGCTTTACCTGCCTGGGCCTGCTTGATTGCAGCACATGTTTCACAGTTATGGATAATCTGGGAGATGGTGTCCATGGTTAAGTCCCCCCCTCGATCATGAGCCTATCTGTATGTTGCATCTCTTCCCTGATGACCTGAGGCATCATGGGCCCACTGAGCCAGAAATAATTCACCCTTATGTTGCCAGTCTAGATCCATCTGAGACACTTGAATCCTGGCAGCTCGATCCACCTGTCTGTTGTTCTGATGTTCTTCAGTAGCCCGACTCTTAGGTACGTGTGTGTCTACGTGACATACTTTTACAGCCAACTTCTCTATCCAGGCAGCAGTGTCTTGCCACAATTCAGTAGCCCAGATGGGTTTCTCTCTGCGCTGCCAATCGGTCTTTTTCCATCAGTCTACCCCCCCCCCCCCCAGCATTTGTTACCATCCATGAGTCAGTGTAGAGGTAGAGCACTGGCCATTTCTCTGGTTCAGCCATATCTAAAGCCAGCTGGACGTCTTTCAGCTCTGCAACCTGACTTGATCCACCTTGTCCCTCAATAGCTTCTGCGACTCGCCAGGTAGGACTTCATACAGCAGCTTTCCATTTTTGATGTATCCCTACAATACGGCAGGAACCATCAGTAAAGAGGGTGTATCGCTTTTAATTTTCAGGTAGCTGATTATATGGTGGGGCCTCATCTGCATATGTCACGTTTTCCTCCTCTGATGATGATGATAGTCCAAAATTTTCACCTTTGAGCCAGTTCACGATGACTTCCAAGATCCCTGGGCTATTGGGCTCACTGTGTGACCAGCAAGAGCCACTTTCTCCACGTAGCATCAGTTGCATTATATGTGTAGGGGACTTTCCCTTTGAACATCCAGCCCAGCACTGGCAGTCAGGATGCCAGGAGGAGCTGTGCTCTGGTGCCAATCACTTCTGAAGCAGCTCAACCCCCTTCATAAGATGCCAATATGTCTTTTTCAGTTGAGGTGTGTCCTGGTTGTGGGAGGAGGGGGTGGAGCTTAGGGCAGTGTGGGCACATCTAAGTTGTTATTCTATACCACTTACATTATCACTGGGGGGCATGGTTTCAGGATGAAAATGAGCCCACCCACGGAAGTGGGTGCCATTTTTGTCTCGCTCTCTCTCTCCAGTGGAGGGACTGTCGGGATCAGCCCCTGTGGACCCGGGTCCCTCTGCCGCCCCACTGGTCCCCTTTCCAGTTTTCTATGGAGCTTAGCTACAGGACATGGTGCTGAAGAGAAAATGGCAAAACATAAATCGACGTGTGTTGAACAGCAGCGCAAGCGGGGAGGCTGCCAGCAGGGAGCAGACAGGGGGTGTGGCCCCTAGTCCAGCTGAGGGGAGCCCAGCCGACAGGAGTGGAGCCGAGCCCCGTTCAGCCGAGCTGAGATAAAGGGACCATGGCAGAGCAGTGGGAAAGTGGCAGCGACCCGCAGGACCGACATCCAACACAGTGGAGTGATGGAGGCAGCAGCACAGGCACCAGTGTGGAACTGAGCCCAGCGGAATGGCAGTACGACCTGACTCAGACGACCTACCTTTGGGGGGGTTTTATTCCTTATTGTTTTTCGTTGTTTCGGGCTGGGGGGCAGAAAATGTTAGCCATGGGAGTGCCCTTGCCATCTTGCCTTTGTTCCCAACAGCCAAGTGGCATGGCATGTGGGAATGGTCTCCATCTTGTCTTTGTCTGGGGAAGCCATGTAGACATGGCCTACAGTAAGCATCCACCATCTTTTTCTGTTCTCAGTGGTGAACACCTTTTTTGTGGGTAAAACACCTTCTCTTTTCGTATACTTTTGTTATTAATATTGCTGTCGTTACCATGAGTTTCTTATTCCATTGCTTTTTGCTTTCAGTAAATTGTTATCTCAATCCATAGTCTCTGCTTCTGTCCCTCCCTTACCGGAAGGGGCAGGGGAAGGGGAGTGGCTTATTTGGAGCTCAATTTCCTGCTGGTGTTAAACCACCACAGGGTGTAACAGGCCTTGAATCCTTTGTATTCCCAACTCCAGAACCCCAGGGGTCATCCGCGAGTCTCCCCGGGTACTTTTAGCCAGAAGCTTCAGGAAGGACCATTCTCCCTGGCTGCAGTGTAGAGCATTTTCACATCTTGTCCTGTCTTGACTGGCCCAAGAGCTACTGCATGAACAATCTCCTGCTTAATTTGTTCAAAAGCTTGTTGTTGTTCAGGACCCCACTTAAAATCATTCTTCTTCCTGGTCACATGATAGGGTGTATGATCTGCTTGTAATTTGGAATAGGCATCCTCCAAAAACCCACAGCGCCTAGGAAAGCCTGTGTTTCCTTCTTGCTGGTTGGTGGGGACATAGCTGCTATTTTGTTGACCACATCCATTGCAATCTGATGATTTCTGTCTTGCCATTTTACTCCTAAAAACTGAATTCCCTGGGCAGGTCCCTTGACCTTACTTTGCTTTATTGCAAAACTGGCCTTCAGGAGGATTTGGATTATCTTCTCTTTCTCAAAAACTTCCTCTGCTGTGTTGCTCCATGCAATGATGTCATCAATGTACTGCAAGTGTTCTGGAGCTCCACCCTTTTTTCCAGTGCAGTCTGGATCAATCCATGGCAAATGGTGGGGCTGTGTTTCCCCACAGTCCAATAGGTCCAATTGTCTCTTTCCTCCACCTGGCTGGAGGCAGGGCCCCTCTAGTCCTGGTCATAGTAGTCATTGCTCACTTGTNATGTCATCAATGTACTGCAAGTGTTCTGGAGCTCCACCCTTTTTTCCAGTGCAGTCTGGATCAATCCATGGCAAATGGTGGGGCTGTGTTTCCACCCCTGGGGCAGTCAGTTCCAGATGTACTGGATTCCCCTCCAGGTGAAAGCAAACTGTGGCCTGCACTCTGTTGCTAAAGGAGTGGAGAAATACATTAGCAGTATTGATGGTGGCACATTGTGCGGTGGTGTCAACTAAAGCCTTATACTCTTGTGGGTCTCGTGTCAGGCCATCAGATCCCCACAGTCCAATAGGTCCAATTGTCTCTTTCCTCCACCTGGCTGGAGGCAGGGCCCCTCTAGTCCTGGTCATAGTAGTCATTGCTCACTTGTAAATATGAACTGGAGGTCCCTTCAAGAGGATTGGACATAACATCATCCCTTCTTTTCTGCCCGAGGACTTGCCCACTGGAAACTGGAGTGGCATTAATCCTTGAAGAATTTCCTGCAGTGGTTGTTCTTCCTCTCAACTCATGTACCCGTGCTTCTAGGGCAGAGGTGGGTTTTCCATCCCACTTCTTCATGTCCTCTCTGTAGTTATGCAGGTAAAACCACAGGTTACCTCATGGTGTGTACCCTCTCTCTCATTAAGGGGGGTGCTTGCTCCCAATAGCAGAGACTGGTACATACTGGAGGGGCATGGGACATTTCCTCTCTAGTTTGCTCCAGTCTTTCAAGTCTGTCTGCAGGTTTTGAGTCTTTCCACAGCCTAGGTGCAGCTTGGTAGGGAGGAAAAATATGATCTTCATATTGCCAGAGGTGGATAGTCACCTGATGCACTCTTTCTTTTCTTTCTTTCATTGACATCAATGCCAGTGAGTTGGCATACGACAGTGGTGGGCTCCATACAAACTTCTGCCACATAGATTGTGTACACTGCACCTCATCTGGATTGACAGGGGACTGCTCATTATTCGATTCCCTATAGATCACCTCCAACAAGAACACGCTTTCCTTAACATCCAAAGGGATTTCAAAATTCTCAAAAGCTGTTGTAACAGGCCTGAAGGAAGAAAAGGGAGTGAAAGGCTGGGGAAAATCATCCTTCCCTGTTCCCCCCCACAGGCTGGGTATGATTATTAATGAATTCCCAGAGATAGCACCCCAGGCCAAGGCAGGAGAGCAACACTGAATAAAACAATACTAATAACAAAAGTGTACAAAGAGAGGGTGATTGTCCTGGTTTCAGCCTCAGTAGCTAGTACAGTGCTGTTTTGGATTCGGAATGAGAATGGTGTTGATAACCCACTGGTTGTCGCTGTCGCACCGAGGACGGGTAGAGAAATGACACAGAGTCCAGGCTCAGGGATAAATGGAAGCGATTTAATAA
>RAHM01000674.1:37729-58214 GCA_003713295.1 Parotia lawesii | reverse complement strand
CCTTGTTATCCATATACATACTAGTAAAGAACTGTTATTCCTTTTCCCATATCTTTGCCTGAAAGCCCCTTAATTTCATAGTTATAATAATTCGGAGGGAAGGGGGTCATATTCTCCATTCCAAGGGAGGTTCCCACCTTCCTAGGCAGACACCTGTCTTTCAAACCAAGACATAGGTAAAAGCAAATCTTTCCTTATCTTCCTCCTGTAGCAGCACCATAAAGAATGTATCTTTTACATCTAGTACTGCCATTGAGGGGTGAACAGCTGCCTGAAGGGTGCCAGTTAATCTAGCAATGTTCAGGATGGCAGTCATGAGAGTGTTACCAAAAATTCAGTAAAATAAAAAAACTCCTTAACACCAATGTAGCATTAAAAAGCAGGCATTCTTTATTCAGCTGGATGAATGAGGGGATAGCTCCTCCCAAAGTCATGCACGCTGAGTACAGGAAAGTTTCTGTTTTATAATGTATTTTACATACATATTCATTGATTTTCCCAGAATAAACATACGTATGATAATCATTTCCCCAAAATCATTAACATCTGAGTCAAGAGGTATTAAAGAAAAAGACATCCTTAAGATCGAGCACCATTAACCGTTTTTATGCCCCTTTCAGTGCTGTCAAGAGTGTATACAGATTAGCTACTATTAGATGAATATCAGGTACTTTTTATTAATGGCCCTTAAATCTTGTACTAATCTATATTCCCCATTTTGCTTTTTAACTGGTAATATCGGTGTGTTATATTCTGATTCACACTCTTTCAATAACCTAGATTCTAAAAATTTTTCTATAAGCTTCTCCAACTTTTTCCTTGCCTCCCACTTAATAGGATATTGTTATTGCTTTACCGGTCTGGCTTCAGGTTTGAGAGTAATCCTCACTGGTTTGGCCATCTTTGATCATCCAGGCGTCTCAGTTGCCCATACCAGTGGGGTTACAGCATTCTCTACCTCCTTTGGGATTTCTTCCAACTCATTTGATTCCTGTAACATAAATATCTTTGCCCTGACAGTTTTGGTTTCTGATATTTGAATTTGTATTTCCCCATCCTGGAAAGTTTTTTGAGCATCCAATTTTCCCAATAAATCTCTCCCCAACAAGGGGATTGGGCATTCAGGCATATATAATTTGGTGTGTCCTCCACTGTTTTCTTCATTTAAATAGTAATGGTTGTAAAAAAGGCCTGTTCTCTTTCCTCCCTGTCATACCCATAACACTTACAAGTTCCGAGCTGTTTTCCTCTGTATGTATTCAGTGCTGAATGAGTTGCTCCTGTATCAATTAAAAAAATGTACCTTTTCATTTCCCAGCAATAATGTAACCTGGGGCTCAGCTGAGGATTATTCCCCTGGTCCCCTTCAGGGGAATCCTTCATTTTCACTTGAGGTCTTGAACTTGATGGTTTGAAGAGCCGGGTTTAGGTTTCCTGTCCGATTTCCCCTGGCTTGGGGGCACTCCCTTTTCCAATGTCCCCTTTCTTTACAAATTACCAAAGTATTCTTCAGCCACCAACTATTACAATATTCAACCAGTTGTTTCCAAGTGAGGGGGTCCTGAGTCCTAATTTTGGTTTCAAATACTTTAGCAACTCTATTTGGATCTTCCCTATAAACTTCTGCCACCTGTCTCCATGACATTAAATCCACTATTAAAAATGGGGTTACTGGACCATGATTCCTGACCACCTGCTGTAGGGGAGCCATAAGGACTTCTCTGGCATCTCCCCCAACATTTCCTTTCTGCCTTCTAGTGCATCCTGCAATCGGACTACAATCCTCTGATCCCCTAAAACATTCTCTCCATTCCAGTCCACTTTCCCACAACCTACTCATAGATTTAAACATCTTTCCCAGTGATTCACCGTTCCCCTCCCCCATTCTTTGCCACAGAGTAACCATCAGCTCTAAATCGTCCTCCTCTCACCCACACTTTAAAAACTTCTGTCCTATGCTGCACGCAGAACATCACTTCAACCCTTTCACTTTCTTTTCCTTTTCAAATGTTAAAATTAATGGATCTTGAAGGGTCCTCCCACATTCCTCTTGCCACTGGATGATTTCTTAGGGTGAAAAACTAGTCAACATAAGGAACTTAATTCCACTTATTCTCCCTTCTACAAAACAACATTAATTGCAATATGCTATTATACTGTAATGTTCCATCCTTATGCCACTTCTCTTGATCTTTCAATGTGTAAAGTGGTCACCACTGATTACAATATTTTATAGGGTTTTTTTGTGTAAGGGGATCACCCCCAATTTGTTTCTGATGTTTCAAGATACATTCCAGTGGTGACACCCGTGATACCTCTTTTGAGGTTTAATTTCACATTATAACCAATTACCATTTAGGAGCTCCTAGAAGGGACTCTAACCCTTCCCTTTGAAGGAACTCTAACCCTTCCCTGTTCCCACCTTAGGTACCTTTGAACCAAACCCTGCATAGCTTTTGCTTCGCCTTGCAGGCAGGTCAACAATTAACACCTTTAAAGTAAAGAATGCCTTTATCTTACCAGGGGTCTTGCTCCGATTTCCTTTGGACTGGGGATCAAAGGTTCTCTTCGAGAATCCCTTGGTGACAGCTCAGATCTGTTGAAATTCAGGAGTATGTTTCACCTGGGTCGCCAAAAGTGATACCAAAAATTCGATAAAATAAAAAAACTCCTTAACACCAATGTAGCATCAAGAAGCAGGCATTCTTTATTCAGCCAGATGCATGGGGGGGACAGCTCCTCCTGTTGCCAAATGTCTGAAATATTGGAATAAGACTCTCCAACACTGAAGTTGTGTTAAAGTGATGCCTTTTTCTGGTCCTAAAATCACGAGTCAGACACAGTTAGGTGTTAAAATGCGGTTACCTTTATAAAGGATCCTTTCTGGTGCACAACATGCCAAGATACACACTGAAAATGCACCAAAGGTGTGCCCTGTGACATAAAGCGGGCACAATTTTATAAGTTTAGCAAATTAGCATAACTGACAAGAATCCCCAATTAGAGACACAGGTGATGAGGTAATTCCTCCCTTGATTTGACCCTTTTCTGAAACCCCGCTTTAGATACTAACTAAACTTTGTTTATGAGAAAGCGTCTTGAGAAGCTGGTTTAACCTTGGTTCTCAGAGGAAGCAAGATTAGGATTGGGGCCTTTAGGAATGTGTTTTGTCTCTCTGTCTAACAGAGCTGGTGAAATGCTAGCTATGAATCTATGTAGTTATACAATAATTGGCTACAGAGCTGCAAATATATATGAAGAATATATAAAGAATATATAAAAGCAAAAAGGCAAAAATCAGTTTGGCATCAAAAGAGCGCATCATTTATTCAGGCCTGAGGTGCACGAAGGAGTTTCTAACCCCACGTGGACATGATTCTACAAGTGTGTTGCTTATATACAATGGCTACATGTGTATTACAGTTTACCCATTACCATAACTCCCACCCCAAGTTGCCAGAGATTCAGCCCTTTGTTTTGTCTATCATGGCATTCTTGAGCCAGATGTCTTATCTTCCAATTGTCTTTGCTGAAAGCCGCTTTTGCATGCCTTGTTTCTGTGCTTAAAGTTTCACAGAAACAGTAGAAATTAAATTAACCCTTTTAGTATCATGGGGAAAGTGGGCAGAAAAGCAATTTGCCTTTTTTTTTAATTCATTGAAGTTTATGCCTTAGAATAGTGAACTTAAGTACTACAAGCCTGCCAGGTGTCTTCAAGCATGCCTGGTATTATCTCCAGTGAAAATGTTAGTTATCACCCTTGCAGTAAGTGCTATTTTCTAGTAGAAAAGTTCAAAAGAAAAAGCTCTTTGCCAGGTCAACTAGTACTTGCTACTGACTATCAGAACAAGCAAGGAAAAGTTGAGCAATCTAATGTATGAAATAGTTTCACTGCAACTCTTAGCTTCTTTAGGAAGAAAAGTAAGGATCTGGTGGCCATATCCAATGGAGGATGGAGACAATACATTGTGTTTACAATATTTATGTACTCAAACTTTCAGTTAAGTCCCAGTCTATATAACTTTCTAGGACAGTTTCCAAGCAATTTGTGCCTGTAATGGGGTAGTTTTGGTACTTTACAGCTGAGGCTTGAGCAAAACTAAAGCTCTGCAAAAAATACAAATACTGTTAATGATGTTCTGTTGTTGGTGATTGAATCACAGACTCAGACCGGCAGGGAATCTGAATCATTTATTCAAAGGAATGAGCTGGTTTAATACACTTTTCTAAGGCACAGTATTTACTTATATGTTAATCCTCCCTATGTGACCTATCCCGTGTTGCCACATCAGCAACACACTTCCTTCTATGGGATGATCACTCGCTGTTTACTTGTCCGTCAGCTCTCGGCAGGCTCCTCTCCATAGGGATCTGCCGTGTGACACTTCCTCTTCCCAGGGTCCAGTGGAGACAAACCTCTCTGTGTGCTGCCTTGTGCTCTTTTGTGCTGCCATGTGCTTGCCGCCGTGTGCTCGCCGGCGCCGCGTGGTCGCTGGCACTGTGCCCCCGTGGCCCCGCACGCTCTCCCCCTGCTGTGTCTGTCGCCGCCGCTGCACTCTCGCAGAGGGCAAATGGAGAGGGAACACGCTGCCAAGACAGGCCTTCCGGCTCCAGCCACTCGCCGCGACCCGGCTCCAGCTGATGCCGCATGGCGAGGGGCGGTGCGAGCTTTTCTACGGTACCATCCAGTTCCCCTCCAGGGTCAAACGAGTGGGGGGACAAGGGACCATCTTCTGGTTCTCCTCCCACAGCCCCGACAGACTTACGGTTCACTGGCGGTGCAGGGGTCAGCACAGCTGCCATGGTGGCACATTCCGTTAGTTCATCTTGTTATAAATAACTACACACAATTAGAATAATACAAATATAAAATTTATTTCGTGTCCAAAAAGTTCGAACACACAATGCCACGAAACGAAAAGGAGACAGTGCCAAGCCCGGGATTGGAACTGGGTGAACACAGGTCTGACCTCTAGCGCATCAGACCTCCCTCTGTTCACAACAACTGCTTCCACAAGTCCACTTTTATACAGTTTTTCTCATAGAGTCCGGATCTTGGTTATTGTGTTGGCCACTCAGCATATTCATGGAGTATGTCATTCGTGGAACTGAGGTGGACAATGCGTATCCTGTTCCTGATTAATGTCCCATCTCCAGAGGATGTTATCTGATGGCTCATGATGTCCTGATTAATGTCCCATCTTCAGGGGATGTTATCTGATGGCTCGTGATGTTCCATATCTTGGTTCCTGATCCGGCCGTTAGCACCTGAGCTGGGAGGGGATTTTCATAGATGGCTAATCAGTTTTGCCGGGAGGTTCTCCATGAAAATGCAAATATCAGGAACCAGCTTCATTCTTTCTTGATGGGCCAACATTCTCTGTAGCTTCTGTCTTTTGGATGGAAATCAGTCCCTGGTCGAGGTTGGATTTTTYCCYGGGCAAGTTCTGTCTATTTCAATAGGTTATAACTTAACTTGTAAACTCTATTTTTATATTACATATTTTGAGCACGAATACACCCTCTCATTTATAACAATCTTAATTGGCACTATTGAATACTTTCCCGTGCTCCCATGGTATTTTGAGGTATTAAGTTTCTGTAAAGCATTCTTGTAAACGTCAGACACTTTCTGTTAATGCATAATATTAAAATCAGTTATGACAAACTTGCAGCAGTTTTTAGTGAATGAGAACTGTAGAAATTTCCATCTTCAACTCATATTTGTTCAATCAATGGTTTTTAGATCCAAGCAGAAATGCAAAAAATTTCAAAAAGAAAGACTTGCACTAATTTAACTTCTGGGTGAATGAGTCCTGTAGAACTAATATAGGTAGAAGGCTGACTAGCCAATGAATAAATAGTTCATTTAAATTGGTTGTTGTTAGAACAGAAAGCCTTCACTGAGGTGTTTAAAATATCAAGTATATTATTTTAATACTGTGCAACATAGATTTATGGCAGATTATGACACCTTAAGTTTCATATAAACAAACTAGGTTAGAAACCACTGCCAACAACTTGTCTCTAGAGATGACTACAACTGTTCAAACCCCATTAGATAATGAAAAAAGGTTACATGATGTCTGCATTGTACCCATTCTTTAGCTAAAGGATACTTTCCAATGCTGTCAGGCACATAAAATCCATTTTGTTATCTAATATTTGAACTTTTTTAAATCATAGGTATCTACAAAGAACAGTAAAACACCCTACCTTGTTGCAAGATCCAGATTTAAGGCTATTCTTGGAAAGTTCTGAGGTATTTACAGTCTTTTAAGTTCTTTATTTGTTTCCAGATGTGGTAATGTACAAAGTAATGCGCTCTTTGTATTGAGACCTAATCTCCTAAATTCATATGAAATCAAATTGGATTGTACCCTTCATGGGACAGAGTGACAAAAGGCTACTTAGGTAATTGTGTACAAAGCCTACTGCCTCTGCCTCTGATAAATCTTAGGTTAGTAGTGACCAAAAGCTATCTGCTGTTCAATGACTTTTGCCAAGTGAGTTGGTCTTTCCGGTTCTGTGTGAAGCTCATCATACACAATATAAAAATCCATAATCAGTGCTACTGAGAGTTAATTAAAATAATGAATTAAACTGGCTTGGAAACAGTTCTTGCCTCTAGGAGTCAAGCTTGAGGTTTATTGGCATAATGTGAACAGGCATGCAGTGCTGCTGGCCACGCTAGATGTTTTGAGGACTTCAGTCACCAGTGCTATCAATCTGGCACCTTTTACAAAAGGAAATATATTGTGGTTGTCTGTTATGTCTCCAAAAACACGTCTATAAACATACATAGTTGATTTGCTGTAATAGTGGATTATCTTTTGGCCAATGTCAATATCTTAGCTATGCTAATAAGTCACAGAGGCCTCATTACTGACAGAAGCATCATTGATAGATAACTTAAAAGTGTCAATGCTGCTGACACAAAGTATCAGATATGAAGGATAAATTGCCTGATATATTTAGACTAATGTTAACAAAGAATAATATCAAGTTTGTTAACTTATTCATGAGGACTTCTAAGTACCTCAAAACACACAGTTCTCTCAATACTCATGAGGTAGGTTTTGAAACCTGGCCTATATTTAAAAGCAAAAAGACATCAACTTTCTATGAACTGTACACAGTGTGAATCGTGCATTGTAATGAAATGGTTTACAGAATTTCTGTATGTAATTATAAATCTAAGCGTTTCTGTAGTGGCAGTTTGTTCTTTGTAGTATATAGTTGACTAGTTACGGCCTTTGGCTAGTTCATAACTTCTGACAAGTAGGTTGTTTGTTCCATTTAAATGTAAAGGTGTAGAAGTAAAGTAAATAGTCTATTGTTAAGTTTTCCTCTGAGAATGTAAAAATAGTAAAACTGAGAAATTGGATTCCACTAGATTGTAACACATAGGAGTAAAGAAAATAGTTTATCCTTTTCTCCCCTTTGTACCCAGTTAAACCTTCAGCCTTTAAACCAGTCTGTTTGCCCTTATTTGTCATTCATTTCCAGCTGCCTAGAGCGGTTAACACCCAGGCTCTGAGTGGAGCAGGAATATTGAGGATGGTAAACAAGGCTGCTGATGCTGTCAACAAAATGACAATTAAGATGAATGAATCAGATGCAGTAAGAGCTCATTTTTTTTTACTTGAATAATGAATGAAACAAGTTAATGAAGCTCAACAATTGCATTTTAAAGCTGTAGATGTAGAAAGTAAGATAGTAATCTGCTTTATTGTCTTGGATTCTTAGCTATATCAGTTGACCATCCTAGCAATAAATGAATCATTTGCTTCTTTAAAACAAGGAATGCTGTTGGTAATCTAAATTATAATGCTAGACTTTTTCCTCTTTTGTCAGTGGTTTGAAGAAAAACAGGAGCAATTTGAGAATCTGGATCAGCAACTTAGGAAACTTCATGCCAGTGTTGAAGCATTAGTCTGCCACAAAAAAGGTAGCTTGACTTCTATGTGACTGCATGAGCTTAAGTGCTTAGAGCTTTAGAAAATGTTAATGAAACAGGAACTTAGTATGTCAAAACTCTTAACTAGCAAATAGCTTTGCAGCAAATTTCAATGCAAAAGTCTTCTAATGCTACCTTTTCGTTTAAACTGCTCTAGCATTTCTGGTATATCTGTATATCTGTTTTTAACCTTAATTTTATCAAAAATATATTTGAACTTGAAAGTTACTGTATTGATTAGCATAGCCTTTTTTTTCTTGCAGAGATTTAATAGCATAACTAGCAAGTGATAGCCTACAGTAGACATCGATAAATGTATCTAGATCACATGGTGTCACCTGAAACCAAGGGGACAGACAGGTTCTTTTAGGGATCTTTGGCAGAATGATGACAGCACTAAGTCATAGTTACAGTTGGAGATTTATTTTACTTAACAGGATTTTATGATTAGTATAGAATATAATTTATAATCAGAATAATACAAGATTTCTATAAGCAGAATCAGTGTAGTACAATTTTATAAGTAGCGTAGCGTAACCAAAAAATTGGTAAAAAGAAAAAAACTTCTTAACACCAATGTAGCATTAAAAAGCAGGCATTCTTTATTCAGCTGGATGCACGAGGGGGTAGGTCCTCCTAAAGTCACGCATGCTGAGTACAGGAAAGTTCCTGTTTAGATACGATATTTTACATACATATTCATTGATTTTCCCAGAATAAACATACATATGATAATCATTTCCCCAAAATCATTAACATATTTTCCCTCTCCTTTATGCATGCGTTCTTCTGTCCTGGAGGTCTCTCTGGTGGTCCCTGGTGGTCAGCAACCCCAAAGTCATACTTGACCACCCAGTGAACTGGTAAAAGTTGGCACAACTGGGCTGGTTGCTATCCAGTTCTCCTTCTTACACAATGGGCATTGTGCAGTTCCATGGACCAGTGGGTTTTGAAGAATAAACATTGTGTTATCTCACCAGGTGTAGACAAATTTTCATCTGGCAACAGTAGTACAGAATTTTATAGCACCACTTAGCTTATGGTTTCTAATCACCTGGACCCTCTGCAAATCAGGTCACATCTTAATACTTGGTTTACTGTATCAACATACCAATCATAATCTATATTTGAAAGACATATAAAAGAACATGTGTCACTCAATCCTCAGAGGAAGCAGGTGACAGTGGAGGCATCTCTGGCCACTGGGAGGTCACAGGTCTCACTGTCCAGCAGCAGTTCTGGTCCAAGTTCTCACTTAGGACTTGTAACTGCTCTGTTATGCTTCCCTATTCTATGATGGAGTCATCAACAACATCTGGTTATCTGGGTGCCTAGGGCTTTCAAGGCCAGTAAGAAGGGGAGTAGTTAGCCTGGCACCCAGGAATCTTGAGGCCAATAGGGCGGGAAAGAAGAAATCTGTTTGATTCATCTACTTGGTTCACAGGACCTTCAGGGCCTGATAATGAGGGGAAAGGGGACTAATACGTGACCAGGTTGGTCACAGAGAATGTCTGTTTGCCTTATAAAATGACATTAGTTATGCTAACCATATTACCAGGGGTCAGGAGCAGGGAGTACCAGCCACACCCCACCCCCAACACCATCATAAACAAGGAAGGATGCCAGTGGTGGTGGCACCATCACCTCTTGCCCATGACCTGCAACTTAGTAATTGGGTCATAAAGAGGACTCCACGGCAGTAATGGGCCACTTGTTGTCTGAAGGCTGTTCATTTGAGGAGGGAGGAGAGTATAAAACATTAATTTTTAGTAACCAATATGCATAAAGATTTAAAGCAATATATAATACAAAATAACATAATTCCAACAGCCATAGTAAGAGCTAATATCAACAGAACATGACAGGCCCATGCTCTGAAATCAGGTAACCAAGACCACAGCCAAAACCAGGCAGTTGATAGACCTTCTGACAAGGGTTGCTCGAGTTATTTGGTGAAAGGTATGAACTTGTCTTTGATTTATGTTTATATGATATTAGATTTGTTTAGATTCGTTAGTATAAAAACAAATGGTATTTGGCAATACGCATACATCTCCTTGTGATGCTAGAACATAGTCTGTGGCCTAATGGTTTTGAATAGCTAATCGTGATATAGGTGTAAATAGGTGTTTTTACCAGGGGATTAATTACAAAATGCCTATGGCATACAGGCTAATGGTTGTGTAAAAAGGGAATAGTTAAATTTTTGGTTTGAAATGCACAGGAAACAAGATGTGCTATGGTACAAGTACTTCCTTCCCATTGTGGTGGAAGACTTTTATACGTGTTTCTGCTACAGAGCCAGAACTATCCAGATGCTAGAATGGTAGGCCACCAGTTTGATTTCATAAGAATATCTAGGGAAATATTCCTCACATCATTGATAAGTCTCCTTTTCACTGTCAGGATGATGAAATTTGAGTAGGCAAGTGTGGCTTGTTCAAATAGTATGAAAAGGAATTGGCATATATAGAGCCAATCATGTTATGCCAGTTACAGGTGGTCCAATTGTTGTTAGTACTGAAGCAACCATTACTCTGTAAAATGTAAAATGTAGAATTAGGACCAGTGAAATTATAGAATTTTGGCAAAATGTACTATTAATATTCCATGCAAGATTCCAGAGTGGTGAAATATTTAAAAGAGCAGTGTTTTGTTTTTACAGATCCATGTGGTTCTTAAATTGGAGTCATTACAAACTCTGGTTCGATTACAGCATATCATCTGAAACTGGGTTTGCATCCAGCCGTAGAGCAGAGTATAGTCACAAAGGCTTGTTTCTCCCACACTGAATTTATGTGTTCGGGCATTGTAATGCACCATGGGGTTTTATCATATGAATGTGCCTTAAAAGGTTGGGCTTTATAAGTTGGAAGGTTGGGAAGTAAGTATACCAATTTAGATTGATACCAAGATGTTTCAGGAACAGATTCAGCTAACCATGCAGAATTAGCATGTGAAGATTGAGAATGCTGTAAACAATACCAACAGTTTGATTCATTACCTATTTGAGAGATGATGTTCATGAACTGAATGACATGATTATTGTTCCAGTCAAGAACAGTGTCACGCTGAGAAAAGCAACAGGCTGACTGGGGGGTTTTACAGGTTTTGTTGTTTGGAGACCAGGAGAATGAGCTCATTCCACTGGGTGTCTGGTGGGTGTCTGTCAGTTATTTAAGCATCAGACAGCTTCAGGTAGGGCTTTACTCCATTTTTCTGTATATAAATTTAGCTCTAGAGTTCATTTTAGTAGACCATTCCATCTCTCAACCATGCCATTACTTTGGGGTCTGTAGGGCAGGTGGAACACTCAGGCAACTCCATTATGTTCACACCACTCTTGTACAATTTTATTTTTTAAATGAGAGCGATTGTCAGACTGCACAGCTGTGCCGGTTTGGACAAATTTGGAGGAAAATATCCCCTGATAGAAGGCAGGTTACAACCATCCCTCCCCCACCAGGTTTGGGAAAAAAATAAATTTTCCTCGGAGGAAAGTGAAAGAGATAAAAAACTATTTATTTAACAACACACAGGAAAAGGATAATAATGCTAAATAATAAAACCTCTTGCTGTGGAGAGAAACCTGGGAAAATTTCAGAGTCCTTTTGTAGATGTGATCTCTCTCCTCCTCCTCGGAGCTGGGCCGATGTGGGTCCACCCCAGGGCCTTGGTGGAAAATTTTCCCGGTGTGTTCTGATGTTGAAACAGTCCAGAAGAGAAGAAGGGAAAAACTGAAGTCCCAGGAAAACAAAGTTCAACTCTCCATCTCCCGCCGGAGAAAAGGAGCCGAAAGCTGGCTGAAAAGCAAGAAGGGTGCTTTCTCTGCTCTTCTCGCCGCAGCAGCAGAATGCAGAGGAGTGTGTATCTGTGTCCTTGAACAACTGTTTTGAAAAGTTCACTTGGTTTTTTTCCTCTCCCCCCTCTCAGGCTCAGTTTAAAGGCACAGAAAAGGCACAAAATTAATTTCTGGGCATAGAGCAGCGATAGGGGATACAACATCATAAAGTCACCCCAAGACAACAGCAGAAGGCATGGGAGTGTCAGAAAACTATCCTTTAAGTCCTCCCACAGTAGTAAGACTATCAGCTTTCCTGCAAGGAAAACCTTTCCCTGAGCCCAATATTATTTCAACTTCAGTAAAGATATAACACCACTTCTCAGGTGTTTGAGGGAAAGGTTTGACATAATCAATTTGCCAAGTCAACATGGGGACTTATTTCCTATCCCCTATCCATTTGGTGCTGAAAAAGATAACAAGCATTTTTTCTTCATCAGTTGTTTCAAAAGCCTGTTTAGTTTTGCCTTGTATCCAGCTTTTGCCTCACAGAATATCCATACACATTATATATAGGTTTCTTAGCAGCATTCACTATTGGGGGGGGAGGGGGCGCAGGGATGACTACGGGTGGAAAAAGGAAATTCCAATTATACCTTAACAATTGAATAAGGAACCACTACTCCATTTAATCCATTCACTAATATTTTTTGATGTTTCAGAGGGATGACTCCAGGACATGATTCTGCTTTAACTATGCATGATTCTGCTCCAGTATCTCTGAGGAAAACAGTTTTTAATTTAACACTTACTATGGCCTCTTTCAGTTTGAATCCCTGGTCTAGTTTCCCCAACACTACTTTCTGATAGGAGACAAATAGAGATATTTTTGTGGTTTGAAGGAGTTTCCCTGTATGGGAGGAGCACTAGGCAAAGGTGTAGATAACTTTTCCTCATTTTCTCATTCTTTTGCTAGAAATTTTAGTTTTTGAGAGAAGAAATGTCCATAAGCTTAATATTTTAATCAACTATGTAGCAGTTTTGTTAATACTGCTTTCAATCAGATGATTTTTTAAATGTAAATTAAATAAATCTGTCGCGCTGACCACTGGCCGCCCAGAGGCCTGGCAGACGACTTGCTATGGTGTCCCAGTCAGGGGGAACCACTTGGTGCAAGGCTAGTTGGGATCCGCTCTCTGAGGAGATTTCTGCCCTTAGCTCTCTAAGGAGCAGGCTGCAGTCTGGGTGTTGCCTAGCAACCGGCGGAGGCAAAGGAGGAGAGAAGGACTCTTTGTTGCAACAGTGTCCGCTTTATTCCCGCGGGGGAAAAGCAACAAGAAGAAGCCCCGAGCAAGGCTGGCGGGCAGTTTTTTAAACTGGGGAGACTCAGGGGTGGATCCAAGGGAAGAACCAATAGGGAATTGATGGGGAATGACAGAGAACCAATGGGGAATAACAAGGGGAGGAACKYABATMGRCAMRCCAATGGGGTTTACAACAGAGATGAACTTTCTAGAACATAATCAACTAAGCAATGAGATACATAAATATGCAAAAGGAACTTAACCAATTGAGAACTGAGGAACGAAGAACTAGCTAGAACAGTGGGAGGAGATGCCTCTAAGGGTGACACCCAGGGGGAGGAACCCTCAGGCCTCGGTGCCGCCCTCAGAACCCCTGTCGTGAGTGGGGAAGTCAACCCATTGGATGCCTTCAGGCCTGCCAATGGGCTGAGTTACCGCAACATAAATCAAAGTTTGGTTTGTAGTACATGGAAGACCATAAATGTACCTTCTGACACAGATGCATTATGTTTAAGTATGTGGTCACCTTTTAACTCTGCCCTTTTAAAAGTACATGAAAATGTGTGGCCATGTCAGTGAAGACTCTGAGGTGATCTGCATGGACAGATGTGCTCTGGAGCTGAGGATCATGCCGAGGGAGGGAGGTGAGCTTTCCTACCGGACAAGACCTCGATACCAGAGCAGAGAGAGGCGCCCCAGCCCCTCGTAGATAAGCCGCCAAAAGGGAGCAAGAGTGACCAGGAGTGCAGCAGTTCACGCAGGCAGAGCAGGAAGGGTGCTGAGGCATTGCCAGCTCAGTTAGCTCAGTTGGTGGTCATCACCCTTGTGAAGAGAGCTCAGGTATGGTGTACACTCAGACAAAAGTTGTTTCCTCTGCACCTACCAGAAAGGATGTGGCAACTCAGACAGAATGCCCATGAAAGCATGCAGGTGTCAAGGTCTCAGGCTGCAGGGAGTGCCAGAGCCTGGTGCTGCTCTCAGAGGGCAGCAGAAAGAATAGCTGTGTGAGGTGCAATCAGGTCAACAATCTACTTAGCCTAGTGGCTGAACTGAGAGGTGAAGTATTAGGGACTCTGAAGAAGAGATTTACTGGTGAAACCTCACTCTACCAAGCCTCAGACAAACAGACCTGCCATCCATTTCACAAGAAGCAATGGATCCTCTACCCTCTTACCACTAGGCAGATGGAGGGGACCCTAGAGACGGAGGGGAATAGAAATGGGTTTCTGCTCCAGGTGGCAGACAAGTCCCCTCCCAACCTACCTCACTTCCCCAGGTGCCCTTATACAATAAATATGAGGCCCTGGAATTTGAGGACCAGGGAAATGAGGAAGTAGATGAAGGTCCATCCAGCTTGGAGAGGTCACCTAAGGCAGGGCAGCATACCTCTGGCATCATGACTTCCACAGTTAAGAAAAAAGTAAGGTAGTAGTCATTGGTGACTCCTTTTTAAAAGGAATTGAGGGCCTGATATGCCAACTGGACCCAACCCATAGGGAGATGTGCTACCTCCCTAGGGTCTGGGTAAGAGACATCACCTAGAAACTTCCCAGCCTGGTACAGCCCACTGACTATTACTACTGGTTTTCCAGGTGGGTACTGACCAAGTCCCAACAAGAAGGCTTCAGACAATCAAGAGGGACCTCAGGGCCTTGGGACAACTGGTCAAGGGGTCTGGAGCACAAGTTGCGTTCTCTTCTGTCCTGCCCGTTGCAGGGAATGGTAGGGCAAGAAATGGGAAAATCACACAGAGGGCTTCGAGACTGGTGTTACCAGCAGAATTTTGGGGGTTTTGATCATGGGTCAGTTTATATGACACTGAGCCTGCTGGCAACAAATGATGTCCACCTGTCTCAAAGGGATAAAAGGATCCTGGCTCAGGAGTTAGCAGGGATTGTTGAGAGAGCTTTAAACTAGGTTTGAAGGGGAACAGGGACATAGCCAGGCTAGACAGGAATAAGGTATGGGAGGGGGAGAACTATAGCGCGCACCCAAGTAGCAAAAGAACACTTAAGAAGGGATATCTCCAGGAAGTGCAAGCAGCCAAAGACGTAATCACAGGACAGGACTATGGGGAACTCCTTGCACCCTACTGGGATATTGACACAAAACCCCACTTCTATAAAGTGCCTATACACCTATGCACGCAGTATGGGGAACAAACAGGAGGAACTAGAGATCTGTGTGCAGTCAGGGCTTTGATCTCATTGCAGTTACAGAGACATGGTGGGATAGCTCACATGACTGGAATGTTGTCATGAAGGGTGTATTGGGTTTGCATGGCCTGGTTTTGGTAGCGGGGGGGCTACAGGGGTGGCTTCGGTGAGAAGCTGCTAAAAGCTTCCTCCATGTCCAGCAGAGTCCATCCCTGGTGGCTCCAAAGATGGATGTGCTGCTGGTAAAGGCTGGGACAATTAGAAATGGTGGTAACCCCTCTGTAATAACATATTTAAGAAGAAAGGAAAAAAAGTTATTGCGCAGTTGTAATTGCAGCCAGAGAAGAGCGGAGTGAGAACATGTGAGAACAACTATGCAGACACCAAGGTCCGTGAAGAAGGAGGGAGAGGAGGTGCTCCAGGCGCCGGAGCCGAGATTCCTCTGCAGCCCATGGTAAAGACCATGGTGAAGCAACTGTGTCCCTGCAGCCCATGGAGGTCCGCAGGGAAGCAGATGTCCACCCGCAGCCCGTGGAGGAGCCTCACGCCAGAGTGGGTGGATGCCTGGGAGGAGGCTGTGATCCTGTGGGAGACCAGTGGAGAGAGGGGCCCTGCTCCCATGCTGGAGCAGCATGTTCTTGAAGGACTGCACCCCATAGAAGAGTGACCCACGCTGGAACAGTTTGAGGGGGACTGCTGCCCATGGGATGGACTCACATTGGAGAAGTTTGTGGAGAACTGTCTCCTGTGGGAGGGACCCCATGGTGGAGCAGGAGAACGACTTCTCTCCCTGAGCAGCAGGAGAAGCTACGGGTGATGAACTGACCATAACCCCCATTCCCCGTCTCCTTGCACTGCTGGGATAGGAGGTAGAGCTGGGAAGCAGGGAGGGGTGGGGGAAGGTCTTTTTAAGGGTATTTTGCTTCTCATTATCCTGCTCTGATTTTGTTAGTAATAAATTCAAGTTGTATCTCTATTTTCAAGCCTGTTTTGCCCTTGACAGTATTTGGTAAGCGATCTCTCCTGGTCCTTATCTCAACTCATGAACCCTTTATTATATATTCTCTCCCCTGTCCGGCTGCAGAGGGGAGTGATAGTGTGGCTTTGGTAGGTGCCTGTCATCTGGTCAGCATCAACCCACTACAAGAGCTACACTGTTTAGGAATGACTGACCAGGAAGGCGTGGTGGTGTAGTTCTCCTTTATGTGAGGCAACACTTGGAATGTATCAAGCTCTGTCTTGGGGTGGATGACAAGCAAGTTGAGAGCTTATGGGTTAGGATAAAAGCCTGACTAGTAAGGGTGACGCTGTCATGGGTGTTTGCTATAGGCCACCTGATCCGGAGGAAGAAGTGGATGAAGCCTTCTACAGGCAGCTAGAAGCAGCCTCACAGTCACAGGCCCTGGTTCTTGTGGGGGACTTTAACTACCCTGACATCTGCTGGAGAAGCAACGCAGTGAAGCACAAATAGTCCAGGAGGTTCCTGGAAGCCATTGATGACAACTTCCTGTCACAGGTAGTGGAGGATCCCACAAGGAATGGTGTGCTGCTTGACCTTAAACTAACAAAAAGGGAAGACCTTGTTGGAGATGTGAAGGTTGGGGGCAGCCTTGGCTGCAGTGACTGTGACATTGTGGAGTTCAGTATCTGGCAAGGAGGAAGCAAGGCAGCAAGTAAGATTGCAACCATGGGCTTCAGGAGAGCTAACTTTAGGCTCTTCAGGGATCTTCTTGAAAGAATACCATGAGACCAGACCCTGCAGGAAAGAGAGAGCTGATTCAAGCACCATTTCCTCCAGGCTCAAGAACAGTGTATCCCAATGAGCAAGAAATCTGATAAAAGGGACAAGAGACATGCATGGATGAACAAGGAGCTCCTGTCAATACTCAAGCACAAGCGGGAAATACACAGGAGATAGAAGCCTGGACAGGTCACTTGGAGTGATTATAGAGAGGTTGTCAGAGTAAGTTAGAATGAGACAAGGAAGGCCAAGGCCCATCTGGAATTAAATCTGGGCAAAGATGTCAAGGACTTCAAGATGGGTTTCTTCAAATACATCAGTAACAAAAGGAAAACAAAGGATAATATGGACCCATTACTAAATGGAGGTGGGGCCCTGGTAACAGAGGATGCAGAGAAGGCAGAGTTACTGAATGCCTTCTTTGCATCAGTCTTCACTGACAAAACCAGCCCTCAGGGATCTCTGACCCAGGAGACCAGGGTTAAGGAATCTTGGAAGGAAGACTTTCCCTTGGTCAAGGAGGATTGGGTCAGAGAACACCTAGGCAAAYTTGACATCCCCAAGTCCATGGGCCCTGACAGGATGCATCCAACAGTGCTGAGYGAGCTGGTGGACATCATAGCAAGGCCACTCATGATCATCTTTGGACGTTCATGGTGATCAGGAAAGGTGCCTGAGGACTGGAAGAAAGTGAATGGCACTCCAGTCTTCAAAAAGGGCAAGAAGGAGAACCCAGGTTACAACCATCCAGTCAGCCTCACGTCAATTCCTGGAAAGGTGATGGAGTGCCTCATTCTGGAGCCATCTCTCCACATGGATGACAAGAATGTGAATCTATGCTGACTACTCCTGATCACCAAATGTAAATCATGCTTGTCCAGCCTGATTGCCTTCTATGGTGATAAGACTACCTGGATGGATAAGGGGAAAGCAGTGGATATTGTCTACCCTGAGTTCAGCAAGGCTTTCAACACTGTCTCTCATGACTTCCTGTCTTGGTTTGAAAGACAGGTGTCTGTCAAGGAAGGCAGGGGCCTCCCCTGAAATGGAAAATGCAACCCCTTTCCCTCCGAATTATTATAATTTTGAAATTAAGGGGCTTTCAGGCAAAGATATGAGGGGTAGGAATAACAGTTCTTTACTAATATATATATATATATATGTATGTATGACAAGGCAAGCAAACAACAATAACTATGGCAGTAACAGCAAACAGAACCACAAACCCAGTGCCAGCCTCTCTCGGCTGTCAGGCCCTTTCCCCTTTGGTGCAGTTCCAGTGACAGCCAGCAGGGGCGCTGGCGGCTCCCGGTGAGCAGGGCGGGTGCGATGGTTCCCCCGCGGCTGCAGGGGGCGCTCCCGAGCAAGCTCAGGGAGCACGCGGTGATGGCGGCTCCGGGGTCCCGGGAGGGCTGGACGAAAAGCTTCACAAACCCTCTGGGTGGCTGATCCCGGTGCCCAGCCGGACCCTCGGGAACAGCAGGCTGGAACAGCAGAGACGAGCACAGATCCCGGGTGGCAGACGAGATGTATCAAACTCCGGAGCTGCAGTGGGAGTCCCAGGAGGTCTCAGCCGGCAAGGGTGTGCAGCGGCTACAGTGTAGCGAAGGCTTGAAGCGACGGTGGAGGCAGGGCGGCCATGGCCCGGCTCCCAGCGGGGCAGGGAGAGGTGGGCTTGGGAATCCCGGGTTTCTCAGGTAGAAGGAAGGCAGCCGAAAAGCAGAAACCTCCAGCCCTGACGGACTCCTTCTGAATGCTGAGGGCATCAGCAGCCCCGGCTGCACCCAACCCCCCAGGTGAAAGACAAGTAGCTAGTTGGACCCCTGCCCTCTGTGGCCAGCTGTTTTGTTCTTCTTAAGCACCTAGCAATCTGTCCCCCTGGCAACATATATGGGGAAAATTCTTTAAGAGAAAAAGAAAGAAAAAAAGAACTCCTAAAAACCCCAACACTTCCTCATATTCAAACTCAGGAGGTGTGGACTGGATTGAGAATGGGCTGAATGGCAAATCTCAGAGGGTTGTAATCAGTGGCCCAGGGTCTAATTGGAGGCCGGTCACTACTGGTGTCCCCCAGGGTTCAATACTGGGCCCAGTATTGTTTAACTTATTCATCCGTGACTTGGATGAAAGGGTAGATGCCTCCTCAGCAAGTTCGCTGACAACACAACTGGGAGGAGTGGCCGATACCCCAGAGGGCTGTGCAGGCCTTCAGAAGGACCTCAATAGGTTGGAGAGATGAGCAGAGAGGAACTGTCTGAAATCCAACAAAGGCAAGTGCAGGCTAAGAATAACCCCAGGCACCAGTACAGACCGGGGGCTGACCTGCTGGAAAGCAGCTCTGCAGGGAAGAACCTGGGGATCCTGATCGACAACAAACTGTCCATGAGTCAGCAGTGTGCCCTTGTGGCCAAGAAGGCCAATGGCATCCTGGGGTGCCTTAGGAAGAGCACTGTCAACAGGTCAAGGGAGGTGACTTTGCCCCTCTACTCAGCCCTGATGAGGTCACATCTAGAGTGCTGTGTCCAGTTCTGGGCTCGTCAGTAGGAGAGACATGGAGCTCCTGGAGTGGATCTAGCAAAGGGTGACAAAGATAAGGAACCAGAGCGTCTCTCTTTGTGTTCAGGAAATGACTGGATGTGACACTTAGTGCTATGGTCTAGTTGACAAGGTGGTGATCAGTCCAAGTTTGAACTCACAGAATCAAAGAATCAATTAGGTTGTGGAAAAGACCTCTGAGATCATCAAGTTAAACCTTCGTCTGAACAACACCATGTCAACTAGACCATGGGACTAAGTGCCACGTCCAGTTCTTTCTTGAACACCTCCAAGGATGGTGACTCCACCACCTCCCTGGGCAGCCTGTTCCAATGCTTGACAACCCTTTCTGTGAAGAAATTCCACCTAACATCCAGCCTGAACCTCCCCTGGCACAGCTTGAGGCTATGTCCTCTCATCCCGTCACTAGTTACCTGGGAGAAGACCCCCAGCTGTCTGCAACCTCCTTTCAGGTAGTGGTAGAGAGCGATAAGGTCTCCCTTGAGCTTCCTTTTCTCCAGGCTAAATAACCCCAGCTCCCTCAGCCATTCCTTGTAGGACTTGTGCTCCAGACCCTTCACCATATCTGTTGCCCTTCTCTGGACATGCTGCAGCACCTCAATGTCTTTCCTGAACTGAGGGCCCCAGAACGGGACACAGTACTTGAGGTGTGGCCTCAGCAGTGCTGAGTACAGAGGGACAATCACTGCCCTGTCCTGCTGGCCACACTATTTCTGATACAAGCCAGGATGCCATTGGCCTTCTTGGCCACCCAGACACTGCCATCTCATGTTCAGCCAGCTGTTGACCAGCACCTGCAGGTCCTTTTCCACTGGGCTGCTTTCCAGCCCAATCTGAATCCCTGCATACAGTAGATGGAGATAAGGTTCCAGTAGTGCATGTCAGGGGACTGTTAGGAAAGACTGTTTGGGTTAATTCTGCCTCGAGTACAGACAAACCCATCCGTGGGGTTGTCTTTGCTCAGGGACCTGGTTGCACATGGTGGGT